>OZ014452.1:3851992-4451992 GCA_963966035.1 Acleris laterana
ATAGGTTCCTCGGCACTTCCCCCAGCAACAATTCTAGGGTAACCCGCCGCCATTTCTGAAAGTATAATGGGAATCTCGGATTAAAGTAAAGTTTTAATTAGTTGCAATAGTGAATTGGAAAAGTACGAGAGAGGTTTTCGGTAAAACTGCGGCCATATTTGAATTTCAAATTCCTCGCTTTAAATTATTTGAATTTGCTTAAATCGGACATTTTGGATTTGGGTCAAAATTGATAATGAGCTAGGGTTATATCGCAAAGCCCGACCGTTACTTATTGATTATTGATCATTAAATTAAGTCGATTAAAATGTAATTCAAAATCCCAATACGTATTTTTTATGTTCCGCGTCTTCACTATCAGCTACTTAGATACATTTTCATGAAAGGTTAAATATAATACATTCTGGTGTATGTACGGGTGTTACACAAAACTCATTTTAACCGAAGCACTAGCATAGAGGCATTCCATCTTAGTCCTCAGGGTTGGCAACGCATTTGCAGTTTTAGGATTGCATTGCAGTCTTGTGAATGCGAATGTCTATGGGTCACAGTTTCTACTTACCATCAGGTGGCCTGTGTGCTCGTTTGTTTTCTCTATGCCATGAAAAAAAAAAACATACATACATACATTAAATCACGCCTGTTTCCCAGAGGAATAGGCAGAGACCAACTCCTTCCACCTGCCACGATCCCGACAAAACTCTTTCGCTTCTCCCACATTCATACATCGAGTCATACATGCACGTTGGTTTCGGCTACTTAGGATTCGGCCCTTTTCCAGTATTTCCCCAATATGATTCCAAAAAATACGCCTAGGGCGGCCCTTTCCGACCTGTCTACTCACTTTAGCTGTGTCGTTTTATTACTTTCAAATTGTATTGTAATGTACAATTCAGATAGTGGTATAATTATGTGGTTAATTAACCACTCCATTATATTCATTAATCTGGGCTTACAACTATCGCGGTAAATTAAGCTTTAAAACAAAATACTACGTTACAATCCGAGCATTTGTTGCATAGCTGCAACGTCACTGATATGACAGACGCAGTTTCACAAAGGGGTCAAGCGGTCACACCCCTTTTTGCTGGGGAGGTTAAAAACAGCTGACTGACGAACCTGCCGTAAATAAGGTTTGTTTTGCTTCTACTAAAAGTCTATCTATGCTTTTTGATGAGTTGCCGGAATATTCGACAACTATTCAGCTTGCAGCGATATATAATTTCGACGAGTTATTATGAGTATGCCAGACAAAACAGTCTTAGGACCGCAAGAATAAACTGGCCTCGAGATGTCAATCTCAAGATACGTAAATATAAACTAACAAGACTAGCTAAAAGTAAACTTGAAAAATGTGACTGCATGTTTTGAATTTGTTAACTTAGGTAAGTACTTAATTACTTAATAAGCATATTATAATTCATAAATCCGTCATTGTAGCATAAAAATACAGTGTCGAGTGGAACTTGGAACGCTGAAATCTCAATGACACAATGTGGATAAGGCATTCGTCACTCTCGTACTTATGTACGTGTCAGAAAGTGACGGATGTTTTATCCACATTTTGTCACACGATAAACGCAGCCATATTAGGCCCCCAGGGTCGAGATTCTTCAAGGTAAAAACCATATTATCTTGACCTGTAATCGTGTTATTTACTTAACAAAAATGGCGGCCAAGTTAAAAAAATACCATAAACGTCAAAGACGATATGGAGATAACCAAGATGAATAGACAACCTGTACAGCTTCTACGAAGGAACAAAGAAACATACCTACCTCCTGTCGTTACGTAAATATTTTAAGCAATTCATTTACCTTTACATTATAATAATACAAGGAAATTTCACGGCGTTTTACCTGAAACTAAAGCTAGATTAACCCAAAATTGCCTTGTATATTATTTGAGATGAATTTGAAATTGCCTCGAAGGTTACCTGTATCAGAGGGAATTGCTCAAATTCCTTCAGTAAGAACTATTCGTGGAACACAGTAAATTGATGGTTTAATATTAATGGTATTATCAAAAAATACATCATTTAAATTCATTGGTTATTTGATGTTTCAAGAAGTTTAATAGTGTATTTGTTCAACGGCTATTTATTCAGACAACAGGTTTTTTTTTAAAGGTTTTCTGGTAGAAGTCATTTTTATTAAGGTGTATCTATAAAAAAGAGGAGTGCAAGGTTTTCAACGTTTATTAGGTACTAGCGACCCGCCCTCGCTTCGCTTCGGTTTATGTGAGTATGATAATTATATAGCCTATAACCTTCCTCGATAAATGGGCTATCTAACACTAAAATAATTTTTCAAATGGGTCCAGCAGTTCCTGAGATTAGCGTGTTCAAGCAAACAAACAAACAAACAAACTCTTCAGCTTTATAATATTAGTATAGATTTAGGGTGATGGAACCAGTAATAAACAAGAATCAACGATGGACACTTGATTCTTATGTTACAGAAGATAAGGGTTATTTAGGGACGATCAATTTGGTTGGTTTTTTAAATAAAAAGTTAAGTGTCCACGATTGGTGCCGTCACCCTGTGAAAAGGCTAAAAGGTTGGGGATAGTGGTTAATTAATCAATTAGTTTAAAAATATAAATAATCGTAATGTGTTTAGTTATCTCAATCATGTAACACGAAAGACCAGAAAAAAATCAAAAAAAAAATTGTGTGATGTTGAACATAATTCTCATAGATGCCATTAACACTGCTTGGCGTAACCTTCCATGACAGAATAGATGCCACGTACACCAATTGTGGGTAAATTATCATTGGCTGTATGCCACGCACGCCGGTCGGCATTCAGCTTAGGACGTCTCGACATAGGGGTGTAAGACGTGCCTCAAGCTTGTCAGTTAGTTGATTAACTACAATGGGTTTAATTAAATTGCCTATCACCGTAGGTCTAAACGTAGATCAGTAGATTATTTATTTATTTTATTTATTTATTTATTTATTATAGATTTCTTTGTAGGTTTGTTTGTATTTAAGTATTTATTTGTCTATATAAGAATTGTCTCTTTAAATCATAAATGAGTTGTCTAATACCCATAGTACAGAATTGTAGTGAATAATCCTTGTCCATCGTTTTTTGTCGGGTAAGTTCGTATTTATCTTGCTTTCGCAGTTGGCTTATTGATAGGTAATGAAGCCAATTGAGAAAACATGATAAATACGAACTTATCCGACAAAAATGATGGGAAAGGTTTATTTTCTACATCTGTACAAGTCTAGAACTTTGTTTGGGACTACTATGTCAGATTTTGTGTGACATTTATTAATTTCATGCTTTTTTTGAACACGTACATGTTGTTGCTATACACATTGTAATATGACGTAAATATACGGTATGTATGTAATAAAATACAAGTTTTGTAAACCGGACTCCATTATTTGGTGATGTCGTCTATATAGATGACAATATAAACGCACGTGGCCCAGTCTTGTGCTCAGTCATGCATCTGCGGTTTCCAGCCGTCTTCAATATTAATTAATAAATTAAGTCCGCCTTAGTAATAATAAAATATCAAACATTGTCCTAGACAAGACCATAGAAAACTAATCTTATCAGTTAAAATTTTGACAAACTACATTACATAATAAAAATTCCCGTACCCAGTGCATTACTCCAATCTGTTCACAGCATAATTTGAACGCGTAAAATTGTAATAAAAAATCCACAAACAACGAAATAATAACACGCCAATCGCTTATCCGCCAGTTAAACCCGTTGAATGGTCCAGTCGAGTTAACGCGTTATCGGGCCAACCCTATTGGTTGTAAAATATTCATAACAGTAAAGTATTAACAGGACCGTCCACTTTTGCCTCAATTAAAAGGTCATAATTTTATGATAACTTTGCTAGGTAATTATACTTCTGAACGTACTAAAGTGTGAAATATGTGCCGCAGAATAAATAATAGTCCAATAACAGAAGTTGTTCTTTCTAATAAAACATGCCAGATATAACAGTTTTATACAACGCATATAACGCGGTTTTAACCAGTTACTTTTAACCAAAAATGGTTATTGACCGGTTAAATTGCATTGCCTAATCTTGAGGCAGACATTTTAGCCAAGATAATTTCATTAAATTAATATAGCGTAAGAGCGGTTTTAAATACCGCTCTTACGCTCATTCCCGAAATACCAGAATTTTAAAATACCAGATTCTCAATATACTTACTTGAATCTCAAAAAATAACATTTAAATTTCGGTATCGTTGATTATGCTTACCTAATATTTCGAAGCTGGTGATTTGGGAATCTGGTAAAGAGAGTAGTCTGGTATTTTGAAATTGTGGTATTTTGGGAGTGAGCGCGCTTTTAATTAAGGCTGTATTAATAAACTGCACCGAGATTCCCGTCACAAAATACAATATATCAAAGTAAAATTAAATGTCAACACATAGAAAAGTGTCATTTTTGACGCATCTTGAGACGAGCATTACATTTGAGATTTGTGAGGTATGACCTATCTGTGCCATTCATTTTAAGCTGAAAGAAAAAGACAGAGTTATGTAACTGCTACAGCTCCGTCCTTTACACTCACCGTAAATTGAACTGCATAGCTATGTCATAATAACCCCCCAGGAGGGTTATTATGACATAGCAATGCAGTTCTGTTTACGCTAAGAGAAAAGGACATAGTTAGGTTTATAACTGCTATTATAGCCCTGTCCTTAACGCTCGCCGTAAAATGAACTGCATAGTTTTTTTTTTTTTTATGGCATAGAGATGAAGACAAAAGAGCACACAGGCCACCTGATGGCAAGTGGAAACTGTGACCCATAGACATTCTAATTCACAAGACTGCAATGCAATCCTAAGACTGCAAACGCGTTGCCAACCCTGAGGACTAAGATGGAATGCCTCTATGCTAGTCATTTCACCGGCTGTCTTATCCCCAAACCGGAACACAACAATGCGAACACTGCTGTTTGGCGGTAGGTTAATGGATAAGATGGTGGTAGCGATCCGGACGGACCCTGCTGATTCTGTTCGTTAAAGGGCTTGGAAACCTGTTTGATTGTTTATACCCCGCTCGTTAGAAACGCCATACATTTCAAATAGAGAATTTTCATTTCGATTCTGCTCGAACAGAATCGATATTATTTCGGTTCTGATCAAAGAGCGAAATAAAACTATTCCTGCTCGAAGTAACGGTTAATTTCGCTAGCTAGTTTGCTCGCTCCGCCATCGTTTTCCCGTCTTTCCTACCCTACGCTATCTCGTTAGTTGCATTTTAACTTGCTTCTTAATTTTGCTCAGCATGACCAACTGCTGGAATAATCAAAAACCAAAAATACCAGTTTAATCCCAGTGATCATAACGCTTGCGAATCGATTTACCTTTGAGAGAGTTTACGAAAAATCTGGTTAAGAACCATAATTAACCGGTATTTTCGAACCGATTCCAAGCCATGATCTGTTAATAGGTGAGTAGTAAGACGTCTTGAACGACTCGTGTAGTTTTTTTGTCGTATTTTACCTAAAATCTGGATTGCTACTGCACTAGCAATGTACAAGTTGCAGAATATTCTCAGAAGTTAAGAAATCTTCTCAAGGAATTACCGAGAATATTATCGGAAACATTTGAGAGCATTGAGAATGTTCTCTTTCCATACAATGTTTAAGAATATTCTTGGAAATTTCCGAGAATTTCTCATAAGAAACTTTCACATTTTGAGAAGTTACCTTTCGGTACAATGCTATACTGCACTGCATACTACGCTACACACGTGAGCTACGTGGATCCATCGGTAGACGCGTGTATCCCTTACGTCATTTTGAGCATGTGCCGCTGTAATAGTACACATAAATTTTGATTCGAAGCGAATATAGGTGCACGTGCGTGCTCGTATCTCGACCGTGCGTCGGAGTGAAACTGTAACTTTAACGTGTTTTCGTTATGGCGCAGTGTATGATAGGATTAATAGGCTTCGTCGTAAAGTTAGTAATTATTGTTTCACACGTTCTCTCGTTTGAACGAAGGAGATTCCAATGACGCCATTTTATGAGGCATCTATCAATATTTTAATGCCAGAATCGTGTCACAGTAACATGATGTGACAGACTTACGATTTGACTTATAATGTCACTGAGAGACAGTTCTACAATACTGGTGGATTGGAGTACCATTTTGCCGATTGTACAGTGCAATAGCACATTTAACAATCTTCGGGTTTGTACTTATCTCTCACTCGCTCACATTCGCTCTTTTGATCGTCTATCCGACTTTACCCCAACCCGAAAGACTTTTAGGACCGCTTGCGCTGATTTTTTGTTGAATATGGTCACTAAGATCGACAAGTTAAGAATTCCTAACTAAATACCGCAAATTGAAGTTCGCATTCACTTTGCTAGATCTCCAGTAATTGGTTCTGGTCGATCGATATCTCGCAATATGCGGTTTGGGTCCGCACAGTGCTTATACGCCACAGAAGTGAAATATCGGCGGAAATTGATGAAATATGAGACGTATAAAATGAATATTATGAACTTGAATCGTATCTCAAACAATAATATTTTTATCCGCTACAATTTTCACGTACATTACGTACCTACTTGTCAATACATATTTAAGTATTTTTACCTTTTACCAGTTGTAGTTGTGTTCCGATGCGGGGGTAAGACAACCGGAGCACAGAACTGTATTCCATTATATTATAGTTCATTCGTTCAAATAGTGTGCATTATAACCCTTTGAATTCGCCGACACTGCTTTGTGCCCGCCGCGGCTGCTACTTTGTAGCAATTGTAGCGGCACATCAAAGAATGCAAACTATTTGAACGAATGAACTGTAAGTCCTCAGGGTTGGCAACGAATTTGCAATCTTGACATATTCAATGTAAATTGGCAATCGTGAGATTGTAAATCTATGTCTTCTCTGACCATCAGGTAGTCTGGTTATCCATACCACTAAAAAACCATAGTACTAGCCTAGTTTCTGTGTGGGTTAGGGTGAAGGCGCTAACGATAGACACTTTGAGCCGAGAGGTACCAGTAATGGCAGTAATGGACACTTCACTCTTAATTCAAATTTCATTCGGTCCTTAGTTAATTCTTACAAAACAAAATGAATAACGCTTATCTTCTGTAAAATAAGAATCTAGTGTCCATCATTGGCCCTTCTCGATAAATGGTTCCGTCACCCTACATATCTCAAGTTCGGTAAACTTTTGTCCGAAATTTTAATTTGTCCGAAAACGGATTGTTATAAAAATAACCTAACCTTACCTACAGGATATCTTTTTAAATATTTTGAAAAGTTAATGATTCAAAGTTTTTTTTTTTAATAAAATGTTGCCTTACTGCTCATCGTATTATGGATAAGGTCAAGGGTTATGTGAAAGGCAAGTTGACATTAGAGATTAACGGATCACCTGATTTCATATTACTCGCTTGATGAGGCTCTAATTAACGGAGTAGCTTTCATTAACCTAATGTTTCGTGTGGCCGCAGTGAATGTCATTGACGGACTGCGTATTTTTTTTATGGGCAAACGGTAGGGATTGCAAATAACCGGTTTTAACCGGTATCAACCGGTTTTTGTAAATGTCCCAATTAACCGGTTAACACCGGTTATAACCTGTTATTTGCATTCCGTAGTTGGACAATAAGCCCACTATTCCATCTTTATACCGAAACTGAGTGATTACGAAAGAAAACGAAATCAAAATAACAAAGACATTTAATACTCAAGGAAAAATACCCAGGACACTTTGAAGCCAGGTCATTCCTTTACCACACATAGTTGCAGTTTTATCTAACTGGGCCACTGGGACAACCTACTTTGAACATACTTAGCATCTTTGAAAAAAAGTCGCTGGAACATAGAGTCGTAATGGAGTTGTTTTATGATAGGGCTAGAAATATTTATTTATTTATTCACCAGCCTGCCAGCGATTACGTCCCGTAGAAATCTTAACTTTGTCATCGCATCGCACGGGAACCATACATTTTTCTAGGATAAACAGTAGCCTATGTGCTATTCCGGACTATAACCTATCTCTGTGCCCACACAATATGAATATGATTAATGAACCACTATAGAACCCTGTCGCTAAAAACCAACGATGAATTCCTAGTTTATTCCTATCTCATCAGTCTCATCAATTCACGCTCTCATTATGACTAGGTTCTATAGTGGATCAACATTTAAAGTCCTTGATAATAATAATAATAATAATATCAGGGGACTATGTCACACCAATTGACCTAGTCCCAAACTAAACTCTAGGCTTGTACTATGGGTACTAGACAACGATATAAATACTTATATAGAGAAATATATACCTTAAATACATTTGAAAACATCCATTTAATCTCTCTTTTTCAACAACTTTAGACACTCCTTTTGGCAACTGTTACTTTGTTACAGTAATATGTGGATAACGTTGTTGATCATGCATAAAGTAATACCTGTTGTAATTTATATTGTAACACATATTGTATGATTGTTTGTTATTCCTAAAATAAATAAATAAAATAAAATAAAATACATAAAATGACTCACGAACAAAATATTCGCGCTTATCACACAAATATCTGCCCTTACCGGGATTCGAACCCAGGGCCGCTAGCTTCGTAGGCAGGGTCACTATCCACTAGGCCAGCGCGTCGTCGAATTGATGGTACACATGTAAGTAATATTTACATAAACAAACGACAACGTATTTTGTCCAAAAATACTTGTAGGTATATTGTATTCTCTTTTAAGGGGCCCTATTAACTAAGAATCCATTGTCCATCTGTCTGTCTGTCACCAGGCTGTATCACATGAACCGTGATAGCTACACAGTTGAACGGATGATGTACGTCTGTTGCCGCTATAACAACAAATACTAAAAACCGAATAAAATATTTTTTCAAGTGGGCTCTCATTCATACCACTAACCCTTTTTTTTTTTTTTCGCTTCGGTTTATCTGAGTATGATATATAGCCTTTCTTCGATAAATGGGCTATCTAAAACTGAAAGAATTTTTCAAATCGGACCAGTCGTTCCTGAGATTGGCGCGTTCAAGCTAACAAACTAACAAACAAACAAACTCTTCAAATTTATAATATTAGTATAGATGGTACGGAACCCTTCGTGCACGAGTCTGACTTGCACTTGACCGGTTTTTTAGTTAGCTTCAGTCCACATCGATACGCTTACGGGAAAAGCAAGACAAAAATAATACAGATACATACACATACATAAACTCATGCCTTTATTCTCAGAGTGGGGTAGGCAGAGCTACAGAATTACCAACAACTCTAAAACCTTGTTGATAATTCTGTAACACATTTTGCACACTTAGGCTAAGATGTTTACCAGTGTATTAGAGACAGGTTGCAAGCCCATCGCCAAACAGTACTATACGCCTTTATTCCCTTAGCCTTCTCTTACGACATCCACGGGAAGATATGGAGTGGCACTATTCTAACCCGGCAACCACACCGGCAAACAAAAATAATACTTGTGACGAAATAATATGTTACATTATTCACTACATCGTATATGAATATGTATTAGGACAAAACCTTGTGGCAAAGGACGATGCACGTTTCTCGTTAAATAGCTGGTTATTGGGGTGGAAAGCTTCTGAAGTGGCAACCACGTAACGTGGGCCTTATAAGTAGCTGTACACTTCTGTACCTTGTCGCTCTGATGTCTTTGACAGATTAGTGCAGCAGTTCAAACATGACGTTAAAGTGACAAAGGACTGAAGTGTGCAGCTACTTATAAGGCTGACCGTACCAGAATGTGTGCTTCCTATCGGAGATAAAAGCACGAGATGGATGACAGATCTTTTTTAAAGGTTTTATGTCTTACAAAAAGCGTGTTTTGGCTGATAATTTATAATTTATTTAATTTGGTAAAATAACATGATGTCAACACAACATAACAAAATAAATCAAAATTCAGATCAATTTATTTTAACAGCACTATTCTGCCCTCCTAATAAACCAATAGGTAGTATCTTAGTTTTAACACCTGAAGCAATATCAACCTCACTACTGACAAAACTAAATTGCTTTGATTATTGACGTTGAGAGACGCCTTCGTTCCCAGAGTGGGGTATTTATGAACCGTACAATATTCAAATTTTACAACAATATACAATATACAGTAATTTTAGTCCGTTTGTATCTAGGTATATAGTAGTAGTATAATATTGGGCATTCTGGACCACCTCGCTCACTCGGTGGAATGCCCAATATTACGCAAGTGGTCTAGAACGCCCAATAGCTTTTGAGGATTTGAATATTTGATGCAAGTGGTCTAGAACGCCCAATAGCTTTTGAGGATTTGAATATTCGTTGCAAGTGGTCTAGAACGCCCAATAGCTTTTGAGGATTTGAATATTCGATGCAAGTGGTCTAGAACGCCCAATAGCTTTTGAGGATTTAAATACTCGATGCAAGTGGTCTAGAATGCTCTTACGGTTTTAAAATACTTGAACACATTCTTGTTCTGAAACTTAATATTCACATATAACTACCTAATATCTTGAAAGTCTAGGCTCATTGAGTACAAACCTTTCATGCTTACAACACGTAGTGATATGAAGTTTGTGAAACAAAATCAGACCTTGCAGTTGGATGTCGTTTGTACAGTTCGCAACGATCGCAATTCACGTCATGGAGAACTTTTACCGAATACAATTCGAAGTATCATTTGCGGCCCCTCTAACTGTGGAAAAACTAATTTAATTGTCGGCCTTCTACTGCATGAACGGGGGCTACGCTTTGAAAACCTTTATGTTTATTCTAAAACTCTCTTCCAACCTATGTATCAGTTTTTAGAAAAAATATTAACATTGGTTCCATCAGTCGAATTTAAAAAATATAGTGAAAATGATGAAGTACTAAGTCCAAATGAAGCTAACATTAATTCAATTATTATATTTGATGATGTTGCATGTGAAAATCAAAACAATATAAGGGATTACTTTGCAATGGGACGTCATAAAAATATTGATAGCTTCTACCTTAATCAAACTTATAGTAAAATACCTAAACAATTAATAAGAGACAATGCTAACTTAATAATTCTATTTAAACAAGATGATATGAATTTACGTCATGCTTATGATGAACACGTTGGAAGCGATATGTCTTGGTCACAGTTTAGAGAAATGTGTGCTGAAGTATGGAAACTGCCATATAGTTACTTGGTTATAAATAAGGATTGTAGTCGTAATTCTGGATGTTATAGAATGGGTTTTGACACATTTATCATTATGGATTAATTATAATACATAATGCATTATAATGAAACATTTATTGCTTCATAGGACCCCATCAAGATCAGACATGAACCTTAAAATGAATGACGAGAAAACTTTGAAAGAAAAAGTAATTAAATCTGTCGAAGCCGTTAAAAAGAAGGTTAGACTGATTCGTAATATGAAATCTGATAATGATAAGATGTTGGAATCAGTATTGAAACCAATAACAGAACCGCTTAATGAAATATTTAAAGTTAAAAATGAGAATAATTACTTAAATACTAATTATAATGATTTTGATGACGGATTGCAATGGGGAAAGTCGGTAAAAAGATTAAAATTGAGTCCTAGTGAAGAAAAGAAGCAATCTATTCATAATCATACGGTTGTGAGGAAATCTTCTCATTCTAGTCTTGATAATGAAGATCAAGAGGATGACACATCAACCAACGATGAAAGTGATGTAAGCGATGGAGTGGAAAGTGAACATACTAATGATCAGGATTCAACAAATGATATTTCATTTAAGACGACAGATTCTTTCGCATCTCCTCGTGATGATCCTAAATTTCAAAAGCATTATATTACCAACTTAAATATACCTTTTGGTGTTCGAACGGAACGAGACAAGCTAATGTTGGGATCCTGTCCGGTATACACAACAAGTGATAAAAAATTGAAAGTAAATGGCCATACTTACTATTTAACGCCAGGTTTAAACGAATTGCTATATAAGAAAGTACCGGATTTAAATATTGTAACTGAGGATGATAAACGCAATTATAAAATCTTATTATTAGAAACTAATGCACATAGAAGAGATTTTAATCCTAATAAACCAATAAAAAGCAACAAAGGCATGAAATATTTATACGTAATAAGACCTCTTTTTAAATTAGCTAAAGAACGTTTAATAAGTGGTGAAGGATTACCGACCATGAAAAAAGTTAAAGCCGATGTATCATATGTATACTGGGATAACCCAAACGAATTAGTAGAAAGATTAAAATTGCTTATAGCTTCTCGTGAAGCTGGGAATACAGGATTGGATAATGAAATCATATCTGTTATTGAAGAACTGCAAGAAGCAGGATTAGTTAACAATGCCAATATATAAAACAGTTACTTTACTATTATCGTTAGTCGAGGCAGAACTTGTAACCCTCCCTAACGAATGAACCTCCAGCTATTTAAAAAACCTAGCGCCTAAATATAATTAACCTAAACTTTCTACCTAGCAATATACAGAGTAAGCATGAATAACGATTGTCGAATTGGCCATATGATCATCTAGTGTCTAAGAACCTACATTGTGAAACCGTTTAGTTAGTAACCTAAGAACTTTTCATGCATATAAGAATGGTATAGTTATTTAAATAAACCTAGCTCTTTAGCCTACAAGATTAAGTGAGAATTGAAGTGAAATAATAAAAGTGAATGAATATTGGTCTTATAACTAATAAAAGTTCAGTCAAAGTCTTTGGGTCTATTTAGTGATTGTTAGGATGAAAACTGGAAAGTATGCATAAGGCATTTTATTTTGCGCCTACGGTCAGAGCCCGCGACTCCCCGCTCATGACTGTGAGACTCGACTCCTGACGGGACATCTCTCCAGCGCTACTAAATCTTTTCTTTCCAGGTGGGACTTTGATTTTACAGTCTTTGTCAGCTGTTAATAATAATTTGGTCATGTCATCAGTTTTCAATGGACAAGAGGGAATATTCGCGAAAGCTCCTTACTCCATTGCAGGAGTGAAATATAATATACTAGGAGCTGTATTATTAATGTGTCAAAGTCATGCTGTTAAGATGTAGATAGATTAGTAGTCAATTAAGACCAAGGTTATGTAGTTTGATATTGTATCAATTTACTGCAGTTTCTATGAAGAGCCTAGATATAATTATAACAGTAATAATTCCTTAAGATGATTGTGACTCTTTCTAGTCATGATGAAAGCTGGATCTGATGAATGCTGGATCTGATGATTTCAATCATAATTTGTAGATATTTGTTGTAGTATGTTCCCGTAGGAATTGGATAGTGATTCCAACTGCTAACAGACTATAAGGCTGGTATACCCTTGAGTAATACCAAGCAGGGGACGTATCCCATAGTGTTAAACAGGGAAATCACTCGTCGTATAATATTCAATGTAGGTTGAGAGAAATCAGTCAATCTCATAATATTCAATGTTGAAGTATAATTGGCTATCTGCCATTGACTAGAAATAATCACATATCATTAGCTAAGGATCTTTGTCCTAGCAATATATTGAGGCGTTGCGAGCTTACTATCAGGTAGCTAAGTTTGATGATATTATAACTGGTCAGTTGCAATATTTGCAGTAGATATTTATTATTATTCATAGGAAAAACCAGATCACTCAGGCTCAATTATTCATTTCAAATGTTGGTATGTGGTATAGTAAAGGTTTCCAGTCTTGATACTATTTGATAATATATTAAAGTACATTCACAAGAAGGAGTGTCGTCGGCCAACAAGATGCACTTCTTTATGCATAGGTTCCCTTGGGAAAAGCATGATAATTCTGCTGCACAGGGACTAGCCGCAGCCCGTAGGCAGTACGGCCGAGTCGTAACTCAGTTTGAACAGAGAATACCAGCCGACGAAGTGTTGGTAGGAAGACAGTCCAATTCATAAATATGACTTTGAACTTTACTTATGAACGCAGTTACTCTGCTTCAGACTAGAAATATTTACTTTCTGATAAGCTTACATGAGCATTATTGGCTAGGAATAAAGTTAAATAGAGTCATATATTAATGATATTATAACTGATCAGTTGCAATACTTGCAGTAGATATTTATTATTATTCATAGGAGAAACCAAATCACTCAGGCTCAATTATTCATTACAAATGTTGGTATATGGTATAGTAAAGCTTTCCAGTCTTGATACTATTTGATATACTAAAGTACATTCACAAGAAGGAGTGTCGTCGGCCAACAAGATGCACTTCTTTATGCATAGGTTCCCTTGGGAAAAGCATGATAGTTCTGCTGCACAGGGACTAGCCGGTACCCGTAGGTAGTACGGCCGAGTCGTAACTCAGTTTGAACAGAGAATACCAGCCGATGAAGAGTTGGTAGGAAGACAGTCCAATTCATAAATATGACTTTGAACATTACTTATGAACGCAGTTACTCTGCTTCAGACTAGAAATATTTACTTTCTGATAAGCTTACATGAGCATTATTGGTTAGGAATAAAGTTAAATAGAGTCAAAATAAGTTGATATCTCCTTAGAACAAAGTTAGGTTTGTTTGAGTAAGTAGTTTATTTCCTAGGTCTAAATTCAATGGTTTTAGTCATAGCGATAGCGGAGTTGGCAAAGTTGAACAAACCCTATAACCATAATAAAATATGCCTAGCTATCCACATTACGTGTTTATAACCCCTGCCTCGATAGCTGCCTTCGCCAACTCGTAGCGCCACCCAAACACTACGTAATCAAATCATAGCAACAAAAGGAAGACAAGAACACTAACACAAATTATTAAACCATTCCCCTAGCCCGTGCCATGCTAGCGGCCTTCGCTAACTCCTAATGCCACCCATCCATTTCCTATAGCGTCACACAAAACACATAGCACCAATTATAGAATAAGCACAAACACTAAAAAGGACAGACAAAATGAACGACACGAATACCATCACTGCCACTATCCTATCACTCACCACCTCGACGGACGAATCGACCCCAAAAGCCTAGCATCCCCTTCTCGGCCCTTTTATCTATTTTCTTTGTCATGCACACTACGAGATATTCCAGATATTCGAGACTAATGTTAAATCATTCGTATTTCGAGCTGTTAGCTTTTACTTGTCCCGCCATTTCTCTCCCCTGTTCCTTGCGCGAGTCCCCCGGCATCCCTCTGCGTCGATCGCGAACCATCCCGCCAATTCTGGCTTCATCCACCTAGCCGCAATGTTTAAGCTAACGTAATGAGCAACAAATAAGACTCACTTTCATTTGAATTTGTCTCTTTCTTTTTTTTTAATCTAGTTTGGTTTAACTTCTGCTAACTATGTCTAGTTAACAGAAGAGTCCTTGTTACATTTTATAATTCTTCCTCATTCAATTTATTTAATAAACATAAATAATTAAGTTTGTTTATTATCTGAATATTAATAAAACATTATTATCTGAATATTAATAAAACTTCAACAATTTTATTTTGTGTTGTAATTGGACATAAAACAACGCCATCTGTACGAATCGGAAGGAACCCGCTTTCCTCACTAGATGCCCGGGAATAAATCTGTCAATTCTAGACTAGCTGTTAAATAGTTTTCGATTTCCTCCAGAGAGGTCTCTGTTTCTCAATTTATATAAAACAATAATAGCGTTCCTCATTACGTTTGAAGTAAAGTTGTATTTCGAGATTCAAAGTTTTTGACATTACGTTTGATTGTAATTAACTAGTTAATTGCAGATATGATGTTATTTAATAACGAATTAGAATTTTAATACTAAACTTTAATGTATAACGATTTTTACTCTCGTTAGAGTCTAAACTGAAATGAATTATATTTGCGAATTGAACGGGCATTTCTGGACCGTTACAAACTTTTGACGTACAAATACATCATAAAAATGAACATAGACAAATTTGGTCATCATCTTCATAAACGCCTTCGTGTATCTGAAATTTCTGAACTTAAAAATAATGCTTTGCTCCGATCAGATGATGGTCATTTCGATTTACAATCATTAAGATTAAAGGGGCTTGCGCTTCCATTGTTACCTGATGATGCCGTTAATAAGCAGTATGTCGATAAGCTCGTTCTGAACCTTTATCAGAAGGAGTATCTAGATTCTATGTTTGATACTATAAATTCTCAAATTCATCAGTTGGCAAATCAGTTGAAATTGAACTTTTATACAAAAAACTAAATAGACGTTATATTCAACAAATTAAACAATGATAAAGCAGCAAGTCGTGAACGAGATACACAGGTCAGCTCGAAAAAACTTTAAGCGACGAGCAGTTTTATTAAAAGGAATTGATGATTTGTGGCAAGCGGATTTAATTGATTTACAAAATTTA
Organism: Acleris laterana; assembly: GCA_963966035.1. Lineage (NCBI taxonomy): Eukaryota > Metazoa > Arthropoda > Insecta > Lepidoptera > Tortricidae > Acleris > Acleris laterana. The sequence continues at coordinate 3,868,292 of OZ014452.1, forward strand.
CATAAGATAAATAGAGGATATAAATACATTTTGGTTGTAATTGACGCCTTTTCAAAGTACGCGTGGTGTATTCCAACAAAATCTAAAAAGAAAATAGAAATTAAAAATTCATTCGAACAAATTATTAAATCATCAAAACGAGTTCCGATAAACTTACAGACAGACTTAGGAACAGAGTTTTATAATAATGAATTTGATTGTTATGTAAAAAAATTAAAAATAAATCATTATTCCACGTTTTCAATTAAAAAAGCATCTATTGTTGAAAGGTTAATAAAAACACTCAAAAATAAACTTTACAAATATTTTAGTTTCATTGGAAATTATAAATGGGTTGGAAAACCTTTGGATGATATAGTTAAATCCTATAATCGAACTATGCATCGTACAACGAAATTTAAACCTATTGATGTTAATTTTGATATTGAGTCCAAAGTAAAGAAAAACATAGAAAGCGCACAATCCAATCTAGTCAATGGATCAAATAAATTTAATATAGGAGATAGCGTGCGCATAAGCAAGTATAAAAGTGCCTTTCATAAAGGTTATACACCGAATTGGTCAACAGAAATATTTACTGTTAAACATGTTAATCGCACTCGTCCAGTTACTTACCTTATTGAAGATCAACGAAAAAATAAAATACTCGGTTCATTTTACGAACAAGAACTTCAGAAAACGAAACATCCTGATGTTTACCTCATAGAAAAGGTGATCAAAAAGAGGGGGGAAAAATTGTATGTAAAGTGGTTAGGGCTTAATGATAGCGAAAATAGCTGGATTGATAGAAATGCTATTGTATGAGTATATTTATTAACTTTATTGTATTAAAACTTATCATTATTATATTGGATATGAAAGGGAGAGGACTTTTAAATAGTATTATTAATCACTTACCGTTTGAGCTGCACTTACCTGGTTATAATTATTGTGGACCAGGTACAAAATTGCACAAGCGGTTGTTAAGAGGTGATAAGGGAATTAATGATTTGGACAACGCGTGTATGCAACACGACATTGCTTACGATAAACATTCTAACCTAATAGATCGTCACAGTGCAGATTTAGAACTTTATAAAATGGCTAAACAGAGATTAAAGTCAAAAAATACAAGAAGAGGAGAAAAGCTCGCTTCATGGTTAGTTAGCAAAGTGATGAAGACTAAAATAAAAGCTGGTGCAGGGATAAAATCATTCAAACAATTTGTTTCTAAGATACGTAGGGAATTGAAAAATAAAAAATCCAAAAAGAATGGCACTACGATCGAGCAGGCATTTCTTGCGGCAAAAAAGATATTTGCAAATAACAAAAAAGTACGAGTTCCTCGTTTAATTCCGATTCCAAAATCTGGAGGTATATTACCACTAATACCTATCTTTGCTGGACTTTCTGCATTGGGATCTTTGGCAGGAGGGGCTGCTGGGATTGCTAAAGCTGTTGGGGATTACAAAGCTGCAAAGAAAAACTTAGTTGAATCAGAACGCCATAACAAAATGATGGAATCTATTGCATTAGGAAAAGGTTTACATATTAAACCGTATAAGAACGGCAAAGGGTTGTGTTTAAAACATACAAAAAACTAGATAAAAGGTTACCCAGACGTGCTCTCACTAATATAGATATTTTAAAGTATTCTAAAGAAATACCTCATTTTCGCGGTGTTTATATGAGAGATAGTTTGCCAAAACAACCAAAAAGAGTAGAATGTGGAATCATAAATTTAGACAGTTCTGAAAACCAAGGGACTCACTGGGTAGCCTATGTTAAGGATAACAATTATTGTGAATATTTTAATAGTTATGGTGATCTTCAGCCACCGTTAGAATTAATAAAGTATTTAAAACATCATAATATTTTTTACAACTACAACACTTACCAAAAGTTTAACACTGTAAATTGCGGGCATTTATGTTTAAAATATTTAAAAAAGTTTTGGAGTGCACGTTTAAATATCTCTGTATAATAAAAACCTTATCATTCTCACGATGTCTTTCACTTTATCTATAACCGGAACCTCTTCTACCCTGATCACTAATTATTCACCAGCTTTTCAACTGAATGGTGAATATGAATGCGGGTTGCTATATATGTCGACTTTTAACTCTATACCTAATATAGATTATAGAAACAATAAATTTTATTATGGTAAAAACGAAGTAATAGAAATTCCTGAAGGGTCATACGAACTCCAAGACCTTGATGATTACCTCAAAAGACACCTGCAAGGATGCACATTTTCACTGACATGTAATAATAATACGTTAAAGACGTCTATATTGTGTTCAAAAAATGTGTATTTTAATAAAGAAAATTCGATTGGCAAGTTACTAGGTTTTGGCGAAGAAACTATTCAAGCTAATATATTACGAGGGCTGCTACTTAAGTAACCGGAATCCGGGATTCCAACATTTTTAAACGCTATATCTGACCTCCATGGTAAAATTTTCACTTTTTTGAATACTGGCCGCTATATTTTTTTTTCTTATCTTACGTAGTCTTTTGTTTTTGGCGGGTTTAAATTTTAATCTCGCTGCAAGTATGGAACTCACTCGTGAAAATATTCGTGCTATGATTTATTACGATTTTCAGCGTGGTTTAACGCAACAACAGTGCATAGATCAACTAACTTCGACTTTTGGTGATGAAGCTCCATCCAAAACTACTGTGTATCGCTGGTTTAGTGAGTTCAATCGTGGACGTAGTATGCTCAGGGACGAAGTTAAGGATGGTCGCCCGAAATCGGTCGTTGTACCACAAAATATTGAAGCTGTGCGAAAACTTATCATGCATGTCCGTCATGTTACGTATCGCGAGATAGAGGCGACTATAGGCATATGTATGACGAGCATTAATAAGATATTACATGAGCATTTAGCTGTGAAAAAAATTTGTTCGCGTTGGATCCCGCACAACTTAACTAAGGATCAAAAAGAGGCTCGCGTCGAATGGTGCAAGGAAATGTTGAAAAAATATAACCGTGGTGACTCAAAAGCTGTTTATAATATCTACACAGGTGACGAATCCTGGATCTATGCGTATGATCCCGAAACTAAACAATAATCAACGGTGTGGGTGTTTCAAAATGAGCCGAACCCTACGAAAGTAACTCGTGCAAAAAGCACCTTGAAGCAAATGGTGGCCTGCTTTTTTGGTATTAATGGCCATGTGGCTACAGTGCCCCTGGAGAATCGTAAAACGGTTAGTTCGGAGTGGTACACGACCATTTGTTTGCCGGAAGTATTTGAAGAAATACGGAAAAACAACCAGCGACGGAGAATCATTCTGCACCATGATAACGCCAGCTGTCATACATCACGTGAAACGACTCGATTTTTGGAAGGTCAAAATATAGAATTAACGGGTCATCCACCTTACAGCCCTGATTTGGCACCCAATGATTTCTATTTATTTCCAAATGTAAAGAATAAATTACGTGGTCAACGATTTTCGACCCGTGAAGATGCCGTCGACGCGTTCGGACAGCACGTTTTGGAGATACCTCAGTCAGAGTGGAAAAAGTGCTTTATAAATTGGTTTCAACGTATGCAAAAGTGCATCGATTATCACGGAGAATACTTCGAAAAACAATAAAACCATATTTAGCCATGTACGTTTGTTTATTTTTTCTATTCCGGTTACATAAGTAGCAGCCCTCGTAACAGAGTCCCCTTTTCCTGTATCCATTCTGTCTACAACTATAGTGCGAGTTGAATGTGATATAGTGAGCGGATCATTTGTAAACGGAAAACCAAGTCATATTATTCACGAGTTTGTGCCTAATGTACCACCAGGCTATCGGATTATAGAAACACCGAAAAACGTAATTTATTTCCCTGTAACACAAATCAACTTGAGCTCTCTTAAAGTAAGAATATTGGACGTAAATGATAATTTAGTTAATTTACGAGGTGAAGAGATTCAAATATATTTACATCTTCGTAAAAAATGATAGATTTCAATAAAAGCGAAGTCTCGCACGTCAAACGTATTAGTAATCTTTGTGCTATCAAGAAAAGAAGACCTAATAAGCAACTTGCAAAGCTTACAAAAGAAAATAAACAATTTTTAAGAAACATTGGATTGTTAAAATGAGTATACTAAACTTAACAGATCGTTTTAGCTTTGATGACACGATTGAAAGTTTCGAATATCATTCATATAAACCCTACGTAACAAGTTTTAACTTGAATGATGAAATCCGTATACCTATTAACCAACAAGATCTTTACGTATTGCCTTCGGCGAGTACTCTCTATGTGGAAGGCACTGTTTCAGTATTCAATAGAGAGACAAAAGCAAAGGTGAACAGTGTACTTTTAACTAATAACCCTATACTACATATGTTTCAAGATATTCGATATGAACTGAATGGGATCGAAGTAGATAAAATTAAAAACGCTGGAGTTACCACAACTATGAAATCTCTTGTATCCATGAATGAACTCGATTCGTTAATGTCACAGTTATGGGGTTGGAACGTTGATGGTACTAAAATTACACATAACTCATTTTCTGTATCTGTTCCTTTAAATAAGATTCTTGGTTTCGCAGAGGATTATAAGAAAATAATTATCAACTGTAAACATGAACTTATTCTTCTACGATCGAATAGTAATTTAAATAGCGTAAAGTTGAATACAAATGAATACATAGACAATATTACTATATCTAAAATAGTATGGCGTATGCCTCATATTAAAGTTTCTGATCAGGTAAGATTAAATTTACTCAAATATTTAGAAAAAGATCGTGCTATTCAGATAGCTTTCAGAAATTGGGATCTGTATGAGTATCCGCTTTTACCTAAAACCTCTAAACATTCTTGGTCAATCAAAACTTCATCTCAAATTGAAAAACCACGATACGTTATAATTGGATTAAAAACGGATAGAAAAAATATGGCCAACAAAGATGTAACATGGTTTGATCATTGTCATTTGAGAGACGTCAAAGTTTTTTTAAATTCATACTATTTTCCGTATGAAAGTTTAAATGTAAGTTTTGGAGCTGAAAAGTATGCTTTATTATACGAACAGTACGCTAAATTTCAGCAGTCTTATTATAACCGCGGTCAAACACCGTTGTTAAGTCCGCAAGAATTTAAAGAGAAAGGTCCTCTTTTTGTAATCGATTGTTCACGTCAAAACGAAACCTTAAAAACAGGTTCAATAGATGTCAGAGTTGAATTAGAGTGCGAACAGGATATACCCGATAATACTGCGGCGTACTGTCTAATTCTGAATGATAGTATTGTAGAATACAAACCCTTAAGCAACATTACACGAAAAATATCATGATGACTGAACGTTTGTTCGTGGATCTTCAGGGATTTAAATCGTATAAAAATGAATTTATTGTTAAGGAATTTGCATACAGTACAAATGAATACACACAAGTATTTTCAATAAAACCTCCATACCCATTTTCGGCTTTATCGGAAAACGAAAAAAGACAAGTGAGATGGATAGAAAAAAACCTTGGTATTTTATGGCGCGATGGATATGTTGACTATAGGGAATTTAAAAGAATGATTCCCGCCTACTTGGAAAACAAGAAAATATATGTAAAAGGGTTAGAAAAAATTCAATGGGTTAAAGATTTATGTAGTAATTGTACTGTAATAGACTTAGGTGAAAATGGCTTACCTAAATTCGAATCTATGTATCAAAATTATTGTAAAGACAGAACTACATATAATTGTTTAATTCATAAAAAATCTTGTGCGTTAAAAAATGTTATGTGTATAAAAAAATGGTATTCTGAAAATAATTTATCTTTATATTCTCATTTGTAATTTTCACTCTGTGTGAAGTATTTTGACAACGAAAGATCATATATTTCATTAATTACAAAGATTGTGCGTTAAAAAAATTTTATCTATGTTTGAAAAATGTATTGTGATTGTTTACATATATTATGATTTAATAAAAACCATAATATTACTGTTAATTTGATTTTTTTTCACCCCATTGATAAGCAAAGTTAGTTATCATTTGTTTTAAAATGATATATTTTATTACTAATAAATAAATGATAACAACTCATACCTATTTCTGTTAGTAGTGCTAATATTTAATCAACATTAACCAAAAAGTTTTTTAAAAGAAGTTTATCTTAATTACTTATAGTTAAAAATGTTGCTTTTGACACTAACACCTAAACAAGAAAAAACTTTCTGGTTGATGTATACGTAAGGAATAAAACAACAAAATAATTTTAAAATATTTATTACATAACAAAACATATTTACACTTAATAACTAACACTATAGCCACATAACTTTTTTGATATTTTATTTATTAAATTTTCTGCGCTTTCTATTATCTCGTCAAATCCATCATTCGCCACATACTGCGCACTGAGTAGAACGTTTTCATTGCTGTCGTCGTGTTGATCTGGCATGGTGTCACTTATATTAATTATTTGAATTTTTATGAGTCTATTGCCCTTAGCTGCTTCGTTATTTATAACGAATGATGGCGGGTGTCCTCGTACACTTCTTTTCACAACTTTATTTAGTCTTTTCTTAGCCTTAGTTAGCTTAGTTTTTGTTTTTTCCTTCGCAGCTATCCTAGCTTCTTCTTCTTCTTGATATCCTTCTAACGGATCCTGGGCATATTGAGAAAATATGAATGGAGTATCTTGGAATCCTTCCATATTCTGAAACAAAAGAAATATTATAAACGATGTTTAAGGTATGTTAATCAGTGTAATGCACTTGATTAAACATATATAAATATAAAACAATTCAGATTAAACTTACCAAACTTGAGATACGAGTCAACTCTTGTAATGTAAGATATCAGGATACGGAATGATAACTTATTATAGCCGCTTCTATTTATATCAATTATAAATTCCATGCGTTAACAAAATTAACTGAGCATGTAACAACATGTTATCAACCTATCAATTACAATTTCCATGCGTTAGCAAAATTATCTGAACACGTAACAACATGTCAACATCAGAACTATCAAGAAGCACTCTTTCTGATTTAGTATTGTATAATTTAACTTCATTAAAGAAAAATACGATCAAATGCTTTGATTTTATGTTAAATAATATAACACATTTCTTTTACTCATAATTTAAGTTCATTTATTTCACTATGAATATTCTATGAATCGTCTAGCGATTAACTTAACAATTATTGGACCTATCTTTACAGGTAGTATAAATCCGTGAATGGCGTGAATAAGTTGATAAGTCTAGATGTAAACTTAATAGTATTTGGAACATATTGCATTAAGTTCAAAATTACGTTCATATTTTTCAATCAGTTATCAACTTACTTAAGTCATCCAGGGAAATGATTGGTTAAATAAAAAACATTTACTTGATTATGATAACAATATATTTATTTATTTATAATCTATTTTATAATTATCAGCTTACATACATATATATTTATTCCTTATGTAATAATCATTACAATACAAATATTCTCAACTTATACACTAAACATTTTATTTATAAACCATAATAAACCAACGAGTTTTACAAGTTTTACAATTCTACATTTATTAAAGAAGAAAACATTAAAAATACAATATTTCACAAATAGTGATAGATACTTGTTAAAAGTCCATAAATTGATAGAAGTTCGTTCGACGCAACAACTATAGCTACTGTACTTTAATTTATAACAAATTTAATATTGATTTATGTCCCCAAGATTTAGTCATGATTTTATCATTTAAAATAAATCGCTTGTCGTCATTGGAAGACAATGCAATTTTATTTACACTTCGTGTGAAAATTTCGTGTTTAATGGATTTGAACAAAATGTTTTTCTTTCTTACAACATCGTTCTGAAACAAAACCTTCGTATAATCAGAAACATTTAAATCTCGAACTACGTATTTTTTAACGCCTTTTGCTTTTTTAATAGTACTATCTTCAGTTCTAACACAGTAGAGCTTTGAACGCAATCCTACAAATTCCATTATGATTTTTCCGCTCATTTCGTCCTTAAACAGACCCGGAACTTTTTTATTCAAGAGAGGAATGTTATACTGATTATTTTTTATATAATTGCTTGTATCAAAATGAGGTAAAAAAATGTTTTGTAAATCTTGGTAAAAATTTTCACATTCTATAGTATAAATAAATGAGTCTGTGTCCATGTAACACAACTGAACTCGGTCCTCATAGAAGGGCTTTACTATTGAATAATGAAAGTCGAACATATGACTTTTTGATAATTCTAAAACAGTAAACCCTATGTAGATTGGTTTATCAAGGAAAATTTGTTCAGGTTTTAATTGTATAGCCACTAAATTTTCTGAAAATATAGATACACTGTGAAAATTGGGTCTTGAAATTAGCTTTTTAGCGGTTTTTGTTTTTTTTGTCTTATTATTTTTATCACTCCATTGATTAACAAGATGCACGTTGACCCTTTTTTCGTTATTTTCTAAAGTTTTGCCGAACATAGCATTATTTAATAACTTAAAAAAGTCTTGTTCAGATATTGTTTTAGCCTGTTGACGCAATTTGGTGTTTAGGTCTATATACTCTTTTAAATACGAACTTTGTTTAAAAGTTATGACGCGATGAATTTTGCTTAACAAAAGTCCATGTTTTAAACAGTTTTTGAGATGAACATAATGAATCACATAATAAAACTTATTGTATAAATTAGGTATAAGTTTTGGATTTTTTCCTCCTGGTGGAATACTTTTTTCTGGACAAAACGGTAAATCATTGTGATAATTATGTAATTCTTTAGGATAAATTAAATCAACTTCAAGAATATAACCGTACTCCGCATTATCATCCACGGCGTGATATTTAATTCGTTTTGTTCCTTTTGCGACAAGAATTTAAAATCGCTCAAAGGTAAAGCTTGACACATACTAAAACCATATAAATTATTGCAATCCATGTACACAATAAATGAGTTTTTCTGAGATGAATCATAATCAGGTATGTATTTATTGTTGGCTTTAGCATAGCGTCTGGAACACATACAAACGCCCCCTCGAATACCAGATTGTATCATGCGTATTATTTCTAGATCATTAATTAATTCCAATTGAACGCCTGTTTTTAAAAGCATTGCATCAAATGATAAGCTCGGTGCTGTAAGATAAAAAGCTGGATCTAACTGATAATGATACTTGCAAGTCTTTCGAAAATTTTCGAAAATATCTGTCAAAAGCAAAACGTCCGTCTTCAAATAAATATCTGTATACTCTCCTAAGTTTTTAATGTTAAATTCTAACCAAACCAACTGTGCATGCTCATAATCTTGATCAGTGATTACTTCGTTAGTAGTTAAAGAGTTGAAAAAATTTTCTTTAGGAGGTAACTTTTTTTCTTTATAACAGTCCCACCCTGTTACATAATCGTAGGGATAAACTCCCTTTTGAGTCAATAAATTAAATTGTTTTTCATTTGAAAAACATGATCGTAAATGTTCGAATTGTTCTTTTTGTAAGGTCTTAGTGAGCTTATTAAGACTTTCTCCTAAAAATTTATAAGAATCAACAAATCTTAACTGTATTAAACTATTGTCATCCATCATAATAAACTTCGTAAATGAAATGTAGTTCTCTTTGGTTTTAGGTATAATTTTAATAGCCCCCGGGATTTCGCCCAACTTTTTTATAAATAAATGACAGTCATATCCTGATAAGTTGTGAAAAAATACCGGTATAAATTTCGGGAGTTTGTATTGTAAATTGCAATAATTATGGCTTGCACCTCGAAATTGTCCTGTAATATGACAGTGGTCTCTTACTTTATCGTTAAACAATAAATGATTACAAATATGACAACGTTGAGAAGTTCTAAATTTTTTATCATCTTCTTCAGTATATATCATGGAGGTGTAGCTCTTTAAAACCTCATTAATTTTATTTACATCACTCAGTAAAGAATCAATGAACTTGTCAACGCAATCTAAACCACGATAAGATGTAAACCGATTTTTGTTCTGATCTGATGAACAAACGATTTGATATGCAAATGCTGCAGGAATATGTCGTTGTAGGGTTATTGTGTTATCTGTATTTAATTCTGATTCACTATTATTTACGGGTTGCAGTATTGTTTCGAAGTCCGCATAAATTACAAAAGGAACATTTTGTTTACGTTCAAAATTTTGAAATTGAATAACAGAACCATTTTTCGGTAGGACAGTTGCAACTCCACAACAAACATGCTTATTTACATTTTCAGCTGAAGAAAAAAAACATAAACAATTTTCGCAAATATATAGTTTCCCGTGGTGTTTTGTTATCTGACACTTAACGAGACAAGCCAAATCTTTTATTAAGCAGTAATGGGATTTATTCCTATCTTCAACGAGTAACAAGTGAATTCTTTTCTTATTTTTTGATTCAGATTTGTAAAGCGGTCCTATATATTATCTTATTCTTTTTTAGACCATAGACATTTAAACATAAGTTTGGATTATTATTTTCAAATATTGTAATATCTGAAAACGTTACTGGAAAAGAGATTCCTTCCGTATTGAGCACTTGGCGAAAATCGGGATATGACGTTACTCGATCGGCGTGACTCGACGCGGGATAAAGAGCTGCAGTTACCGACCACAAGAAGCAAAATGGGTCTTTATTATGAATATTTATGCATGCTTTTTTATTTTTTATTAATTTAGGCAACTCGATAAAGCTTGATCCAGATAGCGGTTTATATTTATTAACATTTATTTCTAAATGATTGTTATTCAGAAATGTCCATCCACTGTCCCGATCTTGGAATTCTTCAACTTTTTTTAAAATGCTATTGTGGAAATTTAAAAATATTTCCTGAAAATCATAGTTTTTGTGGAGTGCAATATTTTTAGTAGCGAATGACTTTATTTCTTGAGAGTTATTTTTAAAAAGCATGAACGTACAAAAAAGTTCCACATTAACTTTAATACAAGTATTTGTCTCAAGTAAAGCGTCTAATAATGTTTTAATTTGGTTAGACATATGATTAAAAAAAGAATGGATGGAATTCTGTTCATTTTCGGTACGCGCTATTAATCTATAACTGGCAATACGATAGCGAAACGCTGATTTAATTAACTGAACACCCTCACTTAGAAGCTCAGTACATTTGTTTTTGTGTGCATTCGTACGTGTAAGTGTCCCACCCAATGTTTTTTTTGTATAGATAAACTACACGTAGCACAAAAAGGCATTTTTTGTAAAGCTAAGCGAACCTCTATCAATTTATTAAAAAAAAAAACCTGTATTATTTAATTAAGGATTGATTTTATCGGAGTAAAAAACTGCGTTTGAATCTTTGAAAACGGTGTGACAGTTCTTAACAAATTTTTGGAGAAGGCTCCACTGAGACGAATCTTGATCCGCTTGCAATTTAAGCGTTAGTAGAGCCTTTTTCCAACGTTCATCGGGAGTATATTTAGTAAAATCATTAGTATTATACACCTTTAAATCTATATAAAATTCACCGTTAGCCGATGCAACACGTCGCGATACTCCGTTGGCTACTCTGCTCTGGAAGGTTGAAATAGCTGCTGTTGACACTGTATCCTTCGATGCTGCAATGCTCTCGTACTCGCATCCAAAAATGTCCTTCTTCTTGTTCAGGCTGAAAATAAATAAAAAAAGAATAAATTAAAAATTCTAAATAAATAAGTTGTGGTGTGGTGGTGGTTAAAAACATTTTAAACAACATTTTAATACATTAATAAGATAGGTATTTCAAACGAGCATCTAACTTACCTTTTAGCTTTTTCTGCTCCGTTATGCTGCCGTTTCACCGCTGTTGGGGTTGAGGATGTCTTTGGCTTTTTTTACCTTGTGTTCAGAGTCAGAGCTGGAATCGTACGGTAAATAAACATTAAACAATTGAAACCATATTCCAAGTAAACCGTCATACAAATTATTATTTTATTTTTAGAGGAAATTATATTCCAATACGATCATTTAATAATACAAAATTCGTACCTCAACAAATCGTCTGAAGTGATAGCTTGAGCTTTTTTGTTTATAGAGCTCGATGAAGATTTCTTCGGCTTAGTTATCTCGGATTCAGAGGCAGACCTAAAATTGTTAAGAGAAAAAATTACAATTAAACCATTAAACAAATAGTTTTTATTTATAGGGCTAAGCGATATGTACTTACCGCGATAAATCATCCCGAGAGCCAGCGTGGACTGATTTACAACTTTTAACTGCACGACGAGATGATTTTTTTTTCGGTTTCGGCGCTATCTCATATTCAGAGTCAGACCTAAAATCATTTAAAGGAAATAATGATTACTGATAAACTAATGATATAATCATACACTAAGTAAACTATCAAATCACTCTTATTCGTAGAACTAAATAAGAACGAAGTAAAAATACTAACCTCGATAAATCGTCGAGTGCTTCCGCTCGGGATGGTTTTACTTTTCTTATTTTTGATGATCCTCTCGTCTCATTACCATAAACTTCTGAATCCGACCTGTAATATATATTGAAACATTATAATTAGTTTGATTACAAAATTTTTGAATAAATTTTATCTAAAATATAATAATATAAAATACATACTTACATGGTGATTTATTTAAGTCTGAAAGTAACTGTATCGGTCGAGATTCACCTCAGTAATGAAACACCGCACCTTCAAACGTATTCATAAATAATTTGTTGTCAATTTAGCAAAACGCAGCAGGGTTATCAAGCGCTTTCGTTACAGTAATAAAAATGTTTAATTATCATCTTCTGCCTACTATTAAATACATTAATATGTATTAACTCGCTGGTATTCCTCAAAAAGGGTAGGCAGAGCACAAGGAACAATAAAACCATTTAAAAAACCTTATCTATCTTTTAATATTATACTAGTAGGTAATGATTCATAAAAATATGAATTTCTGATGACACAAAAAGGTTTTTAAGATCATAAGTACAATTTAAAAAAAACCTTCTTTACATGTAAGAGACTTGCTGACTATTTACTATAACAATATTATAATTTTATAAGCACAAGTTGATCTTTGTTGAAACTCTCACCATGATGGACAATCAATATTTTTTAGCAACCCTAATATTAAATTAAATTCATTACGAAACTACGAGTAAGTCGCAATCGTTTGATATGCGATACCCTTTGTTCTGCCGACTTGTTTACTCGAAAGCGAAGTGCAACCTAGCTTTATTTGCTTGCATAGTGACTACAAGTAACCAGTGACATGAAATTTCAACGCATTGTAAACTATAACTTGCTCTGTTAAAGAAACAAATCAGCCTGACTGATTTATTGAGTTAGGACTAATTTCCATTTCAAATATCTTTTTGCTATTGGTAATTGCACGCGTCACGCTAACGAAGTTTTATATTCTTATTTTATACATATTTAAATAAAGATTAATTTGTAAGCTAACTCGGATGTTCGTAGGAAAACCCTTTTTTTCCTATTACTAGACAATGACAAACATTCTTATACTGAAATAAATATTCATGCGCATCACACAAATATTAGTTCTGACCGGGAACCGAACACAGAACCGCTAGCTTTGTAGGTGGGGTCACTTCCAAATTTGACAAATTAAGGATTAAGATTTTGTTAAAAGAGACATCTGTGCAGTAATCATTGAATTATTAAAGTTGCGAGCTTACACAGGTACCTATATGAAATCTAATCCCTCACGTTCAGCGGATGACACATATTTACTAAATAAACTGAACAGTCACTGCGATTACGCATTAAATTAAACTTTATTCTCTAGTCTGCAAGGTAGATTTTGCTTCAACATGATGAACTGACATGGGACTTTTAAATTATAAAAGTGCATCGCATGTACTCTCATAGATGGCAGTATTGTTCAATAATATTTGTTTAAGCACATTTTACTATAAATTCTTGCAAAAACTAATAACAAAATATATTTTGGATCAAGTCAACGAGTTGTTATGAAAAATCCTTGTGTTTTCATGTTGAAATGATGAATAAATTGACTTTGTATATATATAAAAAATAAGAATGTTCTACATCGCGCTATCGAAATTTTTTAGATTTGATCATTATATATACAAATTTCAATACTACAACCATCGGGAAATCCGTGTCTATGACGACCGGTAGCACATGGAGGACCCGCCACAATCATGTTGCGGAACCTGATCAACTCTGTGATGTGTGTTGTGGTAATTTGAAATTGAAATTGAAAAATGAAATATTTGAAAGGATAATCCTTGGCGGTCGATAGCCCTTGGAGAATCCGCCTAAACACGTCAAACGCAGCCTTAAGCCGGGGTTCAGCACCTTGGGGGTTGCATCATGTCTGTGGGGTTTGGCCCACTTCACAGGCATGTTGTGTGTAAACATCATAGCACCGCTATGTGACCGTAATGGTCAGACTTGCAATGGACCTGATCAACCCAGCGCAAGTAATGTTAAGCTTTTGGTTTTTGTTGCAAGTTGCGTTATGCTAAAGTGATGTCTGATGTCTAACGCAAAACCTTTTGGTTTGGGTTCGTATTGTTGATTTCGCATCGATCGAATAAACGATCAAGATGAACGCATATCACAATGTTATGTCAAATTACATCGAGTATTCAAAACCTCAAAAGCTATTGAGCATTCTAGACCACTTGCATCGAATATTTAAATCCTCAAAAGCTATTGGGCGTTCTAGACCACTTGCATCGAATATTCAAATCCTCAAAAGCTATTGGGCGTTCTAGACCACTTGCATCGAATATTCAAATCCTCAAAAGCTATTGGGCGTTCTAGACCACTTGCATCGAATATTCAAATCCTCAAAAGCTATTGGGCGTTCTAGACCACTTGCATCGAATATTCAAATCCTCAAAAGCTATTGGGCGTTCTAGACCACTTGCATCGAGTATTTAAATCCTCAAAAGCTATTGGGCGTTCTAGACCACTTGCATCGAATATTCAAATCCTCAAAAGCTATTGGGCGTTCTAGACCACTTGCAACGAATATTCAAATCCTCAAAAGCTATTGGGCGTTCTAGACCACTTGCATCAAATATTCAAATCCTCAAAAGCTATTGGGCGTTCTAGACCACTTGCGTAATATTGGGCATTCCACCGAGTGAGCGAGGTGGTCCAGAATGCCCAATATTATACTACTACAGGTACCTATATGAAATCTAATCCCTCACGTTCAGCGGATGACACATATTTACTAAATAAACTGAACAGTCACTGCGATTACGCATTAAATTAAACTTTATTCTCTAGTCTGCAAGGTAGATTTTGCTTCAACATGATGAACTGACATGGGACTTTTAAATTATAAAAGTGCATCGCATGTACTCTCATAGATGGCAGTATTGTTCAATAATATTTGTTTAAGCACATTTTACTATAAATTCTTGCAAAAACTAATAACAAAATATATTTTGGATCAAGTCAACGAGTTGTTATGAAAAATCCTTGTGTTTTCATGTTGAAATGATGAATAAATTGACTTTGTATATATATAAAAAATAAGAATGTTCTACATCGCGCTATCGAAATTTTTTAGATTTGATCATTATATATACAAATTTCAATACTACAACCATCGGGAAATCCGTGTCTATGACGACCGGTAGCACATGGAGGACCCGCCACAATCATGTTGCGGAACCTGATCAACTCTGTGATGTGTGTTGTGGTAATTTGAAATTGAAATTGAAAAATGAAATATTTGAAAGGATAATCCTTGGCGCTAAGCGGTCGATAGCCCTTGGAGAATCCGCCTAAACACGTCAAACGCAGCCTTAAGCCGGGGTTCAGCACCTTGGGGGTTGCATCATGTCTGTGGGGTTTGGCCCACTTCACAGGCATGTTGTGTGTAAACATCATAGCACCGCTATGTGACCGTAATGGTCAGACTTGCAATGGACCTGATCAACCCAGCGCAAGTAATGTTAAGCTTTTGGTTTTTGTTGCAAGTTGCGTTATGCTAAAGTGATGTCTGATGTCTAACGCAAAACCTTTTGGTTTGGGTTCGTATTGTTGATTTCGCATCGATCGAATAAACGATCAAGATGAACGCATATCACAATGTTATGTCAAATTACATCGAGTATTCAAAACCTCAAAAGCTATTGAGCATTCTAGACCACTTGCATCGAATATTTAAATCCTCAAAAGCTATTGGGCGTTCTAGACCACTTGCATCGAATATTCAAATCCTCAAAAGCTATTGGGCGTTCTAGACCACTTGCATCGAATATTCAAATCCTCAAAAGCTATTGGGCGTTCTAGACCACTTGCATCGAATATTCAAATCCTCAAAAGCTATTGGGCGTTCTAGACCACTTGCATCGAATATTCAAATCCTCAAAAGCTATTGGGCGTTCTAGACCACTTGCATCGAGTATTTAAATCCTCAAAAGCTATTGGGCGTTCTAGACCACTTGCATCGAATATTCAAATCCTCAAAAGCTATTGGGCGTTCTAGACCACTTGCAACGAATATTCAAATCCTCAAAAGCTATTGGGCGTTCTAGACCACTTGCATCAAATATTCAAATCCTCAAAAGCTATTGGGCGTTCTAGACCACTTGCGTAATATTGGGCATTCCACCGAGTGAGCGAGGTGGTCCAGAATGCCCAATATTATACTACTTATAGTTACACTAACGACCCGCCCTTGCTTCGCTTCGATTTATGTGAGTATGATAATATTCCTTGATAAATGGGCTATCAACACAGAAAATTTTTTTCAAATCGGACCAGAAATTCCTGAGATTAGCGCGTTCAAGCAAACAAACAAACAAACGACGACTAACGTTCAAGTATATTTATTATTATGATTAGACCCCGTTATCTTGTCGCATAAATATTGTTTTTCAGTAGAGTGTGAATGATTTTTTTATCGACCTTCTTGATATCGATGTTTATTATAATGTAATTGAATTTTCGCCCGTTCAGGCTTTTCAGTGGGTCAGAAACTTTGAAATTATCAGTGACATACACTACTGACATTTAGATAGTCGATAAAAACAGCATTCACGCTCTAGTGAAAAGTAATGTCAGTGCGACAAGATAACGGGGTCTAATTATGATGATGAATAAACCAAATCAATAAGTATCAGAAAATATAGAACTAGTACATGTAATTGAAATCATGAGAATGCAAATAACTTAGTCTCAGATCGCACTTACTGTCAAGTAGGTATCCTGCCTTTTGACCAAATCATTATTTGACAAACTATATCATCAGACCTAGGAATAAACGGGGCAAAACTAAACGACAGCTAGGGATTGCCTATATCGATAAACTCAATTATTGATGCTTTTCCCATATACGAGTGATCGCTCCAAGTTTTGATTGTAAAAATAGTTTTTTTTTAAAGTATGCAAATTAAACAAAATAGCAACATAATTCTGGTCATTCTTTATTTTAAAAGGATTTATAACCTTCACTCATCATCGTCATATTGTTTTTACTCCTAACAAATTCTAGTCGTTTATTTTAACAATAGTAAATGGGACAGTCATTCTGAAATTCACAATACGGAAAAAATATATGATGATGATGATGAGTGAATGTTAAAAAATCCTTTTAAAATAAAGAATAACCAGAATTATTTTTCTATTTTGTTTCATTGCATACCTTCAATCAAATTTTATTTTTACAAACAAAACTTGGAGCGATCACTAATATATTATGGGAAAAGCATCGATAGTTGAGTTTATCGATAAAGGCAATCCCTAGCTGTCATTTAATTTTGCCCCGAATATTCCTAGGTCTGACCATAACATTAAGTAACTTTTGGCCGTGTGGTTGCCGGCAGAATAGAATAGTACCACTCCATACCTTTCTGTGGAAGTCGTAAGAGACGACTAAGGGATTAAAGGCTTGTAGTATTTTTAGGCGATGGGCTTGCAACCTGTCACTAATATACACATGATATACATCTTAGCCTGTTTGTGCAAAATATGGTTACAGAATTAACAACTGGCTGTTAAAGTTGTTGGTAATTCTGTAGCTCTGCCTACCCCACTCTGGGATGAAGGCGTGACGGTATGTGTGTGTGTGTGACCACATGAAATTGTATAATAATGCGGCAGGAAGTATCTTTTTGCGAAATGAAATTTTGTAAAATGATATAGTTTGTCAAATGATGATTTGGTAAAACATTAGTGAACCAAGTCAAGTGACCTGTCTCCTCGGTGGCCTTTTCTTTACCATAACTAACATTTTTAAACGTAAATTATTCTCACTCGTATTGCTTTATTTGTCTTCATGAAAAAATCTATTATTTAATTTTTCAACGTCATTTTGCAGCAACTTAACTTGCAGCTTTTTCGTCGAGGAATAACGCTTTAAAAATAGATGCTGCACCCACATGATTGACAGTAATTGCTGCACGGACTGGCGTCGGCTGCAGCTTCGACAGATTTTTAATAGCTGGCTCTAGAGCATCTATTAGGGTTACATTCTGTAAGAAATAGTGAAAGATTTACGTATGCGAGCAATTTATAAAATTGTTTTTTTGGAAAACGTGTGTACGACGTACGAAGCTCTTAGGGTAAATGTTATTATTTTTTAGTTTCAAGAGCCAAAGTTCTGTTGTATGTGTAAAAATACAATTAATATAAAACACACAAGCGTTCTTTTAATTTAGAAGGACAGAATAAGTCTTCTATCCTGGTTTACGATGGAAATTTAGTGCAGAATTTTATCATGAAATTTGTTACTAAATAGTAAAGAGCTTGACGAACTACAAGGCCACTGCGTTTATATCCACCGTTTAATATAAAACACTTTGTCGTTGCAAAATATGTGTAAAATAAGAGTGACATTGGATTATTTACCGTCAAATCATCATACTCTTGCCCTTATCCCAACTTATTTGGGGTCGGCGTAACATATCTTTTTCTGCCATTCTCTATTATTCGTCATATTGGTAGTCACTCCCTTTCTAGCCATGTTCTCGTAACGGCCAACGTCAAATTTCTGCCAGTTCATAATTTTTTTTTTTTTTTTAATTTATTGAATATTATAAAGACTACAGTAGCATATTCTAATATTACTCGCCAAACTGTTACGTTTATCGGCGAGATGCGCTCAGTTTAGCACTAATTAACTTATCCTAATATCTAATCGACTACTAATGTTATGTTAAGCTATACACACATATAGACACAGCGACATTCATAGGTAGGTATGTAGGTGTTCGCTTCCCGACGACCACAAGCGTCAGCGGTTTTTATATACCTACATATTATCCTTTTTCTTCTATTGACGCTGGCTAGTGTTCGAGAAGCAAATCCTTTAGTTTTGATTTTAACAATGTTTTGCTTATTTTAGTCCCTTGTCTAAGTAGGTCGTACTTATTAAAAATTTTAGGCACTAAATATTTTGACGTCCTTTCACCATAGTAGTTTTGTGCTCTCGGTTGTATTAGTTTTCTCTGGGTAACACTTCTAGTACTAATTTTGCTAGTCTTGGTTAATTTGCAATCGTCTCTGTGATAGTATTCTAAGCCTATTAAATAATGAACTTTTTTGTCTACTGGCAGTATTTTACACAAAGGAAATACGTAATCTTGTGTTGGTCAACTTAAGTCAAAAGTCACTTTGACAAAATGTCCTAAAGGGGATTGGGTAAAGGAGGGTGGGCTAATTGGCCTATTGACCAATAAGGACAAGCGATATGTCCCCGGATAGGTAATTCTAAGTTGTAAAACTATTACTATGGCAGGTGTTTCGAAATCTTTGTGTGAAAAAAGTTATCGCCTTGCAAAGACAGCGGTTTTTCAAAGTAATTATGCTAAAGTCGTCTATGTAGGCGTCTCGATGTTCCAGATTTTTTAATATTTCACACAGTGATTTAAGATTTCCCGCCATACAAAAAGTTGTGGAAAATGAAAAAACCTTTAAAATGGCATATGGCTTGTCATTATTGGTTTTTAGGCCAGTGTCCATACAAAACTGCTCATCATCCTTTGTTTGAAAAATATTGTCTTTTTTTTTCAGCGGCCATGGATGATTTTTACATAGTTATTTAGAGGACCTCAAAATACATAATTTATTGCGTTTAATAATATCGGAGCCGAGATATTTAAGATTTAAACGTTCAGTTTTTGACTAAAAGCACGCTCAGGTAAGAATATTAAATATCTCGGCTCCGATGCACTTAAGCGTATTGCATTATATAACAAAACATGTTTATTTCGAATTATTCTATCATTAGTTACCACTTTTAATAATGGCTGCTCATCTTGAAACCGTATGACTTTTACAAATGACGACACTTTCCATATCTTAAGTATCTGATTCAATGTATCGCTGTTGATGTCCCAAATAAAATAAATAAATAAATATGTAGGTATACAGTATAAAAAATGCAGTTGGGTTCTATAGCTTGCTTTTCATTTAAGAATACACTGTTGAAGTTCTGACAGCGCTTATTGTCAAGTGAGTAAGAGCTAAAACAAAAAAAAAATGAATCTGCTTTTACAAAAGTATTGTTTATTCTAGATTTTAAACATGATTTTACTAAATTCTCTCTAATTATCAGATAAGCGTGACCCGAATACCCCTCGACCTTCGGAAGACACCGTCAAGGACTTGGAACATTAGGTAGAGTTTCAGTTACAAGTGCCAGCGTTATATAATTTAAACTACTATTCCAAGAAGTTGTCAACTTGATAAGTTTCAATTTTAATTATTTATAACCGTCTCAAAATAACTTTAAGAAAATTAAGTTCAGTCCATTTTCATAAGGCTCTTTGCAATATTGAATGCCTATTTTAGTTTTGTACTTATTTGGCTATTCGTTGTTATTAATTATTTCTCAAACGCGCAAAGGTTAACTGGAAGAGATCCATTCACTAAAATAATTTTCTATGAATCAATAAATAATAATAAAGGGATGAATTCGATGTACATCCCTGTTATATTTTTGACCATTTTATAATTGTTATCTATTTTTCTTCGTATTATACAATACATTTACATAAATACACATTATAATCGATTTGAATTACACTGCCAAAATAAAAACAGTGGCAAGAGGCTCAACAACCCAGTGTTGTGACTGTACTTTAAAACTGTGAAATAAACTCTTCTCCACGGTTTTTCTGTGCTTGACAAATCCTTAAAAGGAGGCTAAAAGGGAAACAACTTTTTTTTCCACTGTCGTTGTTAAACGTCAACGTATTGTTATTGTTATCCTAACCTCTTATTTCTATTTTGATTATATTAAAATTTATGTATATTGTTGACGATTCCAATTAAATTTTTTGTACTTTTGACATAACATTAATAATAATAATAATAATAATAATAAAATTTATTGAATAAGACAGTTACAAAATCATACTTAAGTATCACAAAAAAAGTTTGTACATAGAAAAATAAAACAACAATAGTATTGATGCAGCTGGATCTTAAATTAGGATTACCCTGTGCCATAAGAACCAGCACTCTTCCAGTGACATAGTATTTGGTGAGTGTTTGGTAGAGGATACCACAAGTAAAATTGAAAAAATTAAAACTCTAAAATTAGATTAACATAATAGTATAACAATTGTTTAAAAGAAATTAATAACCCATAAAAAGGGCTTTCATATGTGTGTGTGTGTGTGTGTGTGTGTGTGTGTGTGTGTGTGTGTGTGTGCGCGTGTGTTTGTGTATATGTGTGTGTGTGTGTATGTGCTCTTTATTTTTCTTATTTAACTCATTTAATGGGATGAAGAATAATCTCCGTCTCCTCATAGGTAAGTTTTATTAGCCAGTCGGTCACAATTCTTTTGCAATTGAATTTATTTGTTAAATGTATAGCCAGTCTATTTACTATTTGATTGTAAATGAAATGTCCCAAAAATATGTAAAATTTTTGACCAAAGGAAGTAGTACAAACAACAGTCCGTGGGACTGTAAGTCTGCGTCTGGGAGATTGAATGTGGGAACTGGTCCCGACAGTGCAAATAGTATGTTGCTTTAAGATTACCTGAAGAATAAAAAGTTGGCGTACCGTCAACACTTTACAGTTCTCATATAAGGTCTTAGTTGAGAATATAAAGGGCTTGAATGTCATCACCTTAAGAATGGCTCTTTGGGCTCGCTCTAACTTAATCAGGTGGCTCTTTGACGCTCCTCCCCAGGACAGGATGCAATATACCAAAAGGGATTGGGTTAATGCATAATATACATGTTTAAGGATTTCAGCATCTGCCACGTGCCTTAAATGCTTAAACACATATATTAGTTTGCGAACTCGCCCTGTAAGTATGTTAATGTGAGGCACAAAGGAGAGCTTTTCGTCAACTGTCACTCCTAAATATTTGATGTATGGTACATTTGATAGCTTTGGGCAATCACAGTTCGAGATTCCATCCGTCCGATGATTATGTGCTGTAATATGAAGTTGATTGATATCCTGTAATGGCTTTTTAATGAAGTAGTTTATGAATTTTGTTTTATCTACATTTAGTGATAACTTATTATTTAATAGCCAGTTTGTAACTTTATTAAATCCTAGCTGAGCGGCATTAAAAGTATTGTCCCAAGAGTCGGCGGTAAAAATTAAAGCAGTGTCATCTGCAAATGCGACTAATTTACCATTACTTAGTTCTAAATTGCACAAATCGTTCACATAGACTAAGAAAAGAGTGGGGCCGATTATACTTCCTTGGGGAACGCCATGCTCAACTAGAAGGTCTTCACTAAGATAATTCCCAATCTTTACACATTGGGTGCGATTAGTTAGGTAGCTTTTAAAAAGTTCAAGCTGGAGATCTCGGATACCTAATCTTTCCATTTTAGAAATAAGCCTGGGAATGGAAACCGTGTCAAAAGCCTTGGCCAGGTCAATAAAAATCGCAACACACTTCTGTCCTTTGTCCAAGGATTCAACAATATGATTTGTGAGATCATAAACAGCATCGCTTGTAGACTTATTATTGCGGAAACCGTACTGCCCTTTTGAAATCATATTGTTGCTTTCAAGGTATTGTTTAAGTCTATTGTTCATGATTTTCTCTAAAACCTTAGAGAGGGCAGGAAGAATTGATATAGGTCGGTAATTATTGACGCAACTTTTATCCCCAGATTTATGTATCGGATGTATCAAGGCTTTTTTCAGTATATCAGGAAATGTGCCTGAAGAAATAGCAATATTAATTAAATATGTCAAGGGAGGGACTATGATCGATTTGTACATTTTAAGAAAACTAGATGATATGCCATCAACTCCAGTAGCACAGTCTGTGCGCAATGAGTTAATCAATTGTTCCACTTCCGTCTCATCAGTTCCTAAGAAAACAAAAGATTTACAAAAAGGAGAAGTTGGTGTATCTATTTCTATTTCTATGGTGTTGTTACTTACACATGGGAACGCCAGTTTGTCTGTCAGCTTCTTGCCTACATTGACAAAGAAGTTGTTGATCTCATTGATGGAATCATTCGTAGTTGTCCTAATTTTCAGTAATTCATCAGCTGAGGAGTTTATTTTTGTTGTATGGGTAATTTCTTTTATAGCGCTCCACAGTTTTTTTGGGTTAGTTTTCGCTTTGTTTAGCTCGCTCCTTTCGTACTGTCTTTTAAGTTTTTTTAACAAATTGTTACAGAAGTTTCGATACCTTTTGTAAGTTATAGTGAGAGTTTCATTATTAGGTGTACATTTAAGTTTCTTATACATTCTGTCCCTATTCTTCATGCATCGTAATATACCTGGGGTGATCCAAGGTTTAAAGATTCGAAGGCGATGGGGCACCACATAACTTTTAGAGTTTGATTGCAAAGTTTTATAAAGCAAATTTACAAAAAAATTAAATCCTTCATTTGCCTCTGTGCAGGAGTAGATGTAAGAGAAATCTATGTTAATTAGATCCTTTTTTAGAGTAGTGTGATCAATTTTAGTTTTTGTGGTGTACGTACTGGACGATACATTTTTACTTAGAATTAGGCCGACAGTGTTATGATCAGTGACAGTGGAGTCAACAATTATAGTCGTGGCATTAAGTTTGGTTTTTAATATGACATGGTCTATGGACGATTTACCGTGAGTTATGAGAGTGTGTGCTGGCAGAAGACCGTGACTAGCAGTGAGATTAAGATATTCAATGGAATTATTATCGCTGTTGTCGGGTGTTATATCAATATTGATGTCTCCTATTATTATTAAATTGCAGCATCCAGAGCAACTACTTAAAATGTGGTCAAGAGATTTTAGAAAGGTATCCGTGTTTCTTATCGAAGGAGACCTATATAAAGCTATTATACACGTGTCATTACCAATCTTTACTAAAATACAATTTGCATCTGGAAATTCTGGTTCTGTAACTGAAACATTCAAAATAGAGTTTTTTATGTATACAACTATTCCATCATTTTTATTAATTCTATTTTTCGTAGAGTAGTAGTTATACCCATTCATTACCGGTATGTAGGGGTTGCAATATAACCAACATTCCGTGAGTACTATAACATCTTGGCTTAAATTTAGGCTGAAAAGTAGCCCCAGCATACTAGACATATTTGCCGATATACTACGAATATTTTGGGTCAGTATTTTTAGTTTATGGTTACCATTAGAAACCATGGTATCATAATCTTCCGGTGCACATCTGAGACATTTCGCAACACTCAAATCATCAACATTATTACTTAAATCACTAACAAAATCGAATAGTACTATAAATATCAAAATTGTACGGAGTGTAAATAGATTGGCTATAAAACATTTTGAAAAGTAACTTTGAGAATAAAGAGCATGCGGAGTGATTTAGACCATAAATATAAAAAGTAGGTGTTATGTTTGTGGTGAATTGGGTAGGTTGTAGTGTGTGAGGAAAATGAGAAAAAACTAAAAAATATCTAAGTATCAAATAACATGGATTGGATACTACTACAGCCAACATCATATAGAACGCAATATTTAGTCATATTTTGGCTTTGAGTTTATCGAGATCAGCCGTAGAGTCCATCCGAAGTAAAGGTTGATTTTCCGCCTTACGAAGGTATACGACTCCTCTAGATGTCCAGCAGTATGAGTACCCGTTGTCACGCGCGAATTCGCGCGCTTGATAGAATATTTTTTGAGTCTTGAATGTAAGGGTCTCCGAAACGAAAACTGGTTTGGCTGGGCCACTTATTTTGAGATGCCCAGTATTAAGTTTTTCTCCCTTCTTCTTTGTTTTGTTGAAATTCTTGACTTCTTGTAGTATTTTATCTTTTTTTATTACGCTATTGAACTCTACAATGATGGGGTTCGCACCGTCTTTGCTCGAATTTATTCTATAGACGTCCTTGATTTCCAAATCTTGAAGCTCAATACCCATGGCAGTTGTTAGGTTTTTGACCAGGCCACACATCTTTTCCTTGGACTCTGGTTGCTTCGCATCTTGAGGCTTTGGGATGTTGCGAATTTCCAAGCCGGTAGCTTTGTTTTTGCGTTCAAATGATTCCAGTTTATCTTCCAAAATGGAGATATGCTTTTTTTGACTATCTCTGTCATTTTCCAGGTCCTTGAGCTGTTCGAGAATGGCGTCATAGTTATCTGACATATATTGCAAACTATTTCTAAGTTCAGTATTCTGTTGTTTAATCTCATTAAAGCGTTGCTCGATAGAATTAGACAGTGAAGAAAACAAGCCTCTCAACTCGGTCCTCAGCTCGTTAAGTTCATCGTCATTTCCGCGTGTGCGTTTAGGGCGCGAGCTAGCCTTACTGCTGCCACTACATTCTAACGGCTGCGCATCCAAGTCGCATGGCTGCGGCACCGAGAGCGGCTGTTTGCTTTTCCCTGTAGGAGCCATCTTGAATGCGGGGCCACCAACGGGGGGAGTGTTTCGTAAAGGCATGAAAGTTGTTACTTTATTTTAGCTTGGACCAGGCAATCAGGAGCAAACAAGAGCTAAAATAGAGCACTTTAACCTAGAGGTCAGGCAATTGGTCAGCGATCGAGGATTTCGAACGTTTATTACGGTCACCAGCGTAATTAGACCTCCTTTTGAAAGTGCTATCATTTGGATCAGATGAACCCGACAGGAATATATCTGTCCTTTAATTTTTATAGTGTTGTGCGATAAATTAGTACAGTTTTTCTCTTTCTATAGGTTGTGCACACTCACATGCGTAGCCGTGCCGTCTGCCACCCGAATTGCTTGCTGAATCCCAGGAAGAGAGCGATCCGGAAAGGTCACAATCGCTTCAAACACAGTAACACGCAGGTGTTGTTTTGAGACCGTTGGTCAGGTGTTCACCGCGCATGCGCTAAGGCGGGCAGACGCGCGTCGACAGCAATTCTCGTGATCGATTGGGATCAATAATTGAATAAGTTTTGTTGATGTTGTAGTTCACTGGCTGTGTTAATTTAAAATATAGTAATACTGTTTTATACGTGTGATTATTAGGAATCTAATGATGTATAATTACACTTGTTTTGTTTGTAAAAGTCTATTCAAACAAAATTACAAACGCGGAGCCGCGACGGAGCGATCCAACCGCGGTGGTGGTCGGGACGGAAGAGGCAATGTATACTGGGACTTACTTTTAAAAATAAATATCATTCATTCATTCATTCATTCAATATGAACAATTTAACATTCTCGAATGATTAGACAAGATGCATAACGCTAACGTAAACGATTTTCGATAACTGTCAAAATGTATTTGTACCTATGCATACAATTAACATAGGCGCTAACGCGACCGTCCAGCAGCTTAGGTCAAACCTATACATTTTCAAAAACGATAACGTTCTCGCAATGCATGACTATTCTATCTTGTAAAGATTTGTCTAAACTCTATCTTGCAAATTATTTTCTTCAAAAACACCTTCAGTACACAATTTATATGACGTGTCGTGAATCTTCGATCGCGCAGACACGAATAACAATGCCGATCATTTCCGAAAGCACGATTAAAACCCACGATCAGACTTGTAAATAATAGATATAAGGTGCAAATTAAATTGCATCAATTTTTTCCATCAATCTCACCCACGTTTGACGGCTGACTGAATGACACGCGGGCGCGCGTCAACATGGCGTCACTAATAACCAATAATAGCACAGAATACAACTGCGCAACGCTTGGATCATGCTCATTGGTTCCCGCGCTTCGATCCGGTAAGCCATATCAGTTGTGTTTTACTGTACTAACTTTCCCGATGTCTATAAAAAAAGGATCCCCAATTCGTATTCCCAGCATAAAATATCAAATACACTTCAGTAAATTAACCTGCAACGTCGTCGACTTCCCCTTTACGTCATCGCTCAACTATGCTGCATTACCGAAACTCCTTTAGGAGCAGGTGTGTTTTGGCGGAACCATACTCATAACTTAGTGGAATCGCCTGTTACTTCCACCACGGGCTAATGACACGGCCAACTGTATTGGATTAATTGGACTCAGCTACAAAGTGGAAAGAGAACAGCCTTAGCAGTTGTACGTAACTGCGCGGTTTGCCGGATTATGCGCAGCCGATATAAGGGTTATGTAGGATGAGTAAATAGGAACGCTGCTGCAGTACGATGCATACAAGGACGTTACAGTGTGAAATTAAATTTTAGGCTTTAGGGTCTGAGGTTTCGAGGTTATGTCGTTTTAAGACAAGTGCCGTTTCTTGTCATCTGGAATTTCAAGACAGTTAGGCCAGGCCACTTTGTGTTAAAGTGGTTATTTGAAAAAAAAAGGTATTTAATTTGCGACATCCTGATAGATCAATGTTGTACGGTCAGCCTTATAGCTGTATACTCTAGTCTTTTGTCACTTAAATGTCATGTTTGAACTCCTGAAGCTACTTATAAGGCAAAGTGAAGGTACCTATTGTTTAATCTGTCACACCTCATAAGGGTATGGCCGTCAAAACTTGTACTTTTTAAATGAAGCCCTACGCAAAAATTTCTAAAGAAAAAATGTGCATAGATATGTTATGAAACTATCGAATACTTCAATCTCGCTTAGTATTTTAATGGGTTGGAATAATTAAACTCTTGTAAATGGTTGTAATTGCGGCAAAAATTTGATTAAAAGTCATGTAGGTAGTCAGAAAATCGTGCCTAGGTACCATCCCCTTTACATATTTTCTTCTTTTTTTTTTATACGAAAACGATTTTTGATATGAAATTAATCACACCGTATTCTATGATTAAAAACCTATAAACCAATGAAACAAACATTTACACAATTTAATATTCAGATATACAAAAATGTGTTTCAATACAAAGTCCACACAATTTTCCAAACGTAACACACTTAAGTTTTCATCGTTAGATTTTTTTCCTTCATGGTATGGTAGCACCGTATCGTATTTATTTGCTAGAGCAACACCGTAGGTATTTAGTCAAATGTCGCACATCGGGTGTATAGGTGCATTATCGGTGGGATTTATTACTTTTCATAGTGAAAATAACGAGAATTGGAACAATAATTACGTCGGAAGGACATTTTGTCAAGGTAAGTGTAAATATTATGTTTTATCGTTGTTCTATTCGAAAATATAAACAATATTCTATGAAACAAACAATTATCACAAGTGTAGCGTCCAAAATGGCGGCGATAAACCAATTTGTTTTTTGTTCCAGTGTGTTTTTCTAGTGTGTTCATGTAGGTATGTGCGTTATGTGAGTTACGTTGTGTGTTATGTGTGTTATGCCGTTCGTTACGTGTGATACGCTTTTTGCTATGATAACACACGGGAATCCAGATAAGGGTTGGTTTATATTGGGTCCTTACCTATGAAATTGGCGTTTTTTTTTACGTGTTTTATTTCGTACGGAATTTATTTATTTCAATTTTAACTTCCAAAATATTTTTAAAATTCATTAATACACTATGCAACAAAGGTTTTAGATACAAATAATATGGTTCAATTTCTTACTTACTTAATGTTTAAAATTAAAGTGTGAACTCTTTTTAAGTGCTGCAAGTTCAAGTGTTTCAATTACGCAGAGTTTTATGAAGCGAACTATTTTTAAGTAACTAAGATATGTATAATATAGCTTAGAAGTGTCCAATATTCCTGACAGAATTTTGCTTGGTTTGCATTTGACGTTACTAAATAATCCGCAAAATTAAATGTATGAAAACCACCGTTTTCATAAAATTCTCCATATAAAACGCCAATTTCATAGGTAAGGACCCAATATTTGCATGCTTTAAATATAAAAAGCTAACATAGAGATTATCAGGAGGGATAGGTGTCAACAAATATAAATATGAATGTGTTGTTGGTTGCATGTCTGTTACTTCTTCACGCTGAAATTATTTGACCATCCGATGGAAACCGGGGGAATAGCCGCAGGATAAGCTGCCTATTGTGTATGTACATCAGTGCTCGTACTGATGTACATACTTATTACTTGAATATAAATATCTGTTTCTGTTTGTGCTTCTGACAAAGGGTAATTTTTATCCCTTAAAAATAGGGCTGGTGTAAACTCGGGTGTCTAGTGATAATATGAAAAAATATTAGGCGCGTAGCATACCTACCTATATACATTATAATTATGATTGTTAAGTTGATTCGCTTTTTTATAATAGTTTTTTTTTGATAAAAATGCCTATTATTTTCTTGTAACAAAACTAGAGATGTATTGCACGTTTTGATAAAAAATATATTCGAAATAACTAATTCACTAAAGGGGTTTTTTCTTTCTGCCGACGATATGAATTTTTAAAGTAATATTATATATTCATTTAAAGATGGCGCCATCCAGATCAGCTGAGCGGCAAAAAAATTACCGGGAAAGGCTGAAAACTTTACACCCAGAAAAATACGCAGAGGCTCAAAGAAAAAACGCAGAAAGAATGAGAAAGAATAGAAAAAAGATATCGGAATGTAAAGAAGAAGAAAAAAAAGTCTTCGTCAAGAGTGGAGAAATCAAAAAAAAAAGAAAAACCTTGCTTTGATAAAAATATATTGGTAAACATATAGTTTGATTAGTTTTATTGCTCTAGTGCAATATTAAGAACAATAATTAAAGTTTTATTACCCTTGTGTTACCTGTTTGATGACTAAGTACTTAACTTACATA
This sequence comes from Acleris laterana, assembly GCA_963966035.1. NCBI lineage: Eukaryota > Metazoa > Arthropoda > Insecta > Lepidoptera > Tortricidae > Acleris > Acleris laterana. Next base: position 3,898,225 of record OZ014452.1, read on the forward strand.
TATTTTGATAGACTTTAGTCAGTTTGTATCATACGAGTATCAAGCTTAGACGTGCCATAAACTCATAACTAAGGTCTAATTTCTTGTTTTTTTTTATTCTTTTCATTTATTTGTATGTGTTTGGAAATAAATCAAACAAGATTAATTTTACGATGTTTTATTCGGATAAGTACCAGCGTCCAGTACCTCTAGTGTATTTTTACACACATAAAAAACGTCACGATCGCGTTTGCGTTTTTACCTTAGCTTGTATGTAAACTTAAAAAGCGCCCCAAGCGGCGAATAGCTGAAACTATAACAGCGAGTGTATTTAACTGTCACGTTCGAATACCGGTACGTTTTAAACGCATCGAGCGCGTTTTGAAACGCGTCGAGCGCGTTAAGTGGTATGACAGCAGTTTTGGGTGTTTTTGCGAGTGTAAGTTACAACTTTGACAGTTCTTTGTGTGTATTAAACTCGAACGCGATAGTAAAGTTCTCACTTCGTATTTACGCAGTGAGATCGTCAAGTGAGTGGTGAAACTTGTCGGTTTTTCGTATAAGTAAATTGAATGATTTAAATATTTGAACCAGTTGTTTCTTAATTTACTATTTTCAACATCAAAGGGGGTTATAACATTAACCAATTTGATTTTTACGATCTAATATCCAGATTTTTACTGTTTTAACTACAATACATAAGATTCTAACTACAATTAAATCTAATAAAATTCAAATTAGGATTGCTAAAATGCAATAGTTCCCCTTTGCTGCAGTTTAATTAAACTAATACTGTAAGCCTTAGGTACTGATGGATGTCTTATGTCAGATATTATAAACAAACTGCACGTACCTATTTCAAATAGGTGCCGATAGGAGTAAGATACAGCTTAAATTACCTTATCTTACCTTGGTTATTTTTCTGTTTGGCCTAGTTGACTGGTAGAGAACGCCATTGGGCATTAAGTCCACTATTTGTACTTTTAATATTATTTTATATCAATGGAAATAAATGGCTTTATTACATTACTAGCGACCCGCCCCGCTTCGCTTTGGTTTATGTGACTTTTCTGTAACACCCGTACATAAACCAGAACCTATTGTACATATCAACCTTCCTCTTAAATCACTCTATCTATTGCTGAAAACTGCATTCAAATCCGTTGAGTATTTTTATTATATATTAGTTAACGGTAAATTAATAACGGTAAACAGACAGTTCCCGGAGGGATAGCGATAAACGACTTCTACGCGGATGTAAAGCTAGTTATAATAATAAAAGCAGGCATGATCAGTTTGAATTTTATTAAGATTATATTAACTTTAAACTGAACATCAAATGACAAACACCAAATGACTAGGTCCTTTATATTTGATGTGACTTTTTTTTAAGGCTTACATTTTTATTATTCGGTGTAAGTATGTACATTAAAAAGGGAACCAGTTACCGGTAATAAAATAATATATATCTTCAAACAGAGCCCTAACGTGGCCAATTTACTCAAAAATATCTGACACGCTCTTATGCCTCTACTAGAAATGTATCTGATATTTTAGAGCCCAATTTTGGATACTAGAGATATCATTTTGTTGGTGTTATGGCTTTTAAGTGGAAACTCATTATTTTTCTACATACTTTTATTTCCAAAACTAAGGTCTACTTATGAGTACTAGACATCAATAAACTTACTTTTAACTCACGAACAAATACTTGCGCTCATTACTCATATACCTGCCCTTACTGGGATTTCATTATGTATATAATACTAAACAATAGTTATTAATAATAAAATCACCAATTAATGGTAAAATTTGAAGCAAACCTAATGTTAGAGCCAAGTCAGCCATAAAATCGGTTGAAGGTTAAAAGTAAATAATATTATAACTTTGGAAACCTTATTAAAACACTGTATGTAACTTCATTATTTTACTGATATTGAATAATATATTATATTACATACAATAAAAAAATAATTAGGGAACAAAAAATCTTGAACATGTTGCCCGGGAGTACCTAAGCTAACTATGAACACAATAATATACTCAATAAAAAAAGCACTTAATCATTACAAGGTAGATAAGAGACGCTCTTGTCACTAGGTAGTCTAGGTAACCTTAGAAAGAAGAAACAGGTAGTAAAGTTTTTTTTATATGGAGATGATAATTATGGTCAATTTTATACTAACATTTGGCAGTATGGAATTTGTACAGTCGAAGTCAAAAATATGTTTACTATTTAGTACCTTGTCTATTTAACGTCATGTTTAAAGTGTCATATGAAATTAACACAGCGATTAAAGTGACAAGGTACTAAAGTGTAAACATATTTATGACTTCGACTGTTACATTGTTACTTAGATACCCAGACAGTCTTTCTACTTCAATCAAAAGTACCTAAGGCAAAATATAATTAAGGTAACCTTAATTGAATAAAATATAACTATGTTTTTATAATACAACCATATGTATTTATTGTATGACGTGTTTGGTGTTAAGAAACTAAACTTTGTAATTTTCAATGGCAAAATTTGGATAAAAAAAAAATATAATGTGCATTTTCATAAATTCACTAAAATTAATAAACTCATAGTTTTTTTCAGACAAAAATAGTTATCAATAAATATAACAGTAAAGTTGTAGTACATTTTATTGTGTTAATTTTTTTCAATTAGTTTATTAATTGCAGTTATGATTTGCATCGAAATGTCCTGCCACCCTGCTTGAATTTGTTGTTCCCTTTCTTTCATTTCCATTTCATCCCTATGCTTCTCATCCAGTTGCGGCATCGGCGAGCACGGGGCTTGGCTTGGGGGCGATTGCAGGGTTGCGATTGGTGGGGCATGTGGCTGATGAGAGGGTCCGGGCTGGTCCCAGGCATCATTCTCACATACTGAAATATTAGTTCAGTTAGAAAAGTTCAATAGACATATTGTAATGAATTTAATAAATTAAGGGCACCACTACATTGCATTTACAAATCATCATTGCATTTGCAATTAGCAAAGTGTAACCTGTAATATTGATATTTTCATTGTAAACTGGAATATCAAAAATTGAAGGACTTTCAGTCTCTATCACATATTGTGTAGTTGGTTACAACGTCAATGTCCTGTTTGTATCAGCTGATTCCTGTAAATAGTAATTAATTTTATAAAAAAAAAGTACAAGTAATGTTCAGGATTGGGGGAGGCCTATGTCCAGCAGTGGACGTCTTTCGGCTGACATGATGATGAATGTTCAGGCATTCAACATAATTTTACTATTTATTGTTTTCTTAGTTTAATAATAATTAAATAGCTTACATTTAACTTATTTCAACCTCCTCTAATCCATGTATAATTAAAAAGGGGCAGTAAAAGTTTAAGTCAACAGAGACCATAAAGAGTGACAAATAGATGTGAAATAATTATATTAAAATTGATTATTTCAAATAAAAGGAAATAAGATTAGAAACCTGTAAGAGGCCAGCTTCAACTACACCCTTCAACCCAGTAGCAGACTGTGGCCCTAATTTATAGAGGACTCGCTCTTCAAGGTCCGGAAGCTTTAAGGGAAGTTCAGGCCCACCAACAGTCCCACGAGCAGCCCTATTTAGCCGCTTTATTTTTGGTATTGTTTTTGAAATCACTCCAAACCAGATCACCATGCAACAATGAAAAACAATAATTATACCTACCTAATTATATGAAAAGTTTGTGTCTGCTGTTAGCACTATTTTCATTATAGGAACTTAAGTATATGTTGAGTACACAGGAATAAAATTAAACGTAAGTCAAAAAATCGTTTCGTTCCAAAAAAAGTATATTAAAGCGCTAGCTAGTAAGCTAAATAAGATTTTACGTGTATAAGGGTAATAAAATTTACTTACTTTTTTCCACTTTTCTGTTGATTTCGATTCTCCAGTTGAGTCAGCGTTAAAGAGTAGTCAATTGTTCCCATAATCGTAAGGTATTTATGCGTCCCTGAGTATGTTTTGAGGGTTTATTAATATCCCTCTCCGTCTGTAAATATAATAAGCACCGACAATTTATACAAAACGTAGTTAACTCACTTTCTGTTGAGTAAAATCTTTAAAAAATAATAACTTACTGTTGCATAAAATTAACTAGCATTTCAAACTGAGTAGCACTGGTCTTCATATCGGTATTTGGTGTTTTAAAACTAATTTTGTTGCTATAAACTTTAAAACCCATCGAAAACTTTTTCACAGCAAAAAACGCACCGAATGTCAAGTGTTCGAAATCTTATTTCTCTTTTACGCTCGCTGTTTTTATTGAGAAAGAGAGAGGTCCATTCATAAAAAGTATTATGAGCATAAATTAAGTAGTACTTACTACAAAAGGTAAGAACGCAGATTAAAGTGACATTTCAATTTAGTCATTCTAATCCATGACTGGCAACCTTACCAAAAAAATAATACCATCGACTAAGTGAGCTCACGTTCAAACCGATCGAGTGCCGAAACGTCAAATACACTCGCATTAATTAAAAAAACGCAAGGTGATATGTTAACTCGATTAAAGTTATCGAACTGTATTCGATTTTTTGTTGTTAAACATACACTAGAGGTTCAGTTCCTAGATCTGTGTGTACGTTAAACAAAGTAGGTACAATCTTATCAATAAAAATAAATGGTTAAAAAAACAAAAACCCATGCATTTTTGGAAGCGGGTTTTTGTTTTTTTTAACTTTTATTTTAGTTTACTTATATTTTTTTGTGATCCTATTTATATTATGCTGTTATATATTCCCACTTCTCAATTAGTGAGAAACTATAGAACATTTCAGGCTCGCCGCAGGCAACGCCGCGATAATATCATAGTCATATTAAAACCAAAATGTGCTCCCTCATAGTCGCTCAAATATTTTAATAGAGATATCTTATCGCCACCCTTCGAATAGGTACCGTTAAGGAGTTCCGGTGGTCATCTGTGGTCTTCATCAGTTCCACTTCACCAAATAGTACTTTTCAAAAGCAAATGCACCAGTTACAGTGAAAAATACCATCATCAGATCCTGACGTGTTGACAATGGAACCAACTAGAAAGTATACCCATTCAAAAATGAAAAAAAAAACAAATCGGTCCAGTGATCTCTGAGTAATCGGGAAACATAGGTACATAAAAAAAACAAAGATCCCCACGAATTGAGAACCCCTTTTTTTGAAAATCGGTTAAAAATAAAAACCGACATGTGAACTCATCTTTAGAAATTTCGGCTACTTTCCAGTGTGTTAGTGTGTTATGTGTGTTACATGTTCCAGTGCGTTAAGGTACAAGTTTTGACGGCCATACCCATAAGCGCGAAGGATCTTTATAAAATGAAAAATATTTACTAAAAAAAAGTACACGGTAACGCACGGCACGGCACGGTAAGTGTGCAAAGTGTGGTTACAGAATTATCAAAAAGTTTTTATAGTTGTTGGAAATTCTGTAGCTCTGCCTATCCCACTCTGGGAATAAAGGCGTGAGTTTACGTATGTATGTACACGGTAAAATAAAGGACGATGACGCGGCATACTAGTGGCATAAAGGTTGGCGCAGACATCCGCTCGGCACCGGATTGATTCAGTGAGGCATTGAAAAGTGAGCGTTGATTTATATGTTATTATGATTCAGTTTTTAAAGATAAAGTGAAAACCATTGCCAGTCGCAGACCTCGCGTCATCTGCTAACATAAATCAAAGTTTACTTTTCAATGTCTCACTTTGAACTGATGCCGAGCATGTCTGCCCCAACCTTAAAAAGTAGATTGTAAAATATACAGGCTCGTTTAAAACACATCGTTGCTGTTGCTGTCATCTTTGGCACGTAGCCTGTACGGAAATTCCTAGTCCCAATAACACTAAGTTCAAGGGTTACACGGCTATCTGTTTCCATTAACGACCTATAAAGTTTAGTTTTAAAGGTAAATTGATTCGAAACGGGACCGGCGCTAATGAATGGTAATCCTTTTTAAACTGCGATGTTTAGGCTGATGCTCTTCTGTTTTTTGTTTAAATTAAGATCGCTTTGAGCTTTCGAGTGTTTTTGCGCCGTTCCCAGTGATTTAAAACGATACATAAAGGTTGTTAATAGAGAGTATTAATTACATTCTACAATTGGTAAGTCGATTATTTTGTAACTGGGATCTCTGACCCATAGACATTATACTACGGTTACATAATGTAACTAGAGTTAAAATACAGAAATGAAAGTGTTAAATGTATGTTGCAATGTTTTTAATTATATACCTACCTACTTGAACTATTATGTAAATGCAGTATATACAGACTCCTAGTTTATTGTAAAAGCAAAAGAAATAGCTTAATCGTAAGAAACAATGTGAAAGAGTAGGTCATTACAAATTAAGCAAGACAGGGAATAGAATTAACTATGTGTCAGAGCAGGAGAGAAGATTAAAAATAAATTAAAGAGATTGCTAAGATGTCTGTGTTTTAATTATTACGCCTTTACATGGCGCGGCGACGAAAAAATCGATCGACCAAAAGAATGTAGTAAAATTATTGTTTACAGTTCATAAAATGTAAATCACGTGAAAAAATCGCGAAAATATAAGTAGTTTTACTTGATTTGTAGAGATGAGTGTAAAGGTGCTCATACGGTTTCAAAAGTCAAAAGTCAAAATTAAATTTTAAATTTAAATTAAAAAATAATAATAATAATTTAAATTTTTAATTTTTTTAAATTTATTGCATGTCACATTACACAAAACAACAGATGGAACAAAATACAGAGGTATGCAGCACGCGGCACGTTTAGCTGCAAGTACCACGTTCAGGTACAAATCTACTTCATTTTAGCCTATTAACAGCAATAAAAACTCAAAATGGAAGGCCTAGACAGCGATGGTTTCCAAATTTTTACGAAGCATCAATTAGAAGAGGTACTTGTCTACGTTATTTGCCTGTAACGGGCAACAAAGCCGATCTAATCATACGCTTTTATATGGCTATGGGTTCTATTGCTGCTCAAGCATGCTATGAATGATGGGGCACACTGGAAGCATTGTCAGAGGGCAATCATAAATCAGGCTGTAACTCAGTCAAATATTTACATAAAAAATTACCTATGTAAGAGTGATCGAAACCATCCACCCGACCTACTGTTAAGAAATGCTAAAAGGTTTTTAAGTTTCCTTGTTTATCGGCCTCTCTGCTTTAGATTATGGTATTTTAGATACCTACCAACTTTTGACTAAATTGAGAACTGTATTCTGTATCGCTGTCACATAAACATGGTTAGTTTTTGATGGAAAATTTAAATAGGTAATAATGTAATATTTTTACATAGGTACATTAAACCACGCATGTTTCCCAGAGAGGGAGGCAGATACCACTTCTGTCCACTTGCTACGATCTTGACACATTTATTTCGCTTCTTCCACATTCATACATCGAGCCATGCACGCACGTCGGTTTCGGGTACTTAAAATTCGGCCCTTTTCCAGTATTTCTCCGATTTGACTCGAAAAAGTACGCCTTGGGCGGCCCCTTCCGACCCGTCCACTCACTTTCGATCTGTACATCTCTTTCGTCAATCTTCTTTCATCCATCCTTTCCAAATGACCGAACCATCAAAGCATGCCCTTTTCAATCTTAGTTACTACATCTTCTTTTATTACACATTTGTCTCTGACTTTTTCATTCCTTACTCTATCAATTAGTTTCACACCACACATACTACGCAAAGAGCGCATATTAATGATATAATATTTTTAATCAGTCAATTGTAAAAAGCTGCTCATTTAAAAGAAACAAATGTTCACAGAGATGTCCTTATTTTAGTTGAAGTTCTCGGTAACTAAGCCTATAAAAAATGGAAATGATTAGCCTGTTATTGTTTTTTTCACTTTTCCGATTTCTGAGTTGAGGTCGAAATTTCACTAACGAAATTCGGATTTTACATGTCGAATTTTTACGCTCTTCCGTAAAAAAACCTACCGGTTTTATTGAATGTGTTGCAGAGTAAAAGCAATGTGTTAGTACTTTATCTCAAGAGAAAGGAAAATATCAACAAACTCAGAATTTTCCCTGAGTTAAATTTACCGCCAGGCATGTCCTTACTGGAAATACGAGACTCTTATTGCAGGGAGGTTTTAAAATAAAACTAAATGGTGTAAATATAGGTAGAACATATACAATACGTACATTCTGCTATGTTTCGGCGTGGAAGCAAGGCAGCTGGTGATAATACAACATGGAGGCATTCTGTTTTAGTTTAATGGGTTGGCCTTAAGATTGCTAACCTCTATGAACCCATAGGAGTATAAGTATATAATTTTTTCGAACTTCAGTTCATCGATTGTATCATTACTCTATTTGGATCCACTGGCTCTGTGCTGTCCGCCGTCCACCGTCCACCATCCACCGTCCATCGTCCATCGTCTACCGTCCACCGTCCACCGTCCACCGTCCACCGTCCACCGTCCACCGTCCACCGTCCACCGTCCACCGTCCACCGTCCACCGTCCACCGTCCACCGTCCACCGTCCACCGTCCACCGTCCACCGTCCACCGTCCACCGTCCACCGTCCACCGTCCACCGTCCACCGTCCACCGTCCACCGTCCACCGTCCACCGTCCACCGTCCACTGAGTCGTCCGCGATTTTAGCGGCGCTTCACAATCCTCTTAAGAATAATACCATAACGCTTCAAAAGCAATATTATCATACCCAGTAAAAAAGAGACCTCGTAGCTTATGCTTAAAACTGATGTGAAGATTTGATTTTAACCTAACTCACAAACATGCAAAGTTAAGTTAATAGCTTATGAAAACCACGACCAAGACGACGAGAATCAAGTTGAACATAACAATGGGCTCCAACATGCAATAGTTTCCCGCGGAACACCAACTTTCCAATGTCAAAGCCAAACACAAATCCTCTTAAAGTTTTTGTAAAGACACCATATTTGCATGTTAGCTTAGAAGAAGTGTTATCGTTCTTCCATTCAACGCTAGTCTATTCGCGTTCTTATATATTTAACAGGAGAATCGTTGTTTGAATAGCACGTCTCGGTGAGATACAAGAACTATACGTAAGAGCCCACGCTTGCTATGTTAATGAGACCCAATGGGTTTGCTGAATCTGTTACTACCTAAGTTCAAAGTACAGTAGTTTTGTGAGTTGTTACAAGGATTTTTGCATTCGGTTTTACAATTTCTTTGGCGAGTTTCCTACTTCTCGATTTACATTATCTGTACAGGGTGTAACATCGATCGGAGATTAAAAGATACTATTCAAAAGTTAAGTTATTGTTGCACAAACCACAACCACGTAGTGTTGCTAATAAAATCTAAACAGTTAAGTCAGAACGGTAAAATCCTCGCAACTGATGTTACACCCTGTATAAAAAACTTCCGTGACTGACTGACAGACAATGCACGCACACACAGACACACACTCATAGATAATTTTGCTTAGGTAGATAAAAGTCATTGTATCAAACGTTCTTGCCTCACTGGGTCCTGCAACGCAGGAAATCCTAGCTCATAATATATATATTTTTTAATTCCATTTCAATATATTAGTACCCAGTAGAATAGAGGCCCAGAGGGCCCACACAAGATGCACTACGCTAACTATCGTTTCTATTCGTTTAGTTTTTAAACCAATCGCGTCACTGGCACATCACGTGACTTTTCGTATCACATCATCGACCATTGACACGATTGGTTTAAAAACTAAACGAAGAGAAACTCATGCTAGCGTAGTGTATCTTGTCTGGACCATCTATGGCTTACCATTGCATAACTACCAGCACCTCAAGCACTAACTTTTGTCCTTCTATTTAGTAACGATAACTTATTATCATCGTGAACATTTGTATGGCGATTGGAACAGCATCCTCATGATCGTATTTAGTGCAAAAAAGTTCTAGTACGAATTTTGAAGTAAAATTTCGTATCACTATCGAGTAATGAAGGTGAACTGGAGCAATAATTGGTCATACCACTTTAGCTATTACAGACAGCCCCCCGTGCAGAGCCTGCATGACGGATGAGACTGCTGCCCACGTCATCAAGGCATTCTGTCATCCTGAGGTGGCAACATATCGGACGTGACATCTCGGACTAGAACCTAGGTCGCTACCAGAAGTCGTCGGCAACATAGAGTGTCTGCTAAGCTTCCTGGTGGTGGATTGGCAGGAGTAGGGCTTTTAACCCTCCACGCAAAACAGGTGCATATTTAAGTCGTTGAGTTGCGGAAAAGAGCCCGACACAATAACCTAAATGAAGGTGAAGTATACGTAAAAGAATGTACAAAAACGTGATTCTGTTTTCAGAGTTTGTGCTACGTATAGATTCCATAAAAGTGTTTTCGTATAACAAAGGCGATTTAAAAAATGTGACGTATGATTATATTGTTCATAATTGAGCTGCTGGCATTTTCAAAACTTTGTATGTTTGCCTCCTTTTGTTTTCAATGTGCGTGCAAACAACGTATTTTATTTACACAATAAATGCTTTATGTAGAAAAACGTTGGTCCTCCCACGTGTTTACCGAAATGTTTCGTCTTGTGATTGCGTCATTATATTTTGTGATTGCGTCATAATTATACCGTCACTTACTCTTGCTTTTTTTGCGTGGATAGAGTTAAATTAAATATAAATCAAGTTAAAGAACTTCTAGCTCTTACTATCAGGTGAATAAAAGCTGCCACAAAGACCACGTGTCAATTTTATAAGATACACTTAGGTTCAATTTACAAGTTTGACTTTGGAAATGTGTGTAATTCAGACAAAAGTACAAATTATTTTATATTAATAAATGAACTATGATGACGATAATAATCAAATCTAATGATGAGAAAAAAATCTGTAGGGATTTAGATACCTAATCCAAAATAATCCAAATGAATAAAAAAAATGATTGTAAAAGTCAGCTAAGTCCCAATTACGACTTTAAGGAAATATAAATACAGGGATTGCAACTACTGTGTAGCAGGCAGAAACCAAACTTGAACCAGTTGAAACAAAGTCAGCAAAGTAAGTCAAAAGACCACAATGGTCTCCACAATCGAATGCTAGTGACAAGAAACACTTGACATCAAACATTATTTCTTGATCCCTTCTAATACGGTCGCGTTTCTCATGCACTTTACAACGCTCGGTTACATCATTTCTGAGTGGAACTCCGAAAACGCTCCGCTAAAATACATTTCATACGATTGTAATGGCGTGCAATTAAAATAATGAACACAAATTTAGATACGTGTTGGAATAAATGCGACGTTCTTGGAACTTTTATTGGAACGCGTAAATATTAAAGTTGCTGTTGTAAGAAACATTTCAATTGTTTACCTATGTAATTTGTTTTCCCCTTATTATTTTCCATCAAAAATGCTTTTTTAGTACATTCATAACAGGGTTTCCCAACCGATAAGGCGCGTTTCCCTAAGGGGAGGCGATGCTTTATTTTTTCGAAAATACTTCATTGAAATGTGTAAAGATTACATAAATAATAAAATATACCTTATATAGATCCTTGTGCAGATTCCCTCCAGATTGTTACCACCATCCTCTGCAGTAAACTGTCAAAGAAATGACTAGCATAGACAAAATCTATCTGAATCAAGAACGGGTTGGCAATGCAAATCTTATTGACCTTTATTTGCTAGTTAAAATAATTACTATTTATTTATTCATTTGCTTATAATTTTGTAAGTGACTTTAAAAATATACCCTATTATTGTGTTAAATGATTGAAAAAATTAGTTTCTGCTGAAAATTCTTGCTGCGCTTCTTCTCCGCAGTGATGGTCTTTTCCGAAGCACTCGTAGATTCACTCCATATAACCGACGTGTAATAGGTGTTTTAAATTTTGAATCTTGAGACTCCAAACGTCCATGGGCCCTTAGAGCTCTAATAGCATATGCCCTCGTTTGCTTTCTACATGCTACAAAATATTCTGATTACCTATCTAATTTCTTTGAAGGTATTGTAACCATAGAAACTGACTAGATCAAGATAACGTGCACTTAACTTGTCCTCAACTGCACGGCACTGGAGTCTGAACCGAGCGGCAAGTGAATTGTAAATTGTTCGGTGCACCCAACTGTATTTTCGTCCACTCGCTCAAATCGACGCGATTGAATAAGCAACCGATATCGAGAAGAGGCGATTTGGCCCGCGCGCTTAGCGAAATGTCACTAAATCCACACATTTGCATGTAACGCTTTATTTGCACTGACTTGTTTTGTGTGTCAATGGTTACAGTGATTCGCTAAGTTTGATTGCTCAGTGATCTAGAGGTCTGAGCGTTGTTGCGGAGAGAACTCGCCTGTTCTGTTCCACGTTTTTTTGGCCGCAAGTTTATGTTGTCACGTGAGTGTGTATTAACCCGTTTTTCCTTTAGCGTTTAGCTTTGACAGGCATCACGTGTCGCGATTTCTGCTTGGAAACATCGAGTTTCCTGACTTCTGGCAGGAACATGTGTTCCGATGATTTCGGGGCAGTCTACCGGCAGCGATCACAACGTCTACTTTTTCAAATCAGAAGCACGCTGTCTTGTTACTTTGGTGTTAGTTTTATGGTTTATATTGTTACGTATGCGTCTCTAAGGAATTTGTAATTATGAGCCTTGTTGCTTGAAATAAAAGAAAGAAATAATTCATTTTTAATAACAGTTGCAAAGAAAACGTGCATTTTTTTTTTTTTTTAAGTATTTATAAACGGAAAATAGGTAAATAATAAATAATAATGTTTTTTTAATGTAAAATTTCACTACAAGGACCTTTTTCATAATCTCCTGATGACTCTAGTTGAGAGATCAATCTTAGCTGTGTCCTTTTCTTTCATATGACAAAGAAAAGGACAGCGATAACTTTAACTGGCATAAAGTATCTATATGTACATGGTAAAACAGGCCCTAACCATAACAATGAACTTCCTATTCATAGTTTACATTTTCACGTTTCAAAGTAATTTTAACAGTTCCGTTGTTTCAGAATAATAAACTCTGTTAACAGCCAGTTTAAATAAACGTTTTTTATTAACACGGGCGGAAATTCGTTCGCTTTTCAGAAAACAAAGCCAGAATGAAACTCATATCTCACAAATTTAATATATCGCGGAACGTGCGGAGGAAAGTTTCCAAGAATCATTGCCCCATTAAAACCCTGTACTGGTCAAGTCAAAAACAGACGCCAAAAACCACGACAAATAATGACAATAGACCCTCAGTATTGTGGCTTATATAGAACGAGGGGTGGGCCGTGGTCAGCCTGCCCCATTGTGTTTTGAATTAGGATTTTGCCATTTTGAGGGTAGGAGGCTTTAGCTTCTGCCCTTGGTTTGTTGTGGTTCCAATTGTCCAATATAATTCATTTTGTAAATTTGCTTTTGGGAATTTAATGGAAGAAATTTCGAGAGCAGGTTCCGATTTTCAAATGGGATTTGTTGAATAGTTGGCTGATACAGTGATACAATGTAAATTTAATAAAAAGCTAGAGAATTTTGAATATTGGAATAGAAATGGAAATGGAAGTTTGGTTCAGTGGTTTCTAAAATTTATATCGATATTGGCCTGGGCTATAAACGGAACTCCGCCTATGGAAAATGTATGTAAGAAGCAGTACCTGGATTCCTTGAAATCTATTTGACTTACATGAATGAGATACCAGCAGAAAATTCTCAGTAACGGGAGAAAGAAAAAAGGTTTGTCAGCCTTGACGAAACCTGAAAAGTTGTGTGTTGGTATTATTTTATCGAAATATCTTTCAAGGGCCGAATCTTAAGTACCCGAAACCGACGTGCGTGCATGACTCGATGTATGAATGTGGAAGAAGCAAAGGAAATTTGTCAAGATCGTAGCAAGTGGAAAGAAGTGGTCTCTGCCTACCCCTCTGGGAAACAGGCGTGATTTAATGTATGTTTGTATGTATCTTTCAACGAACGTATCATTACGCAGTTTTTTTTTTCATCGAAAGTCATTTTTCTCCGCATGAGCTAACATTTTTTGGTAGTCACACGTCTAACCTAACCCTTAAAATTAAAACTAAAACTATGGCAAATTTAATTCATGTTTAAGATATCCTAAAACCTAATGTGTTATATTGTCCGATGCACTCTGGATTTTTAATATCGGAAGTATAACGTAATCCTGATCATTATCCAACTAACGTAGAATCATCCAAAACACTTACTGGCATAAGTCCCAGCAAAACTAACGTCCCAACGAAAACCCAAACACCCGTACTTAAAAACGTTGAATAAGCTTGGAATAGTTTATGCCCTGCTTTGTAAATTTTTGGGTCAGATGCAAATGTCACAATTATAGATAAGGACAAAGTATGGCATAAACTATTCCAAGCTTATTCCACGTTTATAAGTAAGGGTAATCGTCAACTGTTTCGAACCCTTTAGTCATCCTCATTTAATTTAGGAGCACCTCTTTCTGGCATATCCTACGGATCTTGTTAAACCTGCTTATAGCGCATCTACCTAATTATTAAGGGAAATTGTTGACCCCGGTCACAAATAGCCTTCCGAATGTGGCCAACTTTAATTATCTTGGTCCTGCCCCCGTTTTAACGATTCCCTTGTGCGTAATTGCTTACTTTAGGGTAACGTAGAGCAACTAATGTAGTATAGGATGGATGGAAGTAGATAGAAACGCGTCGGCTAATAAGTTGAAGGAGTCATTTGCTGAAGGTTTTATGGTGCTATTGGTTTTTGACAACTAAGTACGTGGGGGAGGAAAAATTGATTATAAACACGCTATAGGGTTTTGTTTTGGGTGATTATTCTTGACGTTAAATAGTTATAATTGTTTTAAAAATTAGTGAACTGACTTCAAAAATACATACATACACATACATACCTTCACGCCTGTCTCCCAATGGTGCCCTAAAAAAATACACTTAAATCGGTTGATAAATGGAGGCGAAATCAAATATGAGGAACAAAGTAAACACACCATAAAAGAAAAATACTAGGTGACACTTAAGACGTAATACAAAATGTCATTTCCCGAATCTACTCATGATTACAATCAACTATTAATATGGGACCAGCTTCGAAAACGTAAACACAAAATCGACTTCTCCATACAAATTGTGAAACCAGCTGATTGCTTTTAGTATGGGAGATTAAAAAAAAAACTACCGATTTCGATATTAGTCCCATAATAAAAGTTGATCGTACTGATGTAGATCGTGTTGTATTACGTCTTAGGTGTCACCCTGTATACAAATGGCAAACCACACGGTTAGCGTTTTTTTTTAACCGAGAAAAGAATCGATTTTAAAGCAGGGTTAAAAAAAAAACACAACACACAAATTAAACTTGAACTATGTCATTTGAATTGTTTCAGTCATCGTTGTTTTTTAGAACAATAAGTTCAAGAGAGTAATTTGTAAAGGACCGCCTAAATTAAACGCACTACGAGAGAATTCACTCCGAAATCGTCCGTCATTATGTGCTATCAACCTAACACAATCCTTATCCTAACCAAACACAAGTATACAATAAAATATAAACTTAATTATTACAATATTAAGACAATTAAAACTAACTCTGAAAAACTTGTAGTGGTTGTGCATAAGCATCTTGATTACATACGAGCCTGACAAAACGTAAAATACATCAACTAAAGGTGCGACCTTACCAACGTGTAAAATACGATGTCGTTAAGCAGCCTTATACGTTCGACCCATCGTGCTGCTAAATTGAAAATGCACGAGCTACAATGTGTTTTGTTCGCACTGACGGGACTACTTAATCTCGCCGCGTGGATATCACTCGACAGTCCGCACGACCGGCGTTTTTTACAGAATCACTACCCTGATATTTAATCCTTGGACGTCAATCTTCGTTTACTATCCCGTACCCCGTTTTATTATTTGATTATTATATGAACCTATAGCGAATAAAATCTGGAAAACGTCTGAATGCTGACATCATATTACGGCTCATTTGCCCGCAAAAAGGGCTAAAAGAAATCCCTCTTTTGACATTCCCTTTTATTTTCCCGGTGAAATAATCCCCTTTACGCTGAGATGAGACAGGTTTTATTCCGTCGAATTAACTGTCTGAAGGTTTAATATGATCATTTATTTAAATTATCATGATACTGGTGAATCATGGGTGTAATGACTTATGACATGACAGGTGTATTTGCAAAGTAATTAAAATGCTTTCAAATTTGACTTGTCATCTGCATAATTATCTATTATTACAAATGGAAGTCAAGGATTTTTTCATGTTTTTTTTTTATGGCATCGAGTAGACAAACAAGCACACAGGCCACCTGATGGTAAGTGGAAACTGTGACCCATAGACATTCGCAATCACAAGACTGCAATGCAATCCTAAGACTGCAAATGCGTTGCCAACCCTGAGGCTAAGATGGAATGCCTCTATGCTAGTCATTTCACCGGCTGTCTTATCCCCAAACCGGAACACAACAATTCGAACACTGCTGTTTGGCGGTAGGTTAATGGATGAGATGGTGGTAGCGATCCGGACGGACCCTGCACAAGGTCCTACCACGCGCGCGTCAGTTGGGTTATTATGACATAGCTATGCAGTTTAGTTTACGCTGAGAGAAAGGGACAGTGCTATATAACTGCTATAGCTCTGTCCTTTTCGCTCGCCGTAAAAAGAACTGCATTGCCATGTCATAATAACTCTCCTGTTTCTACGTACTTATATTACTGCTTCAGAGGCCCTTGCCAAAATGCATTATGCATATTGAAACCAATAGCGTTACTGGTAGATCACGTGACATTGCGTGGTGACTACTAAAGATAGGCGTCCAGTAGAATTTTTTCGACGGTTATAACATGGATATGATTCTATTTAAATTACCTGCACAATTTATGTAATAAAAATGTATGCAGTTTTACTATCGAGGTTTTAACATGTCTGAAACGAAAAAATATAATAATTTACTTTAACACATTAAATTCAGTGAGTTTTTAACAACACAGACTTATCCATATTAGTCATTATGTTTGACGTTAAAGTGACATAAAGTGCTAGTGGTCGCCAATCATTGACTACAGAAGAGAAGCAAATGTTTTACGTACACTAAAGCAATCGTGCAACGTCAATTCAAATAAAAGGCCCGATTTTGTAGATTTTTTATATCTTTTTAATCCAGGCCACCTTGTATAGTCTTCCAACTCCAACTCCGACGTTTCCGCTTCTTTTATTTCATTTGATTGAAGAAAAAACATTTTTTATTACACCTCTAGGGTACCCAAGGAGTATCCACAAATTTCAATATTCCTAGGTCTAGCGACTGCTTGTCAGTTAGTTAGTGAGTCAATCACAATGAAAGCAATTTAATTTGAGATTTATTACAATGTGAGTAAATTTTAATTTTCTGTCTTCTGAAACTGAACATAGCATCATTGAACAAAGTAATTGAACTTTATTGCCTCGAGGATGAGGACAAGAAACTCCGTTTGTAATACGATGGGCCTTAAGACTGCGCTGAGCGTACGCCGGATGTAAAGTGGCGCCCTCATTACTTTTATTGTGTTTTCTAATAAACTAAAGTATTTTCTTGAAATTGGCAGGTATTTTTTTGTACTACAAATGAAAACACAACTAATAGTGTATAACTAACGGAAAAAAGTGGCCTTCTTTTCCCGTTAAGCTGACTACTCAAAGGGTAATTGTTATTAAAGTTTGTTACGTTTCCCATAAATTGTGTTTTTACTTGCGCTACAAAAAAGTATCGCCTGATTGCAAGGAAATGCTTTAGTTAATTAGAAAACACAATAATAGTAATGAGGGCGCCACTGGACGCTTGGCGTTTGCTCGGCGCAGTTTTAAGAGGGGTTTTATAATTACTCGTATACGTACGGTCGGCCAGGAAAGTTGATTACCAGTATTGACAAGTAAGTTTTGAAAAGTTTCTATAAAATCTAATTATAGGTAAAGTTGCCACTTGTCACTGTTACAATATTTATACACTTGTGTACAGTACGATAGCTCTTAGAAGTTGGTTTGTACTTGTTTCTCACTCGTTCTCAAACCCTCTTATTAAGAGTGTGGGAGAAATATAAACCCGAAGCACCTCATAAGTGCTCACAGACTTTATAGATATATACGAGCTCGCTTTAAGTAAGGTTATGATAATTTTATCGTTCGTATAAATTACACGAAATGCAACTGCATGCGGCCTGATTAGTCTAATTGCTTTGTGATGCGGTGCATACATAATATATTATGACTCACTTAACATACGCTTCCTTCGGTTGGTCACAGCACTGAAATTTGCGGTAAGTTCACTGGACTAAAAACTGCGTTGAGTATACAATAACAAAATAGGCCTTTGAAACATGCCTACCTATACTCTGATTCTTCTAAGATGGTGCATGTGACAGCTATATTTCGTAACTTCAATCGCTTAATATACTAACAAGCGATGTGACCAAAAATAGGCGGTTAGTTATTTAAATTCTTGAACGGCGGGCGTCTCGCTAGTTTTGTATCGATGTACCTAGTATTTATGAAAAAGTTAAGAAACAAGTATAATAAATGTTTATATGAGTTGTCACAGGCATTATCTTAGTATAATCAGAGTATAACTAGGCTTAAAAACACGACTGCATATGTTCATACTTTTGCGTAATTATTCTTTTTTCAATATAACGACTGTATGCATAATTTACAACGTCGTTCCCGGGCTTATTAGGTACAAAATAAGAATTACAAAAAGTAACCTTTGAAAACCTAAGTAATATGTTTTAATTTGTAAATGCTGCCAGTATCTTTGTCGCACAATGCCGCAGGGGCCATTCTTAGATTTAATGTTTTAGTTAATTTATATATTTAGAGTTAGGTTTATTTAATTTTAGTTTTCTTTTTCAGTTATTGTGTTATGGTTGTAGTATTATTTTATGTTGTTTTTCATTTATTAAATTATAGGTTGTTAATAATACAATAAATATATACATTTGTAAATTTGCCACTGATATTTTTTCGAATAAAAGTACTCAGTCGCACTCAGTAGAGGCAGACTAAAATAGAGATGATGAAATGACTGAGACGTGTTTCGAAGCGAGTGGCAGAGGTATGCACTTAATAGGGATGAATAAACGAATGAGTAAATGGAAAATAGACGAGGTTTTTATCCAGAACTGGGCCACTAATTCAAGCTAAAGACATCTCTTTTGAAAAAATCGGGTAATCCGTTCAGCATCTACATGTCACTGACTCGTCGATACATACAGAGGGGCTATTGCTTAATGCACTTGCAATCGCAATCGTTTTCATTTTGAAAATGGAAGGCTTGTCTGCATACAAAATGAAAACTATTGTTCTGCATTGAAGTCGATTGCGATTGCGATAGGCAATAGGCCCACAGGTCAAAAACATTACCTACCTTATTGAGCAGTTGGGTAAAAAAAACAATTTTGACTCAAATTTGCGCGAGCCCAACTGAAATTTGACAGATTTAAAGTTTTGTTTTTCTTTAGGGTTTGTACTGTACCTAATCATCCCAACGCTTATAATTATGTTTCACCATTTTCACGATTTAAAAAAAAACCTTTCCGAATAAGGAGAAGAGGGAGAAAGACCCCGTTTATTTTCTAACCTTCTCAATTTTTGTTTGTATCGAAATCCACCGTAATTTAGGATATTTACAGCTCTTTACTTTGAGGACAGATGGAGGGACGGACGGACAGCATATTCTTAGTAGGTACAAGGTACCGTTCGACACCGTTCGGGCACGGAATCATAAAAACATCTTGATATTGCATGATAGGCATACAAATGATTTAAATTGGCTTCAATTTAAGATAATGAACTATCTTAGACATTATTATGATTGATTAAGCCTTTGGCAGTGCTGTTTGAGAGGAACCGCGCGTTAGGCCCCCGATCGAACTCGAATTTGAGCTCATGTATAAGCATGATCGGAAGGGGCAATTGTTACCTGTGTAACCCTAATCAGCTGTTTGATAAATAGAGCTAGGCAGGGGTGAGCCATTTTTACGTCATTAATGTCAAGTGTACATATTAATATATGCAGATTCACCTAAAAAATAAATATTAAAGGAAAGTAAAACTTTATTAATTATAATTTAAACTAAAATAATAATGTACAAAACGGGACCTAAGATTTTTATTTAATCAAAATTTTCTTTGTAATAAAGTAAATAACTATTTTTTTCAATTCTTCTTGATTGTTTTGCTACGTAAGGTCGTAAAATAATTTCTTTAGTTATTGAATTACACCACATCTACCATTGAATGACAAGGTATGTCCAAGTTATGCAAACTAAAAACAGCTCACCCCTGCAGAGCTCTGTTGATAATGTCAACTGTTTGACTCTACACCGTTAGAAGAAATGCGTAGGTACCTATGTACGGTCGGACAAGAAAGTGGTCTACCAGTCTTGGCAAAAGTTTCTGTAAGATCTATGTAGTTATCGCTAAGGTTGACACTTGTCACTGTCATATCATTGCAAAGGAAAATCAAACAAGTTGTATCTTCTTCCTTGTCGGTATCACTCTTGACAGAGTGGTCGTGGTCGTGGTCATCACTTCAGGTGTTGGTGGCAAGCTTCACAACACGCTGCTCTTCTCTGATGGCGGCCTTCCTCGTGCATTCATGTAGTGATGATGAGCCATTTACTGCCACTTTTACTTTTACTTGTTGTATAATGACGTGCTAATTAGCTGGGTAGATCACATTTTTCGCCGACTATATACACTTAACTGTCTTTTTTGCATCTAGAGTTAAGAAAACCATTTTTTTTAACTCTAGGTGCAAAAAAAAACGTGATTTTTAATTTATTTACACGATTGTTATAATACCCGTGTGGTTGCCGGGTTAGAATAGTGCCACTCCATGTCTTCCCGTGGATGTCGTAAGAGACGGCTAAGGGAATAAAGGCGTATAGTACCGTTAGGCGATGGGCTTGCAACCTGTCACTAATACACTGGTAAACATCTTAGCCTAAGTGTGCAAAATGCGGTTACAGAATTATCAACAAGTTTTTAGAGTTGTTGGTAATTCTGTAGCTCTGCCTACCCCACTCTGGGAATAAAGGCGTGAGTTTATGTATGTATGTATGTATTGTTATAATATATGGGCTGATACAGACGGACAGTATTTCAACTGCAACCCAGCTGCAAAAATAGAAGTTTGAGTAAAGTTCTATTGCAGTTGATGTAGGTACGTACGTTTTGATGCAGTTACGTTAACTGCATCAGAACTTCACCCGATCTGCATTTTGCAGTCCATCGGCACCGGTCCTAAGAATCGGAATAAATACTATTAGAACAAGATTTTTATTCGAAATCCAAATCTAAACTGATATTTTGTAGAGCTAGTGCTAGAAGACGCCCTTTAGTAGAAAAAAGTACAGTCGAGAAAAAAAGGTTATTCTGAATTTTAATTCGCAAATATAGGAGAGTTAAAGATTACCATGAGTCAATGTTTCTCCTGGCGTTTGCTTATAGCTTTTATGGCACTCAACTTAAGTGCAAGCCAATGCTGCATTTCAATGATGCTATTTCACTTGCTTAAAATATTAATTTCAAAATTAACCTTAACCTTGACCATGACCATGGACCATGACCTTGTAAATTGTGAAATGTCCAATAAACACCCAATTATCTATTGACAAGCAATGTCAGTTAATGTTTTAGTTTCCTTAGATTAAATTTGTTCTTTCTTTGGAATTGTATTTCTAAATAGAAACCTAGTTTAACTAGGTTTAATTGACCATTTAAAGAGCAATCTACTCCAAAAGTATGGATCGCCATTATTATTTGTAATTGTCACAAATAAAAGACGAACTGAGCGACGACATTTAATTAAATAAATAACCAACACAGGTGACTCAACATGCTACGTGTTTTTCAATATGTAGGTCGCGCACGCCCCTGTTGTTCGCCAGTTTGCGCGAAATGATTGACAGCTTAATTTAGTTCTTGACAGTTGTCCAGGCAGGGCTGATGTATTGGCTTTTGATTCGTTGTGTGGATAATTTTGCCTGGCTGGCTCTAGTAGAGTTTTAAAGAAATGTGCATTCGTTTTGTTAATAAATGGAAGTTTAGCTTCCGTTACGAAAGTGAAAAATCATAAGGGTTAGGACTTTTGGTGGCATAATTATCGTGGTTCTAGAATCCATGGAGTATGGAGTAAGGTCAACCGGGGCAATTGCGTGAATGGGGTAAATGCATCTT
The DNA here is from genome assembly GCA_963966035.1 of Acleris laterana. Classification (NCBI taxonomy): domain Eukaryota; kingdom Metazoa; phylum Arthropoda; class Insecta; order Lepidoptera; family Tortricidae; genus Acleris; species Acleris laterana. The sequence continues at coordinate 3,920,362 of OZ014452.1, forward strand.
TCAAAGAATAAAACGAAATACGAAATGTTTTAAGCGGTGCTGCCCTTTCATAGAGTAGTTTAGTACTATTGCCCACAACTAATCAATAGATGTCGCCTCTATCTACGTATTTTTCGTTGAATATCGCCATCTTGTTTTTCTCACTTTTTTGTGGGTCTCGCACATGTGACAGGGAGTCTGCCAAATCCGAGAAAATCATCGAAAACACCTTCTCTTTCGATGTGTTTTAATGGTGAGTATTAAGTTTTTGAATTGGTCAATCTATTGTATTGTTTATTTTGTTTTTAAGTAGTTTATTTTTGCCAGAATTTAACAATGAAAAAAGTAAAGTTATTTTTTATTTTTGGTGTAAATGCGTACCACAGAGTGGGGTTATTGCGTCTGATGTGACGCTAATACCCCGAAATCAGTGGATGTAAACATTTTTTGTATGATTTGTTTTTTAAACGAATTCTAAAGACATAAAGTTATAAATATGGTATTTGACTAAAGTCAAATCAGTTTCTTTTTATGAAACATCAAAAACGCTCCGTTACTATGGAATTTATAGGGATTACTGACTTGTGACGTCACAATCAAACATCGTCCTTATTGTTGGTTTTCATGAATTTAAAAATTTGAAAATAGCTAATATAAATGAAAAATATGTTAAATATGAAAGTACAATTTATTTTCACTGTTGTCAAATAGGTACCATATTGTATCTTAAACTGGTACTTCTAGGGATATAACTATTACTTTAAGTGAAATGTCGACGGGAAAGTTGCTGAACTATTGTTTTTTTTTTCAGTCCACGTTTCGATATGGCACGTACATATAAAAGAAAAACTTGTCCGAAATATGACGAAGACACTTTAAGAAAAGCTTTAGCAGAAATTAAATGTGGTGTCTTAAACGTTTACAAAGCTTCAAAAAAGTATAATAAATATTTTGATATATCTACTATGACTTTAACTTACCCTAAGTTGCCGACCTCTGCATTCTTTAACGGGGTAAATGCGTTACTCTTAAATTCAATAAAAATAACGCAATTTCCCCAGCCTTTAGTTTGAGAGATGTTATTGACAAACCAAATACCATATGTTTATGTCTAGTACACGATAGAAATCGGTACTTCTCATTTAACATATTAAAATTAAATAACGTTAATATTAACCTATCTGATTGAGATGTTATTAACAAAAACGCATTTACCCCACTGACATAAATTTCGTTATGATTTCTCGAATTTCAAAAATTTTTAAATTTTGTTCGGAAATCAATCAAATTTTAATATTTAGTAATGTGAATTAAAAATGTTATAAATTTTTCCATAGTATGGCAAAAGTTTCGAGGTAATTTATTAATAACTTAATGAGCAATAATTAAATAAAAACGCATTTAAAAGAATCATGTCGCAATTGCCCCGGTTGACCTTATCCAGTATTATGACAATACTGAAGGTCAAAATCAAAGTGTCATGTATTATAATAATTAGGAAATAGCGACTCCATGGATTCTAGAACTACGATATGCTACCTAAAGTTCTAACCCTAATCATAAGACAAACTGTTGCATAAAGGACATGGCCCGTTTTACTATGACCCTGTGCCCCAGAATGTACAGCAATCATTTATATCTCAAATTAAAGCGAAAATTATGTACTTTCAATATGACTGTATTTGTCATTTTACATATAAAGCAGCGGTTTTAAAGTAATTCGATAAGTACTTAATTTTTTACATAACCTCAAAACACATCATAACGTTCAAGGCGCTGTCACCTCAAACTGCAATAATTATCTCTCTTTAAAGGCCTACTGCTCCTAAAAGGATTGTTCAAATTGCTTTGGAAAAATATATGTTACGTGCAATAATATCAATAGTAAAACGTTTGTTGTTTTTCTAGTCCTTACCGTTATTTTTGTCATCAGTAGAAAAAAAAAAAAAAAAAAAAACTGCTATAAAATGCGCGAAAAGGGCGCGAACCTAAGGCGAACCACCTTATTTTTTTATTTTATTTTGCATCCCGAGTCTTTAATCCAAAAAGGCGGCATGCCAAGTTAAACGTCCTCTAGTGAAAGGTACAGAGTGATGTCATATGGCTCTGTCCCTTTCGTTGCCTAGAACTTGTCAGTTTTAAGAATTTGTAATACGGCCTCCAGGGATTCACCTTTTTCAATAACACGCCGGCACGCGTATGTGTACATGCCAAACTGTCAAGTGGGTGGTTTCCGGCACACAATATCTTTTTTATATTAACTTTTTTTCCGCTGCTTGTACAGAGATTTAATTAATCACACGTGTAATTAATAATCATTTAATGATTTTTCACATATTATGTCTCATTCGTGTACAAATTGGGGCACAAACGGGCCATGTCCTTTGTATTTATCTCCAATAAATAAATAAATGAATGTAAGGAAAAAGTCGGTTGATCGAACGACAATCAGACGGTTCAGTCTTGATTAAATTACCTTCAAATGGCGTAATAATGAAAATAATTTAATTCAGTAAGTTTGTAAGTTCTTTCGTTTGTTTTTGTTTGTCTTTATTTATTATTTATTTTTCTTCTAGTTCTTTTCTGATGACTACCTTCTTCAATTCACTATTAAATATTTGGGAAGTTTAATGTTTTGACTCTATTTTTACAAAATAAGTCTACATTTAATAATAACATTACATAAATTAAATTATATTTAGCGTGCCGTGTGTTTCTCGGCTTAGAATAGTGCCACTCCATGTCTTCTCCTTGAACTCGTTAGAGGCGACTTAAGGAATAAAGGCTTGTAGTATTGTTAGGCGATGGGTTTACAACCAGTCACTAATTATAGGTACACTAGTAAACATCTTAGCCTATTTTTGTGCAAATTGTGGTTACAGAGTTTTAGGGTTGTTAGTATATCTGGTAGCTCTGCCTTCTCCACTCTGGAAATGAAGGCGTTAGTGTACATTATATTATTATATGTATGTATTTTTAAACATAAACTTATTTTGACATGTAATTTTACATTAGCAACAAAACACTAAACTAAGCTCTATGGGTCACATAAAATCACGTCAGCCGAAAGACCTCCACTGCTGGACACAGGCCTCCCCCAAAGCTCTCCACTCGGACCGGTCTTGTGCTTTTCGCATCCACTGCGTTCCCGCGATCTTTATAAGGTCGAAACTCCATCTTGTTGGAGGCCACCACCACCACCGTCTCTCTTGTTGGTGGGTACTAGAGAACAATAAAAATACTTACATAGTGAAATAAATATAAAAATACCCACTTAAACTAAGCAGTTTTTTTATTCACATGCATCGGCTATGTCTGTCTTGGAGGTGCAGGGTGCTGTTTCGCACCAGATCCGTTGTTTTTACGCTCCATCAATCTTTTAACAAACCTTAAGTTTCGGTTAAAGACCACGAATGATCACCGTAGGTTAGAACGGGCAAACTACATTTGTCGACGAAATTGCATTTGAAATAGGAAGGTTTCCCTTCATCAGTTGTACCAGTTGCTGTTCCAGGTGTTATCGACATGTCTTTGTATTTTTATTTATGTAGCAAATTTAGCCGCTAAGTATTTAAAAAGCAATGTAGAACTTATGAAACTTACCGATTGTTTCACAATGGACAAGTAAAGTATATTTAACAGATAAATTTAGCCCTTTCTCTTTCTTACACTTGAAAATAGACAAAGAGAGACAACTTTAAATAGCAGATATGGCGTATAATATTCACTAAATCTGTATAATATTTTTGTGTATTTTTGTGCAAGTCTGTAATTTTAAACATATCTACATTATTTATATACGCTACAATCTATTCTTGTTAGACTAAAATCGATTTAGTCATTTTATTTTAGGTTAACAGAAAGTATATTAAAGTAAATCCGGAGTTCAATTCAACCGCTAAGTTGGTAAAAGGGGGAATGAAAGTTTGTACATATTCGAGGTAGTAATTATTCAAGTTTCGTTCATTAAACTTGGTATCTAAAATACTTCAGGTCAAAAATGAATACCATTCATAGGTGAATCAACTTTTAAAGTACTCCTTTTTTTTGCGGTATTAAAACGTTCTTGGTGACTTATGGTTAATAATGATGTATAAATATTAAAATCAGACCATCAAATTTATGGACCCCACACGTTAACACCTCAAATATTTTTTAATCATCGAAAAAACCGGGTAACTCAGGGGAAAATGCGCTTTTTTCATACAAAACCTAGGGACAACATCGTCTCCTGCGTTACCAACTATATTATTGTTCAAAACTGTATTATTTTAAATTAAATAAGTTCAAATGTTAACATGTAGGCCATGTCGTAAAAAAACACATAGTTTTTCTAAAAACGTGTAATTTATGAAACTTGTCAAAAAATAGGGAGTACTTACCTTAAAGTTGATTCACCCTCATATTATGTAGCAAAGCAAAATGATTTCAAATTTTCTTTTTGAATTCTGTCCTAACTAGAGCTGCATATATGTATAAGCTGGTTGATTCTTAACGAAATTAGTGTTGTAATGGCTATATTTTTATCAAATAAAAGAACAACATAAATAATTAACTTGTCTCCCTAAAAGGAAAGTTTTCGTTTTTGTTCCATCGTCAAACCGGTGATACATTTAAGCGTCCCATTGGGGAAGACTATAATGCAAACTCCATAGAAAAACTATAAATAATAATGCTGGCCAAGTGTGAGTCGGGCGGAACGTAATCTTGACTTACTTACTTCACTCACGTGACCTTAACGTAACTGTCTTTAACATGAACTTACTCAAAGAAGTCAAACAAATACAATCATGTTTTAGTAGTACTAAACCTAGACAAGCCGCAGTGGAAGCGAGCTGGGCCCATAACCTCAAAGGAAACACATCGGGAGATCAGCACAGACTAATTTATATTTTAAGAAAAGTCTCACTTGGTGCACTGCAGATGGCAGCACTTAAATTATTAACAATGTTTCGACACATATGTCAACAGAAATGCTACCTAATTTGGAAAGGAATTTTTACTCAGCTTTGTTGAAATAAATACGCAGTCGAGAAAACCTAGAACCGCGAGTAACGCAAACATGAATGTTAGTTAGCTAACACACGGAAGCTTATTTATTTACCAAAAAAATACAAGCCGGAAATTGCCTTTGTTTTCAGAATCGATTCCCAATTTCACTGTTTTAATAAAATTTATTCGCATTGCGCCGCGCCTGCCGACTATTTCATTTAGCTGGTTTGTGTTTTGACTAGCGAAATATCGCTATTTCTAGTTTAAATTTGCTTTCGAACGACAAAGTCAATTTTTCACGTATCCACTGTTGTTTTTTGCGGAAACATTCGGGAGACCGCGCTCTGTGGCCGGGCGAAATTAATTTGAAAAATAAAACTAGAGCCTCTGTTTTTGGCGGTTTAAAATTTCTCGGTTAATTGATTGTTTCGTCCATTCGATCTATACATATAGAGAACTGGGTCAGTGACTTAATTAAAAACTTGGTGGGAATTGCCTTTGAGGAAATAAAAAATCTGCGTATTGATACGTTTGTGAAAAGGTGTTTTGACAAAATAATAGGTACCAAGTATTCAAATAGCAAAATTTTATGTTTATACATAATTTTACATTTAACGTTTATAAGAATTTCAGATCTTACTTACCGTCCGTTTGCTTAGGAGATAGGTCTGCTCCTCAATGCTATATTTTTTTTATAAAATATGATTATACTTACTATTATACAAACTTACTAAGGGAAGCGAGGGAAGTTAGTCGGGATCGTATTAAGTGGAAGCAAGTACGGGAAAGAGGCGTGATTTTATGTATGTATGTTATACAAAATAATAGACGGTTATTAAACTAAACATGGACATGACCAATATTTTCGGCTTTTCCCAAAATAAGGAAGCGAAGAATTTTTTCCACGCAAAGTAAATGATTTGTTGACAAGCATGGAGGAATTGTAGCAAATGTCCCATTTTCCCGAAAGGATTGTCCCAGGTGCTGCCCGCGGCGCGATCGGAAAATTCCACGGGATAATCCAGTTTAGGGACACGGAATATCTATACAAAGAAAATGTTTTTGCAATTTAGTACGATGCTGTTGTTTTAGGTAAATTTATAAGGCTCTACGGTATACGTCTTACGCCCCCTTTTAAAACTTTATATGTAGATATTTTTTCTTGGGATCATGAAATACCATCATTCAATAAAATACCGGTCTTACTATGATAGAATGACATTAGAGTTAAGATTATACTTTTTTTTATTGTAATAAGATTGATTTATTGATTATTTATTCAAACTGTGGGTACATTATTATGATACTTTAAAAAGTATGTAGGTAAATTATTATAAGTGCAGATTATCACAGATCAAAATAATAATATGATCTTAATGAAAATTAGTTTGATTATTTATACGTTTAATTAGGCTACCCATCCAGAGACGGAAAGCAGCCAGTGAGATAGGGACCACGCCGCGGGGACCTATTATTATTAATTGTAGTTGTATTACTTATATTAAAGCCGAACCAATATACGGTCTTGTAAATATGGTTTGTTAATTTTGGTGCAAAAAGTGACGTCATGTTTCTTTTTAAGTAGCAGCCTATTGATTTCCGTTAAATGTAATTAGCTTAAAATCACGTCAGTTAAGAAATTTATTATAAAACTTGAACTACAAATTTCAACGTCTTACCGTTTGATCATCAAAAAAAACTCGTACTTGCTGTCTTTTTCTTTACTTTATGATTGTAATAAAAATACATATTACATACATACATTAAATCACGCCTGTTTCCCAGAGGGGAAGGCAGAGACCACTTCTTTCCACTTGCTACGATCTTGACAAATTTCTTTCGCTTCTTCCACATTCATACATCGAGTCATGCACGCACGTCGGTTTCGGGTACTTAAGATTCGGTCCTTTTCCAGTATTTCTCCGATTTGACTCGAAAAAGTACGAAAAAATATAGTATTAATAATGTTTCCACAAAACCAATATAACTCAAGTCGACCGTTGGCATGCGAACTGTTCATTACATTACTAATAATATGAAGGAAAACATCCCGCATTTCTCTCGTACGGAAATTTAATAATGATAATTTTATTTGGTAGAACCAGAGTAGGTATAACTTGATATAAAAAACAAAGATCATATTATTTAAGTCTTTAAAACTTTCAGAAATAATGCTTTTGAATGCTAGTTTGTGGTGCAATATACAATTAGACAGTTGAACTTCCTTTACATAATGCATATTTTTCATGGAAATGTAAAGAGCTTGGCTTGCAACTTCTAGGAAATATCAAATGAAAGTGAATAGATCCGCAGAAAAACAAAATTTACAGGGATGAAGTAGTTGCAATTTCGTCCGTCGCAAAAAGAACATAAGATAGAGCATTTAAGCCTAGTTTTTCTTCAAATGCACAACTTCAAAAAACCTCTTTTTGCATTTGCAAGCCGGGTCATACACAATCACCAAAACAAAAGTTGTCTCTCCTGTGGTCAATAGTTAAGGGCTCGTGTGCATATAAGTTATGTTTTTATTTGATAGGACTAAAGTAGACGTGACGCCGTTTATGCGGATGTGGGTTCAGTGAGAAAATTAGGCCTTAAACACGTTAACTTCGGGTATCAGGAAAGACGGGAACCTAAATCTGTGTATGACCCAGCCACCATTTTAAGCAGGTTATGGGTAGTGATTCTCTCAACAACGAAGGTCGGACGGACGGACGAGTGAATGTCCAAGCGGCGAGCTTAAGTAGTCCCGTCAGTGCGAACAAAACACATTTTAGCGATTGCATTTTCAATTAAGCAGCATGGTTTCTGCCGATGGATTGAACGTTTAAGGCTGCTTAATTGAAAATGCACGCGCTAAGATGTGTTTTGTTCGCTCTGACGGGACTACTTAAACTCGCCGCTGCGATTTCGGTCGTCCGTCCACCCGTCCGTTGCTTTTGAGAGAATAACACCCCTGGAAAATGTGTCAAAACTCAGAATGATCACAGGGACTAATAACTATGACAGTGCATGACAACTACATAAAAAGTTTCAAGTGAATGTCAAGTTTCAAGTTGCTAGAAAATATCTCTACCCATAACTAAACTTTTGTTTTGAAGTACAGAAAAAAGCGTTCTTATCTGTTGAATAGATAAAACTTTCGATTTAATAACGACCCATACTTTCAGAGCTGATATATTATATCTTATACATCCGAACCGATTTTCATGAAAACTAGATAAAAAAAAAACTAATTAAACAATAATTATTTACAAAAATAAACCGTTCTTCTCGGTATATCCGTTTAGCAGCTACAATGCCACAAAAAGACATACACATACACAGATACACATCAAACTAACAACACCCCCCTTTTGTTATCGCAGGTTAAAAACGCATCCAAACCAAACCCCTTATAATGTAATACAAATTCGCTATTTCCTGACGCAAGTGGCTAGGCGGTGAGTGCATATAAAAATGCACCCTCACGCTACATTACCCGTTTTCCGATACAATGTTATCATTCCGCCATCCTCGGTTAAACTACAGCGGAAACATAGAGTCCGTTGTTATGTTGAGACCTGCGACGTTGTAATAATACTTTGTAAAAGTTTACAAAATAAAAGAAAAAACGATACAGTTGATATGAAAATAGGTGGGATCTGTTCCATCTTACCCTTGTGTACTAATTATGTGTTTGGTTTTAAATATGATAACGAGTTTAATACCAGTTCCTGTTGATTTAATGGGCTATAAATTTGTTTTGAATACATATCTCGTTTTCTTTGCCTCAAATGTACAAATTCTATGACAATCAAGTTGTTGTCTCAGGAGGCAAATTGATTCCTTTGCTCATCTTTATCATAATTGAGGAACATTCGATTTTTTAATGTAAGTTACATTCTGATATGCAGAGTGAGAGCAAGCTCCAACAGTCTCCTACGGGTGGTCGCGGAGAGGCAGGACAGCGCGGTGCTAGGCAGGCTCAATACGCTGCACGCAGTTCCTGCGTCTCGGTGACACCCAAATTTTATATTTTAGTTTACATAGTTCTGTACTAATAGGTATAGTTCTTAAGTTACCTTTGTTACTAACACTCTATGGACCTTAAGTTGTCTGATAATAAAAACATTTTATTTTTTATTTTATTAAAATATAAGTACCCAAGAATTGGTTAAAAAGTATTAAAACGTATTACAACGTATGTTTTATCAGCGTCAACCAAATCACATAATAAACGTGGGCAATAGCTTTAAGACTGCTTGTCTTTTCTCGCCATTATCACGGCTATATGTTCCCGACTACTATGGACTTCATGCTCTGACATATTAAGTAAGAGTAAGACAAAACATAGTCACCGGCCAAACATTGCTGTGAAAAGTTGATCGTCAACTAGCTGTCTAAAGGTGGTCACTGACAGTCAGGGCCTCTATTTTAAGCGGTGCGAACCATAATCGTCTTTGATCTATTATGATTTTGTTTGTAACTCGACTGCCTTTAATGTCAAGTAAATAATAGCTATCAAAACGTTGACGAGGAAAAAACGCTATGGTTTTAATCACCTAGGTAGAATCTCTGCCTAGTCCGATTGACTTAATCCAATCGTAGTCTAGTTATCAAACGGACGTCCTTAATCTGTGCCCACTCACGATCTCAGTCCGTTGGTTTCTACGTCCACGGTCTACGGAGCAAACCATAGACGTAGGAAAGTATAGAGGGAGTATAAAAACGGCTAATAGAATAGTACTCTCCGCACCTTTTACAAATGCCCTTCGTTAAAAAGAGTCGTCTGTATATAACCACATTCGATTTAATTTCAAAAGTGTAATCAAATCAAATCAAATCAAAAATATTTATTGCATAAAAGTACACGTACAAAATACATTAAAAATAAAATAGGTAAAATAATTATGAAAAAACTAAAACAATTATCGAAAACCAAATTCTTAATCCTAACAAAAACACTATTACCATTTACCACCACCAACACTACCACTTACCACCACCACCACCGCCACCACCCTGTACCACTTTTTAGCTGTGTTAGTGTGTGACTTTGCATTAGTGTGCGTACGTTTGCAGTTAGTGATTTTTTTTTTTTTTTTTTTTTTTTTTTTTTTTTTTTTATGTCATAGAGATGACAAACGAGCACACAGGCCACCTGATGGTAAGTGGAAACTGTGACCCATAGACATTCGCATTCACAAGACTGCAGAGCAATCCTAAGACTGCAAATGCGTTGCCAACCCTGAGGACTAAGATGGAATGCCTCTATGCTAGTTATTTCACCGGCTGTCTTATCCCCAAACCGGAACACAACAATGCGAACACTGCTGTTTGGCGGTAGGTTAATGGATAAGATGGTGGTAGCGATCCGGACGGACCCTGCACAATGCCCTGATGTGTGGTTTATCAATAATATTGGCTACAAGTTGTGTTATACACAGAAGAAAAAGATGGTACGCTTGAAATTTGGGACGGGATCTATGTTTTCCTACATATATGGGGCAAACGAATGAATAAAGTTATTGTCAATTAAACAAACCTTTAATATTCACAATGACCACCTTAAGTAACGCGGATCCGTCCGCAACGCATCGCCGTATGCCTTCCAAATACATGGTACCGTTTATAAATAAACACATTAGTGTGAAAGCCGGATTTGGGGTACAAAGGCTCGAGAGATTCGTTATTATAGAGAACGATAACTTCCTAATGCAGTATTAGTGAGTAATGGACCTTATTATTGCGTGATGAAAGGACGCCATTAGTGACTTCTGAAGACACTGCCGACATTTGGGATAGTTTTGTTATAAATGTTGGCAGTGCAAAACAAAAGCACTACTTATAGAGCATGCCCAAAAATGGCGGATACCCTTTTGCAACGTAGGTACAGTACAGATGTATTGAATAATCCTTTCCCATCGTTATTTGATGGAAAGCTCGTATTTATCTTGCTTTCTCTGTTGCTTTATTGACGGATACTCAAGCTAATTGAGAAAGCTAGATAAATACGAACTTATCCGACAAAAAACGATGGGAAAGCATTGTGTACTACATCTGTACCCTATTAGCTAGATTTATAACTATTAGGGTTCCGTAGTTTAACAGTTTGAGTCTCTATTAATGTACTAGCTGTTGCCCGTCCACGTAGAAGTCGTTTAATAAAGTACCTTATGTCCTTTTTCGGGTTTTACGGTGTCTCCATTCCAAATTTTATCGATATTGGTTCAGCAAACGTGAAGGCATAACAAACAGAATAAGTTACGTTTTCATATTTAATATTTATTGTTTAAGAACTTACAATAGTTTTCTTGTTTTTGCTCGAGTGAAGTCTGCTCCACCTACTGCTTAATAGTAGATTGTTCAACAAGGGAATAACACAAGCCATAATGACACGAGATGTTTAGCCACCCAAGTAGAGAGACTAAAGTAACATTTTAAGAGCAAGAGAAGTGAAAAATATTTTAATTTGACACCTTTGACACCTTATCCCTTGTTGTCTGGAAGAGATCGCTTATCAGCGATAATACCGCCTATTGCTTACCTGTGCTATTTTTACTTGTTCTGTTTCTCTATAATGTTTTTTTATGTACAACAAATTCTTTTATATTGTATTGTATTTATATGGATACGGATCTAAACTGTAGACACAATTATTTACTTACTAAAATGAACAACCCCAAATTTTCTCTTTCTAATAACGCTCAGTTTTTTCTAAAACCCGCGTAATGTTTTGAGATCGAACGGAAATTATAAGAAGACAAAGAAAAAGCCTCTCAACCGTTCATCTTGAAACCTTTTACAATATTACCCGCACTTTGGCAAAGAAACTGGACGATTTTTCCCTTATGTACAGCATTATTAATATTTTACGCTACAAATAGGTAGCGAATACAGGAAAATCATTTTATTTAACTGGAACATTAAGGTAAAATCTGAAACCATAGGAGATACAGGAAAAATATGTCGTAGAAAACATTAGGTTAAAAGCGGTAAATTATGATAGAATTATTCAAAATAAACATATTTTGTTATGTATTGTATCTCAAGTGTATCAGAGCCGAGATATTTAAATACCTATTCATATCTTGGCGTACTTTTAGTATGAAAACTGAATACTTAAATCTTTAATATCTTCGGTCTGATATTATTTAACGCCATAAATTATATATATTTGTATTTAAAGGTCCTCTAAATGACTATTTGAATACCACCGGATCCGCTGAAAAATGATGACAATTTTCTTTATACATCATACAAAAAAAAAAAAACAAATTTGACCAACTTCTGTTGTTCAATTATTTTTTTCGTACTTTGAAACCGAGTCCATATGCTTTTTCTTTGTGAATTAATTATTTTTACGGACAACTCACTCATAACCTAAAGTGACTGTGCCAAAAATGATTTAATAAAAAAATACCTCATGTCTGCTAAGATAGTTTCCTATGGATTCAGATTTCCCCTTAATGTGCCACTTAAAGAAAACACAGGAAACACATGTAATAACACAAATAAAATATTTTTGGGCAAAAAGTACCCGGGGCTTTATTCAATACGGTCCGCAGAAGCAGAGGACGTGCATTGCTGCAACTCCCACACTACACGTACTTGTGTGGGAACCAGATCATACACGGCAGTATCAAACAGGTGCGGCCAACACCAAAATATGCAGGTACAAAACAACAACTTTGGTATTCATGTTTATAAACTTGCAACCAATTCAATTTAATATTACAATTAAGATTCATCAAAGTCATCAACTTTATTTTAAAATATAATTTAAAAACAGCGGTTTGCTACTCGTATCATAACAAAATTAAAGTTGTCTAAATGTGGTTCCACATTTGTGACATTTCATTGTAACATGGTTCTGTTCTTTATGGTTTTTTTTTTTTATGGCATAGAGATGACAAACGAGCACACAGGCCACCTGATGGTAAGTGGAAACTGTGACCCATAATATACATTCGCATTCACAAGACTGCAGAGCAATCCTAAGACTGCAAATGCGTTGCCAACCCTGAGGACTAAGATGGAATGCCTCTATGCTAGTCATTTCAGTTAGTAACGCGTGTTGTTATAAAGAATTACCACCTTCCGAATTTCTTGAAGAAGACTTAGATACTGAAATAACTTTCAACTTTATTATAGAAGAAGGAAATGGAAGGAAAATAAGAGAACAAAAACACTTGATTTTGAAAACGTGTGTTCTCTTCTAGCATTCGAACTACACTGAAGCAAATCGATGCATCGAATTATTCCACGAACTGAAAAGTGCACGCATGCACTTTTCGGATTATATTGCTTGCCAAGTTTTTTTTTAACTGTATATATTCGTCATGTTATGACGTTCTGTTGTGGTGTGACACGTTATACCTGATTTACAGGGTCCACATTTAGCGTAACAAATCCTGTAGATGTTCTGGTGATCGTCTGATCTGGAGGAGCCCTATGGACCACCTTAAAGAGTTTCAGCGCGTTGGATTCGGCACCATGTCCAGCCGAGTTCAAAGACTTTTGCATCTTATTTTAATCTTAGTTAAATACATAATTATTATTTATTTATTAATTTATTATTATAACAAACACAAAGTTTACATGGTTATGCATTGTTCCACAAAACTGTTTGCACAGTTTGACAGCGGAATCTTCGGTCCAGCTTGTTGATCATTGGTATAATTACACAATATAAAAGCGTACATAAATAATTAGATATACATTAATGTTAATGTTGTTATAATTGTTCGTAGATGAAGTGGATAGAGAATAAGCAACTGTACACATGTGTAAGTGTAAAAGAGAATGAGAAGAGGAACTGATATCCTTACGAGTGGATTTAGGTCAGCTCTTGCGATTGGTTAGGAACAATGGCTGCCGACCACTGACGATACTACGGATGTTTCGTGCCGTCAAAAGACCTTGCTAAAGATGTAAACAAAACCAAACGAACTAATTCACTATGATTATTCAGTAATCACGTACTTTTAAAGATCAAGTGAGGTCTTTGCAATGATTTATACACTAGATCATTATTTTCATAATTAATTTTAAGATGAAATAACTATTCATTATTTTGAGGTTATGTGTCACATAGTAGGTACTCATTTGTTTCCATCGTTCACAAGTTCTATTGACGGCTATTACTCTATGAAATGCCACTTTTTGGTTAACTAGGGTAGCAGGCACAGCCTGCACTGAGATTAGGCTTGTAGTAGGTCGATTTGACGCCATTATGGGATAACATTCACAATAATTCGCCTTGAGGGTTACGCTGACTTGGATTCAGTCGGCCAGTGTCATCCAAAATCAATCGAGCACACGTTTAAAACGAGCCACGCCCGCAGCGGGCCTAATATGGTTTCGTTTACCGTGTGACAAAATGTGGATAAAGCATCCATCATTCTCGTGACAGAAAATGATGGATGATTTATCCACATTTTGTCATGCGATAAACGCATTCATATTATTCGCACGGCCGGCTTTAACCCTTAGTCAGGCCTTGCGATTTAGACGCTGTTGTTTGATCAATAGTTAAACTAAATAATTGTTAAGATTTGAAAAAGGAATCGATAATTTGTAGGAATCTCAAGGTAATGTGTAAAATTTTCAGTTCCTTTTTCGAATTTTAACAATTAGTTACTTATTCTCTTTTGAATATTGATATAATATCTAGGGAAAATCTCACACAAGTTGACATATCCCCAAACTAAGCTCTAGGCTTGTGCTATGGGTAGGTACTAGACAACAATATAAATACTTACTTAAGTATATAGAAAACATTCATGACTCAGGAACATTTGTTCCTGCGCCAACCTTTAGTCGGTGTGTGACCTGAGGGAAACCTCGTCTATGCCCGAAAAAAATTTGTTAAACCTATCAGTTTTGGTCGTTTTTGGTTTAGTTTAAAATGACGCGTCAGTAAAATTGTCAATCAGTTCAGATTGATGGATGATAACTTTTTCAATCATCCGTCATTTGTAACATGACAAAAAATTAAATGCCTTTTAAAATTGACTTGAAGGCAATAGTTCTTTTCTGAAACATTATTCATGTTTTCTGACGTGTAGTCAAGGTAAGAAAAGGTTCGTCACCTTTGGACCTTAACAGCGTTGAAATAGAGTAAAAGTGACGAACTTTTTCTTACCTCCTCTAATAAACAATAAACATCAATAAAAATGTTAAATCCAAGAACACAAAAAGATAAAAAAATATTTTGCCTGTAATAAATAAGGTTGATATTACTACTTTAGTTTTACCTGAGATACTATCTATTGATTTAGGAGGGCAGATTAATCATTACTGACTATTTAACTAATCTATAGTACCAAAGTGTCCTAGGTCTAACTAAGAGGTGGTAATGGATCACTGGGTTATCCAAATTAATAAATAATGTGGTTTGAAAGTAATGTTAGGCTGCTGTTATTTAAGTTACCTTTAGTGAGTTGCGGGTATCAATGATTTTCAAGACATGGCAAAAAAAACAGAAGCCTGCATGTTTACGGTACCTACTAAATCACTGCAAAAAGTCATAATGTTCATCTGCATAACGTATCTTTAAATCTTATCAGACTATAATACCTTAATCTTTTCGATTTTTATTCATTTTGATGCCGTAGTGCTATCCAGTTAAATTACACTCAAGATGAATTTTATTTTACATGAAAACCCTAAGTGTTTACCGTTAAAAGCCTTGACAATCTCTATTTTGAAATCGAAATTTCGAAGTGTAAGCCGTCTTCGTCGTTTCTAATCTTCGCTTTATCGAAAATTTAATAATATTCTCACTCCAACACATGTTGCCAATGTGTCCGTTTGACGGCTTCAACAAAATATGCACTGGCGTCTATTGTTGGAAAATTGGAAGGCCGAACGTTATTGCGAGAATTGAGAAAATCTTAGAATCAATGTGTCAAATTTACCGCGCGATGGAGCGGTGTTTGTCGATGTCGATAAACGTGGATAAAACAGCTGTCACTTTCTGACTAGTATGTAAGTGCGAGGGTGACGGACGCGATGATGCTGTGTTTATCGATGTCGATAAACGTGGATAAAACAACTGTCACTTTCTGACTAGTATGTAAGTGCGAGAGCGACGGACGTGATGATGCGCGTGTTTGTCGATGTCGATAAACGTGGATAAAAACCTTGTTACTTTCTGTCCAGGGGGCCTAATATGGCTGCGTTTAACTCGTGTCAAATTTTGTATAAGGAATCCGTCACCTTCTGACAGGTAAATAAGTACACGTGTCAAAAAGTGACGGAGGCTTTATCCACAGTTGACATGTGATATAGACGCAGCCATACTAGGTCCGCAGGATGTAATAGCGAGAGTGATGAATTTTATATCTAATGCGAAAAACGTTATCATAATACGGGCTCTGAATACTGCAGACGAGCTTTAGACATCGAAAAACTGGCAAGTATAACCCAAATTGTATTTTGCGTAACAGTCTCCTCAAACGTAAGGCTCTTTTTTTAAAGCTCCCATTCCATTAATACGGTAAATGGCGTGAAAATTATTTCTTTGGAATTTATTCCAGAAATAACCTGATGATACTGGTAGGTAAAATAGTGATTGTTTTTTTTAATTTGAGAAACGCAAAGGCCTAAAAACAAAACAAGGGCAAGAGCGTTTCGGGCCATGCGCAGTGCAGGTTATCGTTTATAACTTAAAGTTGACCACGGAATCCTAAAAAACTAGTTTCTGTTTCTAAACCACTATAGGTAATTCCTATTATAATGGGGAGTTCTAGATGAACATAAGTAGTACTTAGTATTTGTTTTATAACAATTCTACTTGTTTCATTTTCTTCATTTTTTATTTTTTGGATTCATTTTGGATCATTTTGGCAATTCAAACAACAGGTTACCCACAATACAGGCTGTGCCTAGTGTACCACTGTATCTTGCATTGGGTAAGCGTAAAATCTCTTTAATCTGTATTAAGCACATTATTAATTTGACACCTTACCCCTACCCCCGTGACCCTTATCCCTAGTAAGGTTGTCTGGAAGAGATCGCTAATCAGCGATAAGACCGCCTGTTGTTTACCTGTGTTGTTTTTAATTGTGCTGTTTCTCTGTATTGTTTTTGTTTGGTGTACAATAAAGTGTTTTTGTATTGTATTGTTTGTATTATTTTCTGAAGTGGAGATTCCTCAATAATGATTTAAACTACCTAGTTATTATCTTCCCGAATGATGTCATAAACGAATAATGTAGTATACAATAAAAGAAAGTACAACATGTAACTGCACTTCTCCTGACAAGCACGGAATGTAACAGATTACAGACGTCCCTAGTTCTTGCTGTGATACAAAACTTTTTCATTACGTAGCTCCGACTTGGGCACAGATCGCGAGAACAGGTGATGCAATAAGATCGGTTGAATTTTTCATTTCTCGAATTTCAGTACTATTTTCATGTTTTTAATGTCGACGGTTGAAAGGCAAAACGATTCAAGCGACCATTTTGGAAAAGCACAGTAAAGCGATTTCAATTAATTAAATTTGAATAACAAAGCATGTTACTATTGTTAAAAAAATAATTTTGTATTTTTAATTAAATAGTTTTTCATGATATATTGTCACCTTAAAAAAGTCGTTATTTTATTTAATAAATGGTTCTTAAATCAAAATACGTTGATGATGTCATTTTTATTAGTAGAGCAAAATGATTTAATTATATAATCAGGACAAAGAAAAATTATTCAAGTACCACTTTGCATAATAATTATATCGATAACGAAAAACTACTGATCTTATTTTTATACGACATGAAAACACAAAAATTTAATAAACGACTCCCTAGGTACAAGTATTTTAATTTGTTTGAATCAAGTCTACTAATGTCTTTTTTTTTACGCGGGTGCTTTTTCCATGCAGGCAAGTTATATTATTTTTATTCATTAGGTAATAAAAGATTATGTTTTAATGGAAAGGAGAATGCTTTAAGCGTCAAGCCACATGAACGTAATTTTGTGAGTCGCGTAATTTCTACTACATTCGATTACATACAAAACTCCTTATACGTGCGATCTTATCGACAGAAGTCATGCTGCCAAATTGAAAATGCACGCGCTAAAACGTGTTTTGTTCGCTCTGATGGGACTACTTAAACTCGCCGCTGCGATTTCGCTCGTTCGTCCGACTGTACGTTGTTTTTGAGAGAATAACACCAATGCGTGCTTCACACGGCGACGCAAAATCAGCTGACCTTTTATATGCAGCAGAAATTACGCGACTAATAACTCGAAAAATTACATTCATGTGGCTTCACCCTAAGTGACATCGTTAAGACGTATTAGCTTTCAATGCTGTTTAACTTAAAACACATTGAACAATATTAAAGGACAAGCAAAAATTCTATCGCCTTTTGTCAGGAATACGTCAAGTTACCAGGTAACCCGGTTTACAACTATTAATCAGCTGTCTGTCGTTGGCTATGCGCCTGAGACAGTAGCTCTGAAATCCGCTTGCTGTTCACAAGTTTCCTAACTAAGTACCTACCTGCGCGCTAATACTCGCCGAACTAGATGCGGTTGCCAACTTAAAACGGCTACTTGCGATTTTTGCTTTAGTTGTTAGGGTTCCGTGACAGTAGGAACCCTAATTTAAGGCAGGAGGCTTTCTGTTGAGGACTTCAATTGCAAGTCGCACCGCAATCAAAAAACGACACCTTTCTTTTCAATGTATGTGCCTCTATGTGACGACATAAATGATCGATTGATTGATTGATTGCATAAAAAAAATTGGTTTCCATGGCAAACTTGAAAACGCAGCAATGTAAGCAGGTATCTAGAACATACTGAAACGATACTTACTTAACTAAAAAAGAAAAATACAATGTCAAAATGTTAATACCTACATGCAACGTAACAAAACGTAGAACTCATGTAAACTCTTTACTGATAAAATCTTTGGTTAATTTTAAGATTACAAGTTTATATAAACTAATAAAGTATTTGTTTTTTGTGTGAAAAATAATCGGTGAAGTCGTTTCGGAGTAGTTTTGTGACAAGCACTGTGACACGAGAATTTTATATATTAGAAGAATATAAAATACATAATATAATAATAATTATAAAGATAAAGACTAAACTTATTTTGACTATTACAGTCCCTATGTAAAAACCCAATATCTAACCAACAAATTCGATAAGCATTTTTTTTACTTTTCAAGTTTTATCATTTTAATATTGGTGTTCTTTTTACTGGTAAGATTCGATCTGACCTACAAACATGTACAGGTTATAAGAGAAACTCACCTTGAAACTCCGTTGTTTTTTTCCCGAATATTTGTTTGTCCGATTTTTTTTTCCGAAAGCTATAGTAATGCTGGCTATTTATATGATATCCAGAACATAATCATAACATACCTACTTATTTTATTGTATTGGATTTTAGGTTAGGAATGATCTATAAGCGATATCAAAACATTACATTCGGAATTATAAAAAAACGGGATTTTAATCAATTCGGAATTATGAGAAATTAAACTGGGACACATTCAGTTCATCTTATAGATGGTTTAATTAAATTAAGAAAATGTACTTATCTAGTGGTGTAAATATTTTTATATCTCCGTTATTTCAGAGGTAGCATCAACATTTGCAGAGATTTTTTGTTTTCTTTACTTAAGGCATTACATAAAGATTCTTCTTCACTATTCACTTTGTTCCACCCATTAAAAACGGAGAGATACGGAATATTACTTCGGTACCATTATAAGATTAATAAATATACATCCGTTTATTTTATGTTTTAAAACTGATCTTATCTGCCGTAGATACGCGTTGCTGGGAAGGTTAAATTTGCTATTACTAACCTTGATTGATCCCACGCGTTGCTTGAAGTTATGATATCCTATCCATAACATTAAAGAACAATGCAACATAAATTAAATCTTTATTATATAAGAATCAAATGCGACCAAGAAAATCAATAGTAAAAACAGACTCATCGTTGGCTAAACGTTTTTTATCTGCTTTATTTGGCTTGGCAAGCATTTGACATGTGTCGTGTTGGTACAGTCATGTTATTCACACAAGGAATCGTACACATAATTTTTACTATGGCCTCAGAAGAAACTGAATCAAGAAATAACGTCGTAGCAACAAATCAAGTACATTTCGATTATTCAGCAGACGACCAACCGGATACAGAATATGAAAAAAAGACACCTGATAAAAAACACATACTAAAACAAACAAAAAAAACGAAAGATAATCGTAATTTTACACTATACGACAGTTTTGACTTGAAACAGCGTAACATTCATTGCATCAGTCTTAAATCCTGTCAAAAATGCACAAAGGTCTCAGAAAATGGATGCCGATGGTTCCACAGTTATGGATGTATGGAGAAAACCCTTGCAAATTATAGATGTATAGAGGAAAACCTTGCAAGTTGCAAAGGGCTTGAGAGACATCCATCGTGCCCAGTTATCGAACACGACGGAATGATACTTATACCAGCTGGCGCAAGTCACAAAGTGCAAGTGCTTCTAAACTTTCCTGAACCAGATTTAATTCAAAACGATCTTCAATGCCAAATTAAAATGCAAAATAGTATGATGTATGTACCTGCGACTTATGTACACGGAACAATAATATGCGACACGTATAATTTTGACTCGGAGGTCGACCGTGGTTTCTTAAGGGTGTACTGGGGAGGGTTTAAGCCGTACTCAAACCGAATAAAGGTTTTTAAGTACAAATGTAAATACATGGCCCACAATTGTGTGACCTGTAGGAACATCCCTAATGCATATGGATGTGTCTGGTGTTCCCGGATCGACGTTTGCATCGAAGCGTCTCAGTGCGATGGAGTAAGAAATTTGATGGCCAAAGAAATGAGTTGCGTATCATCACCAATTTCACCATACAATACAATAGTATAATTATTTGTTATAAAGTAACGTATAGTCGGCTTCATTGTGGATGAAACAGTGAATGGTTTAACCGATATTTGCCATGATTATCCCCTGTAGTGTCTTGTCTTTGACTTTCATACATTGAATAGGTATGGAATGCTCGAAAATGGCGTCATTTGTCATCGACGTGTCACCGAGGGTTGGTTACAAAAGAAAAAAACGAAGAATATGAGGAACAAAAGTGCTTTGGTCGCGTATAACGAGTAGTATTGCCAAGTATATAGGCTATCAAAACACGGGACTGTGCTTAAATTTTATTAAATAACTGTAGCTTAACCTTCAAGAGGAATTGGTTTATATCAACTATGTTTGGTTTTTCAATATTGTATAATCCTAATCTTTATTGCAAATGTTTTCACTTATTCGATAAGAATGTTGTACAAAATGATATTGTGATAAATGAGTGTTATGTTTTACGAATGTCTTGTAGTTTTTTTTTGGCATATTTTGGTATTGCATAACATTACTAGGCAGAAAATGTCTCATTCCAGAAATTCCTTTGGCATATTTACCTTCGGTATACCATAAATATTTTTCTGCAAAATCATTATTCGAATATTATTGTCATCGACGTTATAACAAAAGTCCAAAATACACTTCTGAATTAAGAAATTAAGCGAAGTTATACTTAGTCTATAACATCACATAATTTCCTAATTCAGAATCAATCAAATATAAAGATTTGGTATAAAAGGTGTAACTATCCTATTAATTAGTCGATTAAAATAAAAAGGCAATAATTAGACTGTTTGCTTACTCGATGCTGTTACTCCTCAAACGAAACCTCTAAATTCAAAAATACCTAACGCCTAAACGAAAACTCTGAAGCTTAACTAAAAGCTCTGAAAGAACAAAAAGCCGTAAAAAGTTAACCTACCAAAAAAATTAAGCTACCATATTTAAAACTATTAACCCCTGAAAAAATAATTTCCTGTCTAAAGCCACGAATTAATATGGTTGAATTTGCCATTATGATCATCTACCTATAGTATCATAAGAAAATACGTTGTGAACGAGTTGTAGATAGTAACCTAAGGATTTTTAGTAAGTATATAAATGGTAGAGTAATAAATAATAATTATAAAGAATATGTATCTTTAGCTCATAAACTTAATAACAATTTTAGGTGATTAGTCTCATGATTTATATGTTGCTGCTTAAATACAAAAGCGCCACAAAACAAAAGCCGATATAGTTTGATTTAAAACTTAAAGTAGTAGCATTACGAATTAAAATGCAACACAAACACATTTTGTTTTGTGGCACTTTTGTATTTAAGCAACGATGTATAGGTCGGCCATGGTCTTTGAAGTTAGCTAGAGTTGTTAGATTGAAACTGGGAATTATGCTTAAGGCATAATCCAAGCCCAAGACTCTTCAGCTCAAGGCTCCGGCTGTGGGACTCGCCTACCCGACTGGACATCCCTCCAGCACTTAAGTTATTTTCTTTCCAGCTGAGATTATTGATTTTACAGTCTGTATCTGCTATGAATAGTTTAGTCAGTAATAATCTGTGACCAATAATCAAGGGGTTTACAAAATCTCCACACTCATTGCAAGAGTGAAATATAAAATAATACTTAGTCATCTGATATTGTATGTAAACCATTAAATTTAGTTCTTGTAGCAGAACAATTAAATTATTAATAGTTAATGACAAGTAAAGTCAGTGTAGATGAAGATAATAATGTTAAGCAGTCATATACTCGTACGTAGTAGTAGTCGTGTTGAGTCGATCGCCATCTCAATAAGCTAACAGGAGTGCGACGTGCAATGCCTCAATATAGCAACCGGTTAACATACGTCTACTTATCTTCCTTAAAATCGAGGCACCATTTGACGGACCTGGTGATGCTGCATAAAATACTGAATGGCGTCGTTGCCACGGGTCTTGTTAGTACCTTGGCATTGATAGCCAGTAAGAAAATAACTCGATGTCGCAAAATATTTAGTGTACCTTCAGACACTAATAAAGTCACCCATAATTTTTCGCTGTTTAGGATGTGTCGTAAGTACAATTGCTTGGAAAATGATGTGGATAATCTTCTCAGATAATTTGATTAAATTTAGAAATGCATTATGTACTTTTATAAGTTTAACTTGTATCTTGTATTGTATTGTAGGTACCTGATCTTTATAGGAACAAATGTTGTGTAAAATTGTTATTGGGTTGTTACGACCTAAATTTATCTGTTATAACTAAGTACTTAATTATTGTTTGGTTGTCAACTTGTTATTGCACCAAATTTATGGAGTTACTTGGGAGCTCTCTGCGATTTCGATGAAGAGAATAGTTTTATCTCAATGATAAGTAAAGTTCTAAAGATGAACGTAAATCTTTCGGGCGAGTTGCCCCCACGCGAGGCGTGCGTGGCACATCATTTGAATAGCTAAAGAATATTCAATAATGATAGTATTTAAACATAAAGTCGAGTATAAATTATGTAGCAACGTGCTTCACAGTACCTCGGCCCGAATCCCCCAGACCTCACAGACCGGGATCCAAAACGTGAGAGTAAGGTGGCCTGTAGTGTATTGTAGCGAGCGTAAGGGATGCAGGACAACGCTGCTACTATTATCTAGCCGCGATTAGATAGGGATTAGAGGTGATAGTTTTACCATATACTTACGTCAAAGTGCATATGAATTGACAGCTATTCCAATCCCAAACTAATCGCGGTTTCATAATACACTACATGCACGCCTTACGGTCGCCATAAGCCCTTCTTCATCTTAGTAAATAAAAGTTTTATCGGAACCCACTTTCAACTTCCCCAGAGCTTCCTCGGGTGCAGATTCGTATGCCAACCTGTGGCCCGATTTTCTCTCCGAAGGCCAGTCTTAACATAACATCTTTATCAAATAGAAAGACATATTTCACAACAATTACTTACATTTTATTATTTATATTGTTTAGCTTGGAAGAAAAATCATCAATAATGTTTTTGGGTACAAAATGAACGTTTTGTCGTTTTATGATCAGGCACGGTTAGAGATATCTATTACTTGGTGCTGAACTTCCGATTAATATTTTTCTATATACTAATATAATGACGTTTTAGTTCTCTATTTCTTAAAAAGAAAGAAGATAAAAAGATACCATTATAAATGTCGAATATCACGAACAACTTAAGAGACGATTAGAGTATTAACAACTGTCCAAATATGTAAGCTTACTTTAAAGGTACTTTTAGTCTTTCTGGACTTTTAAGTATAAGATAATTATAATTTCGTAAAAGTCCAATATCCAAAACTTTAGACTGCAGTTCCTACTGTGCATTTTTTTCAACACTTACTGAAGTTTATAGTTTGATATTTTGAAACATAATTATAGAAGGACTATTTAAACCAAAATAATTAATAGCTAGTGTGAATTAACCAGAAAAAAAACCCATAAAGATGATCAACGAAATTTCTTCCATAACAAAACAAAAAACTTATAGCAACTACTCTAATGTTAGGTATAACATTCTCAGCACTTTAAAACCATTGTTAACGACAGATGGTCTGCTATTATAAACTAGTTGATGTCTTATTGATGCAGACAGTATCACTAATCTTAAGAAAAGCTGTCGCTTGGTTCAACCAGCTGTCTCCGCTCTCACGTTCGAAGCCAAAGTTTGCCGTTGACTGACACGGCAAGAACAATATTATCATTATCAATCCAGCAGGTCTATAATAGTTGCGTTTATGGATTTACATAAACGTGGATTAACATCTGTCACTTTCCGAACAGTATCTTAGTGCGACAGTGACAGAAGCTTTATCCACCACGATAAAGGCGACCATAATTACGGGACCAGAGGACCACTCGTCTGAAAACGAGTTATACACGAAAAACGATTTGCAGTCAAGCATCAGCCAGGTGACATTTTCACCCGTGTGGACAGACGGGCAATGATAATCATAATGGTTATGGTGTGTACATTGCGCAACCGTCTTTCAGTATTTTTTGAGACAACTTCCAATCAAATGAAAACTGGAATCTTCCAATTGATATATTTACCATCGACCTTATTGATTTATGACGTGCAAACGATAATCAAACTTATAGTGGCAGACCACTTCAATATTTAAGCTATCTGTCACCTGCGGTAGGCTTAAAGCGATGAGGATGCTGTAAACGTAGGACCCGGTAGTTATAAGTCCAGGGGTTGTCAAAGACACAATGGTACAATGACCACCAATAATTGTACCATTCAAAATTGCGCTCAAAAAGATCTGACATCTTTTATGCCTCTAGTAATGAAGACATGTCACATCTTTCGATGTTGGATAATAATTATTGCTGATGACTGACGACCATTAGAAATAGAAATAGAAATAGAAATAGAAAATATTTATTCGACGATCACAGGAAAAAACAAATAAAACACATTTTAAATTTAACATTGACAAAAAGAATGGCAACACAGAAAAAAACAATTAAACAATAAGGAAAAGGAATTTAGAAGTTTTAGCATAATGTTGCCATGGGTGATTCCTGTCGTCGAAATTGACACCACTCAGCACTATGTCACGGCCGGAACTTAACCTGACCAGAGGGGCTATTTTCTATTGAACTCGCAGTTTTAATTTTGAAAATTGAAGGCTTGTCTGCATACAAAATGAAAACAAAATGTCCCATTTTAAAGTCGATTTCGATTGCGAGTGCGTAAGGCAATAGGCCGCTGCGTGCTTTTTTAATTTACGTCTAGAAATAATAACTTATCGCAAGTCCAAAGTTTTTATAGGAGTGTTTTCCCAACTGTTTCATTTATTCTTAAAAAAAATATTGAGATATTCCTTCGAGACCTATCGGTAAAATTGAAAAAATTAAAAAATGAAAAAATTGTTTATTCATAAAAATCACAACAACATGACAGAAACATTGTGAGATCTCCTATTAAGTTTACAAGAAACCTGTGTCAGGAGATCCCGCTCCTCCATAGGTGGTTATGAATTTTGTTAAAAATTTAAAAATTAAAAATATAAAAGTAAAAAAGTAAAGTATAAAAAGGAAAAGAAAAAGTGCGTGCACACGCGCGGCGCGCGTGCGCGTGCGTGTGTGTGTGTGTGTGTGTGTGTTTTAAAGTTTAAATATAATTCGTTTTATTTTAACAATAGCTCTTCTGTTTCATTATAATTTAATGTTTTAAGCCACTCCGTCGTAACATTTTTACACTCACGTAATATAAGATTGTTAATGTCAAGTTTTTTATCAAGCTCATTATACAGTTTTATAGCTTGTGTGTTAAATTGTCTCCTAAGAAAGACAGTATTTGCTGCCGTTTTCTTAATAGCTTCAGGTTTTCTTCTTCTACTTTTTAGCACTTGATTAGAGGGTACAGTTTTGTGGAGCCTCATGACAGATAACAGGATATACAGCTGTCTCACCCTCAATACACCAGAGATTTTGTACAGCTCGTCGGTAGAAAATCTTTGCGGTTTAAAAAATACTACTTTTAAAAGGCTGCGTTGCCCTCTTTCTACATCTAAGAATTTACTTTTATTAGCACCACCCCAGGCTGTCAAGCAATATCCTTTTACTGATTGAGCTAAGATTAATTAGATCTGTTTTATAACAACAATCCAGAAAAAATACACCGTTTCAGAAAAATTCACCTAAATTTTATTATTACAGTTCATACGATTTAACCTGTTGGGAACGAAAATTCGGACTCAAGATTGGTTACCGATGCGTGGTGTAGACGGTTTTTTTTATTTTTGTTCGAGAAACCAATTGTAAAATGATTATTTTAACTGTTTATAAGGAATATTGATGACTTTTTTCACAGCTTTAAAAAGCTGATTTATGTGACAAACAGTGAAATTGAGTTTTTTTTTAAATATATATAACCATTATATACGCTAACAAAGATTTGTTCCTATCTGTTTCTGGCAAAACAGTA
Source organism: Acleris laterana (assembly GCA_963966035.1). Classification (NCBI taxonomy): domain Eukaryota; kingdom Metazoa; phylum Arthropoda; class Insecta; order Lepidoptera; family Tortricidae; genus Acleris; species Acleris laterana. The sequence continues at coordinate 3,947,141 of OZ014452.1, forward strand.
TTTAACATGGAGTTTATATGGCCCACCTGTTACATAATGTCACAGTGCATAATTATCTTTTCCGACATTTTCATATTTTGTTGAGAGATTACAAAAAATCAATGCATATTCCCTAATGACAGCTACTTAGTAGTCAAAGGTAAGACACCTAAGACTAAAGTTTACTTTTCATACACATTACCGATGATCTTTCAGATCAATATTTACTAAATCACTATCGAGTACTAGCAATACTATCTCATGAACTGCACTAATGTATTGAAAAACATAATACGAAAAATATAAACCAAATGCCATTTATATAAAAAAACAAACCTGCCCACGAGTATGTAAATCAAAAGCAACCGAACTATAGAGAGCAATGCTGGTGTCACGAGCTATTAACATTTTAATATTTTTTACTGTAACAGAACAACGTAAAGTAAAAGACTATGATTTTGTGGTGGTAAAGGAAGAAACTTTTTACGAAGATTTGGGAAATGATTGTTCAGAATACGCTAAAGTTCTGTCACAGGAGGAATGGCAAAGTAAAAAAAACTATGAAAACATGTTGTTATCTGATAATCCAAATGAGGAAGAAAATTATTCTGTACACGATCCTCGAGCATACTGTGAGAGTACACATAGTTGTCAGGAATGTTCGTCAAAATCAAAGTATAATTGTACCTGGTGCTACAAAAAGGGTTGCACAGCACGCCATGATGACTGCAAGAGCAGCAAAACCGGTTCATGCCCATCAATTCATCATGATGGAGTCGTATTAGTTCCTGCAGGATTGACGTCAAGTATATATGTGAATATTATAATATCTGATTACAACATGATTGCAGAAAACCATTTCTCTTGCTTAATCCTAATGCATGAAAGTGTTACGCATTTGCCCGCGACTTATGAAGCAGGTAAAATTACATGCGATGATCATGTCTTCGATACCAATATAGAGTGTGGTTCACTAATGGTATTATGGGGTGGGGTCGAACCGCGCTCAAATAAGTTACAGATTTTTAAGTACAGATGTAATGCTATGGCTAAGAGTTGTGCACCCTGTATAACTTTACCCGAAAAATATGGGTGTGGATGGTCCACTGCGTTTAATGTATGCTCCCAGGTTTCAGCGCCTCCAGGAATCAGTGAAAAAGAACAGTGGATAAACGGCGATATGGAGTGCCCTATCCATTAAGCTTGAAAGAATTTTATCCAGCAATATACTATAATTACTAATGAAATCCGTCTATTTTATCGAAGACCTTAACTACACTACTACAGAAACTTTGATAGCAGCACGTCAATAAAGCGACTTTTAATTTAAAAACAGTGTGAAAATGTCAGGACAATCATTAAAAATGTTGGTTTATCATAATACTTATATCGCCGAAAGAAATGAATTTAATCGATGCCACCATATTAGCATACTTACGATGTCAGTGATAATCTGTTAGCGGTATATCGTGTTGATAAAAGTAACCATAATACTTTACTTTAGGAATGTCTGCGTCACATTCCCCGATTTTACCAAGCGGTTTCAACTAGTGATGTGCTACCAAGAAATTACGCACTTACAAACTTTCTCATCGTGAAAAATCACTGACAACTTGCTTACTTAATATTACCGATACGGAGAACGTTACCCTAAAAATTCGCTCTGTTCTAGTAATTTACGGTAACGGTACATCACTAGTTCTAACGGAAGACCAACGTTAGCCTCACAGCTAGCACATGCTGAGTTAGGCCCGTTTTGAAACATGGATCTGCAATCCCTGTCTGTTCCTTTTTGTGTTATTTTTTTGATCTCAGTGTAGTGTTGTAAGTTATTATTTTTCTTTTTTATTTGTTACGTTAGTTTTGCATTAAATTTATTATGTAGGTCATTTTCCTGATTCCTTTTTAAGCTTGTATAAAAAGTTATGTATGCAACGGTAGATATATAACTAGGTTTTAAGATACTCGTGCCTGTCATTAGAGCGCTCGCAAGCTCCCGCTCTACCCTCGGCACCTTAAGAAGATTCATTATGCACCAGTTACCATACCTAAAATGGTGGGGCTAATTGCTAAACTGTCATTAAACTACCAAATAGTTGCGCCGGTCTTCTGCCAGTATGTCTTACGACGCTTCTACTTTCTATGTTCTTGTCCGAAATAGTTCCACTTTGTATTGAATTTTGAATTTTTGAATTGACCGCATCTGTTGACTCGCACACGTCGTCATCCAGCTGCTTAAAGTTTGTCTCTTACTAACCACAGCCTGTGGAATTAGGTCGCTGTGGATTGCGGTCTTTGTCTCTTCCGATATACACTCATAAAAGTAGCACTAGCAATTGACAAGAGTATATCGACTGGCATGATTGTCCTACAATACAATACAAATGCGTTTTATTCAACACCACTGTCACTGTCATGAATATATAATAAACCAATTGCTACATAAACGGTTGTTATAATTTGAATTAGATTCTCATACATAACAATGGTGACGACGGAGGAAGAACTAGCCTGACTTATAGCCGAACCCTATACTACTATAGATAGGCTTACTTTGGATTAAAATTTGACACATTTTGCATGAGCAAATGTCAAACTTTTACCCGAAGAAAGCCGCTGAAGAAAGAGCTGTCCTTGGTTTGAATATTATAAGGACCGGCCGTTACTCCCTTACGCATATGAATATGCGGTTAACTGACACACACTACTTGACATAACCGCAGGTGAAAACGATTCAATTGCATCACAAACAGATCAAATATAACGTTAACAACAGACCATTCACGATTCAAAATTTAAAAGGAAAATGTCTTCCTTTTGGAAGTCAAAAACATGAAGCAAGCATCAAGGACACCATTAACAATTGCAAACGAGTGGGTCACTTAGCTCGAGTATGTCGACGACGACCCCACCACTTGGGTCACCACCAAGTAGAGCCAGAGAACGTGTTCGATCACTACGATAGCAACTCGGCAGACTCAGTCAACGACAGCAACATTCAGATGCAAGTAGATACGAATGCCGCGTTGTCATCTATTTCACACAAAGATTTTAGGAAACTGATACGAGGTGTAAATTTTATACAAGAAACGTCCATCTGTTCTCATCTTGGAGTGGCGTATGTTATATGTGAATACAATGGCCAACAGCTTCGAGGAAATTTGTACATCATCAAACAAGATGTGCATGCAATCTTTGATAGAGGATACGATCAATTTATTTAGATTTGGATAACATCAAACATCAAACAAGATGGAGTGACGACCTTATGAAGATCGCGGGAACGCAGTGGGTGCGAAAAGCACAAGACCGGTCTGAGTGGAGAGCCTTGGGGTAGGCCTATGTCCAGCAGTGGACGTCTTTCGGCTGACATGATGATGATGATGATGATGATGATGAATCAAGCCATAAAGATATTTCTACATTGTTACACATAAAAATGGAAATAGTAAATTAAACATGAATCGAAAAATATATTGCATTCAGGCAATGGCGTATATTTTTCAACAATCTTGGGCAGGGATCAGCGAATACGTCGGCATCCTGGACCCGGAAAACATATTTCTAAAGTACTAACATTGTTACGTAACAACTGTTTGAATTAATACCGTGTGCATACCTGACTTGTAAACAATGAATAATCGTAGTTGGTTGAAGGCAGACACTTCCAAAGTTAAACTTTCTCATGAATTGTATGAAGATATTATAAAAACAATGAGTAGATGCACTAAAAACAAACTAAACCATGTTTATATAAACAGCTAATGAGCTCATAATGCTAATGTGCTCACTAATACAGCATCACGACAATGAAGAGCCATGCTGCTGCCACTGTTTAATTTTTTAATTAAAGTATTCATTATATCAGCGCAATCCAATGACGATTTGAGTGTCAATTTTGTTCCCGTAAAAGAAGAGGTATTTTACGAAAAACACGGAGACCAGTGTACAGATTTTGAGTTTTCCGAAATAATATCCCATGACGAATGGCAAAAACGACCTATTTACATTCATGCATTGACAGCAGAATCAAAATCAGCGGATAATAGTGTACAAAATCGCTCTGAATATTGTCCAACCCTGAAAACTTGTGAAGAATGCACGGTAGACATTACTTCTAATTGCGTCTGGTGCTACAAAATTGGATGTACGTTTATTAATGACACAAAGTGTTTGAGTCATGAAGTAAAATTCTGCCCGGTAATTAAACACAATGGGATAGTATTGATTCCAGCCGAGCTAGACACGGAAATATCATTGAACTTATTGATATCTAATCCCGGAGTGATAGCGCAAAAACATTTATATTGCAAAATAATAATGCCTGATAATGAAACAAGTTTGTCCGCGAGCTATAGCAACGGCAAAATAAGATGTGACGGGCATGTTTTTGACAATAAAGTCGAGTGTGGCTACATCAAAGTGTTCTGGGGTGGGATTCAGCCGTATTCAAATAAATTAGACGTATTCAAGTACAGGTGTGATACAATGGCCACGGATCCTACTGGTTGCAGTACAATCTCTGAAAGATATGATTGTCAATGGTGTCTCTCTTCGGGACTCTGTACCTTGCGTAATGAATGTAACAATATTCCAAGTAAGTATGCAGATGAATACTTCAACAGTAAATCTAAGCGATTCAAAGCTTTTCTGATAAGAAGAAGGCTGGGGGATCATTTAAAACTGAAAATAGCAGAGAAAATCTGAACATCAGCATTATGCTGAGCCGGTGCCCGATTCACTGCCGCGAAGACACTCACTACCTGTTTATTGCTGTTTACCGTTATACTTTATTCTATGTGTCTTGTGTGTGTAGTGAATAAATGTATTTTTTCTTTCTTTAAAATATCCGAACTTTCCTACGCTTCCGTATCGGTAGTCATTTAAGCTGGGATCGATAACTCGAGATGTGGACAAAATTCGCAACCCTAAAGATGAACCATTAAGATGACACCTGGTCTCTGCCTACCCCTCTGGGAAACAGGCGTGATTTAATGTATGTATGTATGTACACCTGATAAGTGGTAATTTGAGACTAATAGCATAGCTATTATCATTCTCAAGATACAAGACATCAAAAGCGTTGACAACCCTGAGGGTTAAGGTGGACTGCCTCTGTCTATCCTAGTAATTTCACCGATTATCTATCTCCACACTGGATCACAATCATGCAAATACTGATACTTGGCCTTAATTAATCACTTTTGATCTAACTTGAAAATTGACATTATTTTCTTTTTAGTCCTATGTCCTATGTAGTGTACATAGAATCGTAAATTAAAACTGTAAACAATTATAAATAACGTAGCGATTTAAGAACTATGGCTGTTTTTTTGTGTTATTTTACTTACAGGTGGCACGCTACAACTAAAAACTACAACTTCCAAAATAGAAAATGAGATCACAGGGGAAACAACACAGTCTGATCAATATACCGATTTTGATTGCGACACTAATAATGCTGACATTGAACCAAATTGTAAAAACAGGAGACAATTGAACAACAAACCTACTTCTTTGTCGCCACCACTACGCACCATTCACACAACGAAAACCCCAGAAAAATCATCACGACAATTTCGTGGACCAAAGATTTACAAAGACCTTGCAGAAAAACTACGTTACTTCGGAGTGTCACCTCTTGAACCTGAAGATGTGACAGATGAACAAGTAATGTCACCCAATGGAACTTTAACTGAGGCGTTGCCTTTTATAAAATCAAAAGATCTAAATGTAACCAACCAGGATACCGCTACTCTATTTAAAAATAATCAGCTACGAAACATAAGCTCGTGTATACATGATACTATTAGAACCGTTTTGTCTCATAAAAATACGGACGCAAGACTTATAAAACTCCTAAGGGATGTTAAACGCTTGCTTAGTGTTGAGCAAAATCTGGACTTAAATGCTCGCCCAAGCGTTTCTTTTAACTTGAAGAAAAAAATCATGGGCAAGATAAAAGAAATTGATGCGATTTTACTTGAAACTAATTTTGGAGAGGGAGGTGCTGAAGGCATGGAAGAGTTCTTAAAAGCTTCTTAAAATGTAACCCTCCTTCTTTTACACTTGCATGAAAGCAAGCATGATCTACAGCAAGCTCGCGTATAGGTAACAATGTAGATACGAGTAGCCACACCGCACGCACAGTATGAACAGTTGTTTGTCTTCAATCAAAGGTATACCGCGCGGCATGCATGTGTGCGTGACTCGACCGTACGCACCGCGAGCCAACACAAGCAAACTCAACAAGACGGACCGATACAGTGGTAGTCAGGGCTGCGCCATCGCCGTATTTGGTTCCGTTAGTACCGTATAACGGGGTGAGTAGGGACACAACCTAATCAATACAAAAAAACTGATATTTATTTAAATTGTAATTATGTATTGCGTGATTTTTTATGATTGTATTAAATACTTTATTTCGGTTACTAAATCTGACCTGTTTCGAATGTAAATTATAAGTAATATTAAAGATGTTTTAATGTTGAATTACGTCAATTCTATATATTTTCTACCACTGAAACAGACCGAAACTATATTTCAGCTTGCTGAAAATGCTTCGTAAGTACCAAAAAATATGATTGTAATTAAGACGGTGTCCCATTGTTTCACCGACACTAATTGAAGATTAGGTTAGACTTGTAACCATCACAAGATAACCTGAAACCAATACAGGTTTACCAGACAGTAGCCTTCTATGAAACGGAAATTCTGCTAAGTGATACGTTCTATGAAATGGGTGTCGGTGAAACAAAGGTAAAACAAATTAATCCCCTTAATCCAACGGTGTAACAATATGATCAGGGGTTAGTTTATGTTTAAGTTTTTATCTTTGTCATATTTTGTTAATTGTTTTATATTATGCACGGTTACTTGCAATTTTAGAGTTCCTTTTTTTAACCTTGTACTTATACTGTACGGCACAATAGCGATTGTTTTACGCAAACTGAGTTTGCCTGTAATTGGGTAAAAAAACACCCTGTCACTCTTTCCTACACATTTTATTTCAAAATTAAATTAATGGTGTATCTGTTGGAGAACCGTAAAAAAAAGAAACAATAATGTTTTCACCCCGTAGAATAGATGCCCAGTTCATAAAACAATGTAACTAATTATTGTTATTGCTAATTAATGTTTAAAGAATAATGGAAAAATTAATAGCTATGAATAAAAAAAATTGTTAATACACGATGAGCACTTGTATTTGTGTATTTTATTTTCATCGGATTTCACATAAAATCGATCCCCTAATTGGAATGCCGATTTGAGAGTATACAAAAATGGATCGAGTATACAATAATCGGATATGAATTCAAATACGAAAATAATTACAGGATTACGGAACTAAAGTGAAATTATTCGAAAACAAAGGAATGAGTGGTTTGTTTATAGAGAGTAAAAGAAGGTCGTTGACGTCACATTTCTACTTTAAATTTTCACTTGTATATTATTATTTTTTCGATAAGTTATATTCGCTAGGATATTTGGATTGCGTAGTTACGAGTAGTCTTGTTGGTAAAGTTCTTGCTTACAAAACTAGCAGTGTCGGATTCGATGCTGAGTGTAGGTACTTACCTATGTACAATTATATCGCTCATTGAATACAAAACGGACACATTCCAAAATAATTTGCACTTGCATTAAAAATGTTATACGAATAGCTTCTAAATTTAAAATAGGTACAAGACTGACTCATTTAGGAATGTGTCCGTCTTGTATTCAATTGTATTGAATAAACCTTATTGTAAATACATAGGAGCGTCTTAATATTATAAGTAGTGAGAAGTGACCCTGCCTACGAAGCAGTTCTGGGTTCAAATCCGGGTAAGGGCAGAAATTTGTATAATGAACGCTAATATTTGTTACTGAGTCATGTACGTATTCAATGTAATTTAGTATACTTATATTGGATATAGTTGTAAGATACAGCATTTTTAAAAAGACATACGAACAGACGGGCGGCTTTGGATCAGGTTAGGCTATAGGGTCCCATTACTTGTCATTGTGTGCAGACTTAGAAATGTATTACCGTAAACCGGGGTGAGTAGAGACATAACCTAAAGTAAGTCATAACTTGTAACAAATAAGAACAAGCATTAAATAGACAATAAAGTTACGTCTATTAATAAATAAATATATAAAAATATCAGGGGACAATGTCACACCAATTGACCTAGTCACAAACTAAGCTCAAGGCTTGTATTATGGGTACTAGACAAAGATATAAATACTTATATAGATAAATATATACTTAAATATATAGAAAACATGCATGACTCAGGAACAAACATTCGCGCTCATCACACTAATATCTGCCCTTACCGGGATTTGAACCCAGGACCGCTAGCTTCGTAGGCAGGGTCACTACCAACTAGGCCAGCGAAATAACTTCAGTCTTATAATGAATATATGCTTCATTTTAGGTTGTGTCCATACTCACCCCGTTTTACGAAAAAAATAAAGTGTTACGTTTCATACAATTCAATTAACCCAGTAACACACTCCCCATATCCTAACACATCCCGAACACGATAGCGAAACGTCCTGAAAGTAATAAAATACGTGACATTAATCACAATGTCCAAACCTTTTAGCCCGGTAAATTGGGAATCAATATCTCCAACTCCAATGACCGATGGGATACGTCATTGAGGCTCAGCCGTCGTTTTGTCATACTAATTTGGACCCGGTTTTTATCTCGAAGGACAGCATTAATTTCCCCGCGAAAGCAATATGTCTCCCAAAACTTTCCAATTTACACAATCCCATCGTAAATCTGAGGAGCTTTGTCTGAAATTTTAAAATATTACCGTCCTGTGCCGAAGGAAAAACGCGGGAGATTCCGGAGGCAGAATATGCAGGATTACGTTTAAGGGTTGAATGATTTATTTTGTTTCAAGTCCGGAGTTTAAATTTTGACGTCGGCATTTAGACGGTTTCGTTTTTAAAAGTGTTTTTTTTAATGCTCTTTAATGTCTTTCACGTGTTACATGTGAAAGTTAAACATTTAATGAGTTAAAAAATAAAATGTCGATTGTAATAATACGAACATTGATGACTTTGATGAGCAGGGATCGGGAATTCGGGTCGATATTTACCTAAAGTTGGCAAAAGTCCGGCCAAAGTTAAGCGAATATGGCGTCGGCTTCTAAAAAGTATTATTTTAATAATATAAGTTCCGGGATTCTTGGATTCTACAATTTCATTACTTTACATGAACGATAAAACGTTGCTTCTCAAACTTTGTTAGAGTAAGATGAGTTATCGGTAAATAATCGGTAAAAATAACATTTGGTAAATCTATCCATAAAAATATTTTTAAACAGTTATTGTAAATACTTAATTACTTATAGATTAATGCTGGCATAATACGTTTATTTAGAAATCCCGGGAATTGTGTTAGTAAATTTAAACTGAGTCCGCCTCCATCCAACTGAACAATAATGCCGCCGCCAAAGATTAGGTAAATATCGAACCTAATTTCTGATCCATATTGATTAGTCAAATGGTTTCAAACTCAACGGATCTACTATGAGCTGTTGTGAAGATCCTATGTCCACCCTTCGTCTCCGTCTACCATGTTATTGTACTGTCATCGGAATTGCATGAAAGAAAAAAGATCCTTTATCTTCATGGAAAGCTGATGATTCAGATACAGAAGATAACGGTACGACTTACTATTGCAAGAAATGTAAGCTCCATATGTCACGAAAAAAGTTGTCGATAAACTTAGTCGATATTTAATAAATCACTAGTACTGGTACATTTTTGCCCCCGTCAATCCGGTGTATTATCGTGCATTGAATACAAAACGGACAAATTCCAAAATGAGTCAGTGTTGCATTTCAAAATTAGAATCTATTCGTATAAGATTTTTAATGCAAGAGCAAATGATAATGATGTCCTCCGTCGGGCTTTTACAACCGCCAATTGCGCGGCTATTTTGGAACCAAATGGTCTCATGCGCGATGATGGTAAAAGACCTGATGGGATGACTCTTGTTCCGTGGAAGTTGGGCCGGCCGTTGGTTTGGGATGCCACTTGCGTGGATACCCTTGCGCCGTCACATCTTCCCGGAACAAGTAATAGGGCTGGTTTCGCGGCGGAATCGGCGCAAATACAGTCAACTTGATAGAAGTTACATATTTGAGCCTTTTGGGGTCGAAACTTTAGGACCGTGGGGACCAGGAGCACACCGTATTTTTAAAGATTTGTCAAAGCGCCTGATCGACGCATCACGTGACAAAAATGCTGGCCTGTACTTGGCACAAAGATTAAGCATTGCCATTCAACGTGGCAATGCTGCCAGCATTTTAGGAACAATGCCCACTGGTAGCGGTTTGTTAGATTAGTGTTTTAAGTGATTTTGTAAGTTATTTCGTTTGTTTGTTTTCTGATTAATTATCCTTACTTGAATTTTGTGTTCGTTGAATAAATAATTAATATTACTTAACCAATAAAAGGTAGTTAAAATTTTAGAGCAAATGTTTTTGGAATGTGTCCGTTTTGTATTCAATGAGCGTTATGGTAATCTAGAAATGTCTGCGGCTCAAGCTCAGAATTCGATCATAGAGTTCAAACCATCGAATATATTCTATTTACCGTAACAACGTCCGGAACAATATCGTGGGCAGAACTAAACCCAGCGGAATCCAGTAAGGCCGAGTAAATTGAGCAGATGTTACAGATTCCAAAACCTTTATCAGGTTACATTACATTGGGAACAAGAAATGCGCGAATCAATGTCTTTGGACGGTTGAAAGTGGATGCGGTATTTTTTTATTAGTAATTATTATAATAAATGTGTGTTGGTCTAATATGATTTGTTATTATTATTTATTATAATGGCTGGCTTTGATTTATTTTATTTCTTTGTAGATATACAATTATAGGGGTAAGATGCAAGGACTGAGAATAACCAAGTCTTTTAGGGTTATTTTTGGTTAACATGACATTGGCTTAGATAATAATAAGATACATACATACATACAAATTAGGCTAAGGTGTTTACCAGTGTATTAGTGACAGGTTGCAAGCCCATCGCTTAACAATACTATACGTCTTTATTCGCTTAGCCGTCTCTTACGACATCCACGGAAGATATGGAGTTTCACTATTCTAACCCGGCAACCACACGGGTTATAATAAGATAACTGGTAATAAATAGAAATAAATAATATCGTGGGACATTTTACACAAATTGACCTAGTACCAAACAGCTCTAGGTTTGTGCTATGGGTACTAGGCAACCATAAATATACATATACAGAAATAAATATTTATATGCTATACACAGAAAACCCCCAAAATTCAGAAACAAACTTGAGCTCATCACACGAATAATTTCTATGACTGGGAATTAAACCCGGGACCGCTAACTTCATATGCAAAGAGACTGCCTCGTCAATAAATACAATTCTCAATATTTCAAATTAGTTCCTTCCCAAAATGCCGTATCCATAGATTCCTATTCCCACACAAACACGATAAAAACGTCCGGACATTGATTTTCTCAAATTGGTTCCGTGAGTGTATTGCGGTGTAAAAAACCTTTACATATTTACGCTAAGTGAATGAGATGAACAAGGCTTGGGATAATATGATTACTGACTAACAAGACTTTTATACAAACCTTCATTTGCTTCTGTTCTGTTTCAAGTTAATTTATAATGAAACTAGAGAACGCACGCGGCTTCGTACGCGTTGAATTCAATTTTCGCCACTCCCCATTCTTTAACCCCATCGGGAATGACAAACATTCCGTCACGCCTTCATCCCAGAATGGGGTAGGCATAGCTACAGAATTACTAACAACTCTAAAACATTGTTAATAATTCTGTGACCACATTTTGCACAATTGACAACATTTCATTTTGGTGACACCTGCAAATTACTATACGAGTCGAAAGGGTTTTTACCTCCTGAACACGGCAAAATATTTATTTAGATTTATTTTTCTTTATTTACAAAATAACAAGTAAGTTAGTAAAAATATCGAGTTTTACCAATACTATGCCTGAATAGATTATAATACCATTGCCTTTTTCACGAGAAAAAAAGCGGTCATACTTCAAATTTGATATTGACACTATTGACAGATGGATAGATACTTAGGGCCACTTGCACGCGGAATTTAACCCTAGGTTAAGGCACTAACTCGAGTTAGTAGACGTCAGATTCATACGAAAACTGACATTTTAACTCGAGTTAGAGTCTTAACCCAGGGTTAAACTTTTCGTGCAAGTGGCCCTTAGAGAATTATCGGTTGACATGATACTTTTTTTATATACAGATTGGACTAACGTAATATGTCCATTGTGTCGTAGAAATGAAGTTACGCCCTTTTAGAATAAGTACATCTTAATAAATTAATAATAAAATAATGATTCATGCTAGAGAAAATTTAAAACTAATTAGTGTCTTTCTCCTTCCAAATAGTATCTATAAAACGAATAAAATTAAAGTCTTGAAAATATAAAATCTTGTCAATTGGGATTGTTCATATTTTTACAATTACTCCAATTCGAAAACCATGTCGAGGAATAGAGTTTTAAAGCCGTTCTGCATTATTAAGTTTTTGAAATATTTATTTATTTAGGATATTTCGGCAAAAGTATATTTAACCTTTGTTTGACTTTCGTTTTCGGGTTGAAGCCCTCCTAGGTGTATCTTACGGGTTAGGCGAAAACAGGTTGAAATAGTATGTTTTAATACACTAATTTTAGTCGCTTTTCATTCATTAGATATCATTTAATTGTTGTAATTTATTAGAAAATGCCGTCCCAAATTTAAAATAATCATGTCATCCATAAAATGTCTGCTAAATAAAAAAAGGTATTAAAACAAAACTATTGGGTCAAATACAAAATTAATGAAATAGGTGTCTTAAAATTTCCCATTCTTCCGAATGAGAAAGTAAAAAACGTGAGTTATTTTTTGTGATCTATCCCAATTATGCTAAGATCCAGTGTATTAGTGAGAGGTTGCAAGCCCATCGCCTAACAGTACTACACAGCCTTTATTCCCTTAGTCGTCTCTTAAGACATCCACGGAAGGACATGGAGTGCCATTATTCTAAGCTGGCAACCACACACTACCCACCCCATCGGGAATGAATTTCTAAAAATCCCTTCTAAGTGCATCCATAGAATATCCAAGGAATATTCCCTTCAAATTTCAAGTCCCTATAGTGCCCGGCCGATAAGAAGTCAATCCTGACAGCTGTCATCGCAGTACAATTTATAACCTATTCTTGTGTTTGAGGTTATAATTTCTACTGATATGACAGATGTCAGGATTAACTTCATACGGGCTGGGCACTATAGGTCTAGTTTTGGATATCCGTTGATCAATCAGCCAGTCAGAATCTTCTTTTATATGTTTATGTTGACGACACGCCTTGTTGGTCGTGACCCTGCCTGCGAAGCTAAAAAGTAATGTAAGTGTTCCCAATCAGACTGCCAATGATAATACCAAGTATACCTGACTGTAATTGTCTTTAGATGAAATAGTAATGAGAATAATGCTACCTCTAATTGACGACGCGCTTGCCTAGTGGGTCATCATCATCAGCCCGCTGCAGTCCACTGCTGGACATAGGCCTCTCCCAAGGAACGCCACAGAGCCCGGTCTAATGCTCTATGCATCCAGTCGCTGCCGGCCCTCTTATGCAAGTCATCCCGCCATCTGGCCAGAGGGCGTCCCACGCTACGTTTGCCAAGACGCGGTCTCCACTCCAAAACACGCTTACTCCAGCGGTTATCCGTTCTGCGACATACGTGACCAGCCCATTTCCACTTCAACCTAGTAACTTTCAGAGCTATGTCGGTGGGTAGTGGGTAGATAAGGGAAATGTGGTGGTTGTGGATGTAAACATATAACTCACAGCTATTCTGTTATTAATTCGTAATTCTTATTTATACATATGCACAAGTGATGCGCCCGGCCCGCAGGCCTAGGAGCGACTCCCGAAAAAATACCCAAAGATAAAGAAAACCATTTGCTTTTAAATTTAAAATATTAAAAGCAAATGCGACGTAAAACCTTAAAAGGTACAGTGAAATAAGGTCTATTTACGTATTGCAACCTTATTTCACTACAGTAGTGACCCTGCCTACGCCTTGCCTGTAAGGGCAGATATTTGTGTGATGAGCGATATTTGTCCCTGAGTCATAAATGTTTTCTATGTATTAAAGTACATATTTCTCTATATAAGTGTTTATATCTTTGTCTAGTACCTACCCATAGTATAATAAGCCTAGAGCTTAGTTTGGGACCAGGTCAATTAGTGTGACATTGTCCCCTAATATTAAAAAAAAAATATTGTTTAGTATTGTGTAGATATTTGAATATAAAGGGTGGAAACAACGAACGCCATAGTCATGTCATGGACGGCTACTACCTTAAATATTGGAAATAGCTCAGCTCTTTTAATTTTAAAGTTAATTATTACTAAAAAAAATTGCCTGCTTTAAATGGGAATCGAACTGGGCAAATATAACAAAATAATAAACAAGGGTTTTTTAAGATCTTTATTTAATTTAAAGGTGTATATGTTGCAGACACAAATGATCACTTGTACACGTAAAAAAAACTCGGAAATAAATACGCACGCTCATCATACTTATAAAATATTTTTTACTTCTCATGCTTCTAAAATGTTACTTTTGTCTCTGCACATTGGGTCTAAAACACCTTATTAATTTCTAGAAACTATGTTTTTTTTAATTGATTTTGGTAGCTTCTAAACAGCTAATCATGGTGATTGTGTCTAGAATTTTATTAGGGCGTGGAAATAACCTCAAAATGTCAACTGAAAAAAATATTAAAAAAAAGGATTTAATTTTGTGAAACACAATTACTGATTACGAATATGAATCTATTTAATTATATTAAGGATGAATTCATTTAATTATGGGTGGTCCAATTAGATTTAGAATAGTTTTCAATTTGAATCTTTTGGCTAAATATGCAAGCATTTAAAGCGCCACTTTACAAAAAAAAACTCCTTTTTTGCATGAAACTTTGTTATAATAAACATTGTATTTTGGTTTAGACACGTCGTTTTTTTTTCCTCGCTTTCATATGCTATCCTATTATAGCTTTGGCTTTCCATAAATAAATGGAAGTACCCTATGTCCGCCCTATCCTACAAAACTGTTAAAGAATTTAATATTCGTGAAAATACTGAACAGTGCTTCGTTTGAAGTAGGATTACTTCACATTCACATATGGTTCTGGTCCTGAGAGCGAGTGTCAATAATTCACGAAAATCCGGAGTAATCTAGAGTAAGCCGGAATAATCCGGAATAATCCAGTTTTTATGTTCTGATACACCCACCAAGGAGTTACTTTCAAATTCGCAAATGCTAAAGGTGAAACAGTTATTTGGTTTTACTTTGTGTTGGGAACCATTACCATTTCGTTTCGTAAGTCGCAATCAATAACCGTATATTTATTTATTAGACGATGGCAAGTCGCAATTTTTTTTTTTATATATCTCTTTACCCGTAGCCTAAAAACACTTAATCGCACCAGCTGCCATCGCTGGTCCTGACTGATTGAAGAGTTTCTTTCGATATTCTTTTTTATTTCGATTACCAAATGGATAAGTTATTTCAAACGAGAGATCCGACAAATGGGCGTCATTAACAATAATAATGTGGACATGACTATTTAATAAAACAAATTAAATTACATTAATAGGCTACTTACCCGAAAAATATATTTGAATCTTTGCAAGAGTTACTCTAAAGAGATAATATAAAGACGTGACGAGTGGCCATTTATATGAATCTAGGTAAGTACCTACTTAAGTTTGCTCCATAACGAGGACATGCGTGGATTGCGAAAGGAGCCTTTCACCTCATAAGCTTATTATAACCGTGAAAAGAAATAAACTAACAACGGAAAATGTATAAAACATACTGTTTATTTGCTTTAACTAATCTACACTATAACATACATACATACATACATACATACATACTTCTCAAGCAAATAAATTGAATTTGAATTTTGAATTTAAATCACGCCTGTTTCCCAGAGGGGTAGGCAGAGACCACTTCTTTCCACTTGCTACGATCATGACAAATTTATTTCGCTTCTTCCACATTCATACATGGAGTCATGCTCGCACGTCGGTTTCGGGTACTTAAGATTCGGCCCTTTTCCAGTATTTCTCCGATTTGACTCGAAAAAGTACGCCTAGTGCGACCCCTACCGACCCGTCCACTCACTTTCGATCTGTATACCTCTTTTGTCAATCTTCTTTCATCTATCCTTTCCAAATAACAAGTCTTTGTATTATATATTTATTACTGTCTGGCAAAGGATCAAATTTATTTTTTGGGTAGGTAAGTAATCAATTGATTTATTTTATATTGTTTATTAAAATCTTTGGAGTCATATCCATATTATTGCGAGTAATGACGTCCATTTGTCCGATCTCTGTTTATAACGTTTGCGTTTTAACGCTCTAAAACTCATAGGGTGTCAAACCGTTTAATATTTTATGCAATAAGGGTCGTACTTAAGCAATTAATAAGTTAGTCGTTACTTAGTGACGAGTTTCATACATATTTCATAAGCATTATATTTCCTCATTCTGTTTCTTCATTCAAATTAACTTAATCCAAGAGTTTTCGGAATTTGTTTTTTCAGAGTTTTATGTCAGAAGCTAGGGAGGTTCTGAATATTGTACTTAGTTCCGTTTTACGTAGTTTGTACTAATAAAACAGCAGCTACATTAGTCATCAAGTATAAAGAATAAAGGAGAACGCAAGTGTAAAAAGAACTTTGGAACATTATTAAAAGAGTAAAGAAATAAAATATTTATAAGGTTTCTTTCGCTTCATATTTTTGCACTTGACTGTACCTATCCATACTACCTACTTAATATTAAAAATGCTAAAGTTTGTGTGTGTGTATGTGTGTGTGTTTGTTACTTCTTCTCGCTGCAACGGCTTCACCGATTTGGATGAAATTTGGAATGGAGATACCTTATACCCTGGATTAAAATATAAACATTTTTTATCCCGGAAAATTTAAAAGTTCCCAAGGGAATAACCTTAGTCGAAAAACACGCGAACTTAGTCGCGGGCAGATGCTATACATATATATTTGTCTATCTATTTGGATCGATTTCGTATGGATGAAATTGGTATGGAGATTCGGGGGAAAAGTAAAGAATACTTTGTTCCCCTAAAATTTGGACAAATCCCGAGGGAATAACGATAAAATTTCTCCTCGAGCAACTGCTAGTTGATAGTAATTTCTATGAATATCACGAAAACATTAAGATCGTAAGAAATACTAATAAGCAATTTTGAGACTTAATTTATGCCTTTGGCACTTCATTTTTTTTATTGTATCTCTTTTGAAACACTTGATGCCATATTTCCCTAAATTATATAAGAAACGGGTACAAAGTGGAGTTTACGGCCCAGAAAAAGTGAAGAAAATCTAATAAAGTTTGTAATCAAACAAGAACCCTTTATTAACAACCACTCGGGTAGTAATTAGGATTAAAATTAAGAATTCAAGAACCCTCCAAAGATTTAACTAAGATTCAATTTGGGGTAGATGAAAATATTTGTTACTATCCCTTTAGCGTAGATTTTGGTGGCCATTCCTTTAACGTACGCCGAGCGTACACCAGATGTACAGTGGCGCCCTCATTACTATTATTGTGTTTTCTAATAACCTAAAGTATTTTCTTGAAATTGGCCGAAAGGTGTTTGTACTACAAATGAAAACACAACTTATAAGGTATATCACATAGTTTAATAACAATTCACCTTCGAGTTATCAAGTTAACGGAAAAAAATATCATCTGATTGCAAGTAAATTCTTCAGTTAATTAGAAAACACAATAATAGTAATGAGGGCGCCACTAGACGCTTGACGTTAGTTCGGTGCAGTCTTAAACGACCGAAGGTTTTGACCTAAAACTTTACCTATGACACATTTATTGTGCGAAAAATGTTCAACTTTAACACAAAGTCACCTTGTATATCGTCATTACTTTGAAAAAACCTCGTATCTGATATTTTAAACTTAAACCCTAAGAGAATTAAGTTCAAACACATACATCTCGAAATATCAGATTCGAGTTTTTTTTTCAAAGTAGTTACGATATCAGCAGTGTAAATATTGGCAATAGATTGAATTGCTTGTGGCCTGTATTTTGATAAAACATGTTATTATTCTATCTTGGTTTGCATGTTTAATACGAATTTAATGAAGTAGAATTAAAAGTGAAATATTTTTTAGATTAATTGTGAAATATTAATTCATATATTTGAATTTATAAAAAAAAAATTGATGAAATTGTCACAGCGGATAAAGTGACGAGCTGACGAGGTAATAAAATGTAAACATATCTTTGACGTTGACTGTACCTAGTGGCAAGCTCCAACCAACCTTCTATTCCATTTTGATCAAAGCCATCTTGTTTTAGACAATATTATGTTGTTTTTTTATGTAACACCTTTTTTGGCAAGTGAATAAAAGCTAAAAGATACTAAAATTATTCACATAAGTGTTTAACACAAGCTAAAACATATACTTTGTGAAATATGATAAAAAGCCATACTTAATATTTACTATATTTCCTGTGAAATTAAACAGTAAAGCAAAATTAACGATTAAACAAAACACTTTATGAAATGTAATTGTTTGAAGAGCTGATATTACAAAACTTGAGGATGTACGCTACGTGTTCACGTGCTGATGTGTACACTTGCTTGCAAAATAAGATACCTTTAAAGTAAAGCCGTTAGATTATATTATATCAACATATTTTCAACGAGTAGAGTAGGAGTACCTACATTTATATTTTGTTCTGCCGATAATGCTTGAAGACTTGTACGTCGTGTACGAAGCAGTATTCTGCTGTCCTAAGCAAAAATGCAGTAACTAAGATGAACCTCCTGTAGTAATATCAACGTTATTAATAGCGCCATAGAATTGAATTTGCTTTGGTGATTTAATAGGAGGTTAGTATTTTTATGGGTTAAAAATTACCATCTGATTGAAAGAGAACATTTAACAGTCTAAAGATTGCATTACAAAATCAGGGGACTATATTAAAATGCCTCTATGCTAGTTCTTTCACTGAATGTCTACCTCCACACTGGAACACAACAATGCAAGCACTGCTTGGCAGCAGATCAGCGGGAAAGGCAATGGTAGCAAGTTATTACAACCCGCTGTATCAGTCGTAAGATTTATCCAGGGGTGTTACTCGCTCAAAAACAATGGACGGTCGGATGAACGAGCGAAATCGCAGCGGCAAGTTTAAGTGGTCCCGTCAGAGCGAACAAAACACAATAAGGCAGCCTTATACGTTCGATCTTATCGACAGAAGCCATGCTACCAAATTGAAAATACACGCGCTAAAATATGTTTTGTTCGCTCTGACGGGACTACTTAAACTCGCCGCTGCGATTTCGCTCGTCCGTCCGACCGTCCGTTGTTTTTAAGAGAATAAAACCCCTGCACATTGCTGCCAATAGCAAATTACATGAATATTATCACAGCTACAATCCAAGTAGGTACAAGTACCGTATTTTAAGCGCATCTCATAGAGGTCGGACAGCCTAATAAAAATGTATAAAAATGGCTAATAGAATAGTACTCTTTGCACTAGTACCCCTACCATGAGTTGCCATTACCGCACTCGCTAGAGAGGCGAATGCGCTGTCCCTCGCAGATCTCGCAGTATTCTTATGGAGTGCAAGGGACAGAGCATTCGGCTCGCTAGCGAGTAGGTACGTTAATGGTAACTCATGGTAGGGGTACTGTTACAAATGCCATTCGTTAAAAAGATTCGTCTATATTATGACCGCTTTCGATTGAATTTCAAAAGCGTACCACTTTTTAGGTGTGTTATTGTGACTCTGCATTAGTGTCCGTAAGTTTGCAGTCAGTGACGGTTTTTTTTTTTTTTTAGTTTAGTTAAGTTAGTTTAGTTTATTTATTTCATGAAACAAATTACAATATAAGTTTGCATTACCATGTCAAAATTAAAAGTATCGAATCATGATTGTCAAAAACTAATAAGATAATAAAATTAAAATTAATAATTCAAATCATTTCACCAATAGGGATCGTCTTAATAATTTAAAAATAACATGAAATAAAATAAAATAACGGTCAAAAATATACAATAGTCACAAAAAAAAGGTACAAAAGTTATAAGAAAAATGTCATACACTAGAGCTACAGAATTAATTCCATGTACTCGTCTACTGAGTACAGAGGGTTATCAAACAAAAGGTTTCTCAGTCGACGCCTAAATGTTTCGTCAGATGGTTCAGATCTCAAATCTGCGGGTAGGTGCTCGAAGTAGGTCGGGCCAATGACACGGGGGTTCTTTTCCGCAAGTGCCATAAAAAAAAAAAATATATATAAATAAATAAATTTAAGGCGTCGAGTAGACAAACGAGCACACAGACCACCTGATGGTAAGTGGAAACTGTGACCCATAGACATTCGCAATCACAAGACTGCAATGCAATCCTAAGACTGCAAATGCATTGCCAACCCTGAGGCTAAGATGGAATGCCTCTATGCTAGTCATTTCACCGGCTGTCTTATCCCCAAACCGGAACACAACAATGCGAACACTGCTGTTTGGCGGTAGGTTAATGGATAAGATGGTGGTAGCGATCCGGACGGACCTTGCACAAGGTCCTACCACCCGCAAAATTAATGTGCGGTTTATCAATAATATTGGCTACAAGCTGTGTTGTACACAGAAGAAGAACGTGGTGCGCTTGACATTTGGCTACACATGATCTGTTTTCCTACAGCTATACCTTTTTTTCGACAAATTATTGGAGAGAGTTCTTGCCAGCAGTGTGAACAGCTAGCGATCAACTATTAATGTATGTGTCTCTTTTATTGACACGTAATCTATATCATTGGTTGATTTCTTGACAAATGCCTAAATTAAATATTTTTTCTAAATTCTTGCTATAATAATTTTAAAAATAATTTTCGAGCATTAAATTGTCCCTACGTGCACCAAGAAGATCTCAAAGTTTTAGAAGCAGGCAATTATTATTTTATTAATTCCTTAAGATGCCTTCAGCGATATTAAGAGGCAATGTTACGTAATAAACGCGCAACAAGCTCGTAATTACGATCTGAAGAGTTCTAGAAGCAATCCGATTAATACATTATGAGGTTGCCTTTCAAAGTTTGCTTTAATTTTTAATTATAATTAATTGTGGATTGTCAAGATTAATTTATTATTTGAATCACATTGGCAATGAAGCTTAAATAGATTCTTTAGATGGTGGAATGAATGATTTCTATTTTCCAAAGTAAGCCAAAGTGTTGGAAATTACATGGAAGTCGTCGAAAGTTTACACAAATTGTAATATAAAAAAAACGGATTCGCTGACTGAGGGTTCCGCACATGACACGGTTAACTCGATTCTAAATTGGGACCGCCGTTCCTTGCAAAAGACCCTTTTTTGAAATTTAATTAAAAATGTATAGTTTTGTTACTTGCCAAATTTTAATTCCCTTTAGCGTGTCGAAATATACGTTCTTTGCTAAGAAAAGCTTTTACTGATTGATAGAGTAAGGAATGAAAAAGTCAGAGAGAAATGTGGAATAAAAGAAGATGTATTGACTAAGATTGAAAAGGGCATGCTTCGATGGTTCGGTCATTTGGAAAGGATGGATGAAAGAAGATTGACGAAAGAGATATACACATCGATAGTGAGTCGGAAGGGGCCGCCCTAGGCGTACTTTTTCGAGTCAAATCGGTGAAATACTGGAAAAGGGCCGAATCTTAAGTACCCGAAACCGACGTGCGTGCATGACTCGATGTATGAATGTGGAAGAAGCGAAAGAAATTTGTCAAGATCGTAGCAAGTGGAAAGAAGTGGTCTCTGCCTACCCCTCTGGGAAACAGGCGTGATTTAATGTATGTATGTATGTATGTAAGCTTTAAAGCTAAAATACTGACTAGGCAGCTACTAGGCTATCATGAAATGCAAGTGCACATTTTGTTTATTCACGACGTCCAAATGACCCGGACAGGGGTGCATAACATGTAGGAATGGCCGTTTCATTAAGACAATGGGTTTAAATAGCAGCGGTTAGACAGACAGACCGTTCGAGCTGTGTGTGGTACAAGGTTTGAGCGGCTACAAGTACCTGAGATTGCATTTCTGGGGATTTATAGGGTTCCGTTTACAAAGTAGTCCGGCTGTATTTATTTATTTTAACTTTTTTTTTTTTTTTATGGCATTGAGTTGACAAACGAGCACACAGGCCACCTGATGGTAATTGGAAACTGTGACCCATAAACATTCGCAATCACAAGACTGCAATGCAATCCTAAGACTGCAAATGCGTTGACAACCCTGAGGCTAAGATGGAATGCCTCTATGCTAGTCATACACAATACAAATTTTTTTGCACAATACAAATGTAAAAATTACAAATGGCTGACTTAATGCCTAAAGGCATTCTCTACCAGTCAACCACATGGTTAACAGAGAATAACCGGTGCAATTTGAGATCTAAACAGTGTTGAAAACCGTATGTCAAAGGCATTTTACTCGAATACTAAAAGAGATACTATTAGAAAACCTGAAGTAAAACAAAAAATACAAAAGAAACTATTCAAAATCAAATAATAGGAATATAAAAATAACTACTGTGCATTACAATTACAATACTCGCGCTTGAACGATTTTTTACTACATATTTATTTAGACCCTATAAAATTAAACTCTAGACTACCGCTTGTAGCTTGCGCCATTCCCCAGCGGACATTTTGCCGTGTTTATTTCCTCAAACCAGCGGTTCTCAAACTTTTTTTATCGCTAGAACCCTTTTAAAACACTGGATACTTACTGGGCTGATTTTTGGACATAAATACAATCCAGTTTCATTAAAAACATTTTTGCTAGTAGATATGTTCTTTGCTATTAAGTATGTAGCAAGACTTGATCCTTTGTTCTTCTGGTTGATTTTCCCGCCGCGCCCTCGCATTACCTATACGTATCGATATTAATAACCACTGTTTCAATAAAATTATATATGACTTTTGAGAAGCTCTAACAAACAAACTACAATTTTACATTTGCCACACACAAAACTTTAAGACATCAGAAACAGGCACATCCTAATAACTGATATGAAGTGACAAGTTCCTGACAGCAAAAGGGACGAAATAAGAGCTGTAATATAGCTATGTACCTTTCACTTTCTGGAAATTGACCGTACACAGTACGAGGACAGCCTTAGCGGAATATCTGGGGTAGGTAAGAATGCTAATTGTACAAAATATCCTACAGGGCCGAAGTCTATGTAAATGTGGTTAAGATAGATACGATAAAGAATAGAATAGGATATCTTTACCGATGCAGAATGAGTCAACGCGCTGGCCTAGTTGGTAGGGACCCCTCCTACGAAGCCTTCGGTACAAGTCGGTCTTCGGTACAAATCCCGGTAAGGGCAAATATTTATTTTATGAGCGTAAATATTTGTTTCTTAGTTTATGACTAGCTCAATTGGTGTGACTTTGTTCCCTTGTATTTGTTAATTTAGTTTAAAATATTGAGAACCTTTGTAGCAGAATAGCACCTCAGCACAAAGGTGTTATTCTATCAGAAACAACGGACGGTCGGACGAACGAGCGAAATCGCAGGGGTGAGTTTAAGCAGTCCCGTCAGAGCGAACAAAATACACTGTAGCTCGTGCATTTTCAATTTAGCAGCATGGGTTCTGTTGATAAGATCGAACTGTTATAACCTCCTCCTTGTATGCCTTCTAGCTGGCCAAGCAACCCTGTCAGCAGTAATCCCTTCCAACCGACCCTAGCTTCTCTAAACAGCCCAGTCCATCCTCAGTTGTTCCCGAGCCGCGAACCGCGTTGTACCTATATTTAAGTGTGTGTAATAAATATCTTTTTTTAAAAAGACCTTTGGTTTTACCATTATAACAGAACGTATAAGGCTGTCTAATTGTGAATGCACGCGCTAAACTGTGTTTTGTTCGCTCTGACGGGACTGCTTAAACTCGCCTCTGCGATTTCGCTCGTTCGTCCGACCGTCCGTTGTTTCTGATAGAATAACACCCCAGTGGTGCAGTTAGTTCTAGTCCCGGAAATAACGGGCATTAGTCAACAGCTCCCGGGATCTATGACGAGTTGGGGAGACGAATGCACCAGTGGGTAATTAATGCAATTTAGTTATGACGAATTGTTTGAGAAAACAATGAAAATGTTCTTGAGGATATTAAATGGGTTATTTGTTAGGTCGACTACGAAGAGATGTATTCACGTTGTCACCTTATTGCATAGTAATAAGGTCCAATAGTGGAAACATTAGATCGGTGAAACGCTTGAACAGATTTATGAAATCCAGAATTGTAAAATGGGTTATGTCTAGCACATTTCATATTTTCTCGCTTGTTGGTTTTGTCAATGGTAAAGTCCGTTTATCAAATAAATGTTGTATAGGGTAAAGTCACTTGTGGTCAGCCAGAGATTTGCAGTCGACCTTAGGTCCTCTTATTTATCGCAGAAAATTGTATGGCCGATTATCACTTCCCAACTCACGTTTCGCGTAAATTTATTTCGCCGAACGTTCATTTTCCAACTTATCAAATGTATTTGTTTTATTTGCCAACTTAACAGTTACCAACTCAACATGTGGTCTGTTTTTTATACTTAATGTTATTTTTCAAAATGCCTACTTTCATGTTGTATAATGTTTTAATTGGCATAAGTCGGCTTCGGTTAGCTCACGGTCAACCTAACACACTCCTCTAACTGGACTCTGTTACATATGAGACTTCTGTTACCATACTTTTTTTGTTTTGTTATAGGCAAGTTCAAGACCAGGGCTTCGCCAAAAGATACGGAAACGACATAAAGATTTGACAAATGATGAGTCTGCCAAAAGTGTAAAGGCGTTAAATAATAATACGCTTTATAATAATTCTGCGAATTAAAAAATTGACATATAAAATTTTGGTAATCGTTAGTTGTCAAAGTGAATTGTCGGCGAAACGTTGGTTGGCAAATGAAATTCGGCCAAAAAAAGTTCTGCGAAAAGGCAGTACACCCGACCTTATATAAGTGCGAAGAGTGGTAAATACTAAAGGTCTCTGGCTGACCACTGGTGACTTTACCCTATTAAATAAGGTAATTAGCAGTAATCGGAATAGGTAGAGCTAATTTGCCTAAACTTGATGCACCTTCATTCAATAATGTATTCCCATTTCGCTCACGCATGAATGAATATGCGTCAAGTTTAGGCAAATTAGCTCACCTATTTCCGATCACTGGTAATTAGAGAAAACATTGCTATTCAGTAAGAAGCGGCACGGCCAAGTTTACACATTAAGAATCTACGTTTAGAATTTTGAGGCGATTGCAATTTTTTTTTTCAATAGACCATCTTCTGTTGTCTCATTTATTTTTATGTAAATAATTATGATCTTATAGTCCATTTTGAAAGTAATAATGTTTGAGAATTTCTGCATAAACATTTAATATTACAAATAAAATTTAGTACCGTGGCGTGGTGTCACATCAAGTCGACGTTCCGCTTTCAATAACATAATCCTATAAACTAAATCGATTATGATTAAAATCATTGTCAATTTCTTTTAAACAACTCACACATAAAAATTTTCGAGGTATGCAATTTTATATTTAAAAAAACTAAATTTATGTAACACAGTTTCCCTGAAACTCTTATGGCTTTGGGTCCCAGTAAAAAAAACTACAGTAATACTGCCTACCTGAGCAAGGAAGCCGTATCTTAAATTCAATCACCAAAACAGATTCAATGCTATGTCGTTAATAATAAGGTTGATATTACTACAGGAGGTTTATCTTAGTTACTGCGTTTTTACTTAGGACGGTAGAATATTGCTTTAAATAGCCAGATATGAAATTTAAATCGCTCCAGCCGTTCTCACGTGGTGCACTTACAAACGGCATTTTATTTTTATTTATGCACATTAATGCATGCATCAGCTATAAACAAACTGCATATCGTCGGTGATACGGCAACTCCACGTAAGTAACAAATTCATGACAGAGCAAAATAAACCTTACTGTCTTATTAAAAAGGTGCATTTTGCACCTTATTGAAAATGTTACTTACACCAGTTTCACCGACGATATAACAATATCACCTGCATCCACCTACCACCACATACCATCCCTGAATTTCACCATCCTGAAGATGGGTGTGGGTAAGTGTGGGTGACAGGTGACAATTCGGTATAGTACATTGCGAATTTAACCAGATTTCATAATTATCAATGGGATTCATATAAGCTGCGCCATTTATACGTAAATGTCACCAGTCAGGATTGTACAATAGGGGGCCGGGCCTTTATTCTTCTAGGTAAAACCATATTGCTTCTGACATGTTATGATATTGTAATCGTATTGTCAACGTTATGATAGCACTTATTTAAAGGCAATTAGTTAAAATAACTAAATGGTAAGCAAGCTATAAAAACCTGACTGTATTCCATACATTATCGTGTGGTTGCCGGGTTAGAATAGTGCCACTCCATGTCTTCCCGTGGATGTCGTAAGAGACGGCTAAGGGAATAAAGGCGTATAGTACTGTTAGGCGATGGGCTTGCAACCTGTCACTAATACACTGGTAAACATCTTAGCCTAAGTGTACAAAATGTGGTTACAGAATTATCAAAAAGTTTTTTAGAGTTGTTGGTAATTCTGTAGCTCTGCCTACCCCACTCTGGGAATAAAGGCGTGAGTTTATGTATGTATGTATGTACCTATGTCAATAATTAACATTTTTCCACTGTTGTGATTTCAATTTTAACAGTATCTTATGTCCCTCGTGATGGTGAAAGGATTCTAACAATACCAAAAACATCTGAATCGGCTTAGGCGTTTATAAGATATGGTGGAATAAAGAATCGTTCATACACACATACCTAAAAACAACACACTCCTTATTTTGGCCAGTTGTGTAAAAACAATAGTATGTGTAACCTGTCAAAAGCAATGTGGTTTTACCCTGTAGAAAATACTCTTAGCTGTTTCAATTGTATAATCCATATCCAATCTGCTGGAGCAGCATAAATACCGGTAATTTACGATTTTTGCCCTAACCACAGATAACGTAGGTAGCAAAGTTACCGGTTTACGACTCAAAGGCCAGCAGCGGGAGTAAAGTTGGCTTTTACGACCATTATCTTGAGGATAGGTAGCGTACTGAATAGAGGATGAACTGGTATTGTTGATAATGTTGCTCTGGTTAAACAGAACTGTACTGTAATACAATAACATGGTTGTTTGGCCTTTATGTGAGTGTAAAAATACAATCGGTTAGATTGAGACACTTTTATGAAGATTTGAGGGTTCCGTAGCCAAACTAGAAACCTTTATAGTATCAGCATATCTATCTATCTATCTGTTTGTATGTATTTATGACTTTTTGCCACTGTCACTTTTTTCAGAAACATTACCTATAGCTTGATTTCGTACATTACAATTTTGTATACAGTGTGTTACCGGCATGCAGGCATTTATTAAAACTGCCGATAGTATGTTGCTTTAGCAATTGTTTGAAAGTATTACCATTTTTTTTCATAATTAAAATAACTTCACAATGAACTTACTGACAATTTTTAATGTAGTGCATACGTACTGCATGTTCATCGTTACCTATCAGTATCGCTGTAAGTTGTTTAGTACAAGGCATGTCATGGTACGGGGGCAAATCATAATAATCAAAGTATCCGTCGACTGTCATTTACACGTGTGAAATTGCTGTGCTTTACATTGCTGGCAATTAAAATTTTGTTCGAAACTTAACAAAGCCTGAAAATGTGTTTATTAATTAAATTAATGTCATAGTTACGTTACAGATATACGTTATTTTAACCTACTTTAAAAAAGCCAGGGTGCTCGTAACACCCTATTTATACCGAGTACAAATAAAATTACAAGAAAAAGGGTACCTGCCATACACATAAAGCAAAGTACTTTTTTAATGTCCTAGGGGGTTTTATTAAATTCCTCATGAAAATCCATATCATAATTGTCAAAATGCTAAAAACCGTTCTGAAACGTTACTTCAAACTGCTCTCCAAAAATTTCCCACGTGTGTATTCAGAAAAAGCAAACCAGCTCGAAAATTGTGCATCTGTTGCACCGTTAAAACGTTCCCTGCCACCAACTACGAATTGAATACAGTTTGGATAAGCAGAAAGTGTCACTGGCACTCAATAATACACCCTCGGGTGGCATTTTAGTCCAGAATGTTCAAACTCCGCATTCATTAAATCATTGTTATCTTGCGTCTCGTTTTTTCCAGGTGGTTTCGTTTGTTTTTCTTTTTCTCTTGATCGAGTTATGGTTTGAAAACCGAATAGCAATTTCAGGAAATACTTTTTCACGAAGTATAATTGCGGCACAATCTTGTTGGTACTTTGACTATTATTTAAGCAAATTAGGCTATTCCATGGGGTAAAACCATATTGCCTGTGCCATGACATGTGTTTGCCTTGTTTTTATTTCGGCCGCCATTACTGTATACCTAGTATAAAATGTCTAAAATAGTATAGTTTTACCAAATAGTATAAAGGCCCTGACTCCAAATGAAGCTTACTTCATCTTAACGGTTAATAAAGCTTTATTCTGGTATTACAACTGTTTTTTTTTCAGACACATCTTATCTTATCTTACAGATGAGCTCTGTCGGATACATTTCGACTCTTTATGATCTTTTATGCAATTACCCTCTTACACACTCAGCTGTTCGAATGCGCATACTTTTTTTACGATGTATTTCCTTCACAAGAGCATCGGCAAAAACTCTTTGGTACATGGTGACCGCGCGGGGTTCGAACTCGTTACCTTACGATCACGAGTCGAGTCCCTAAGCTTTTCAAAAACCAATTTCAAGCAAGACCAGGCCGGTGACACTCCGCGCTATCGCCTTTAAAATGTGGTGCCCCTTGCAAGGGGCGAATCAGTTGAGTGTCACGCGAGCGCTCGTCTAGACGCGCGCCGCCGTGCGCTGCCAAAGTTTTTGTTTGAATACGCACTTATACGAATATGACTAATCGAAAAGGCAAAAAGTACTGCATCGCATACGGGTGCTTAAATAATAACTCCAATGTCGAATTATCTTTTTTTAACCTGCCTCAGGATGACGAAAGGTAAGATTCATTCAACTTATTCGGACCAAAAACTAGATCTACTTGCCTTAAACAGCGTTCAGTGTAAGTAAGTAGATCTCCCAGTACCTACTAGAAACTGCCTGCTAAAGCAAGGTCAGCATGTGCTGGATATTAGGTAAACACAACACACAAACATTTGGCAGCTTTTCTAAGTAACGGAGTAGGTAACGATAGTACTTGACTTTATAACAAACAAAAAGTTTTAAGGTCTATATTGATTTGTTTATTTTATTTATTTATTCAATTAGACACACCAATAGTTGCACAAACAAATACAAAAGGTATGTATAAAAAAAAATTGTTAAATAGTTAGTACCAATTACAGGTGTGCAACAGTATTAGCACAGTCGGGATTCAATAAAACTAAAAATTTGGCATTTATCACATTACAGCAAAATGCCAAAAAATTCATAATTAAATTAACATATATTTTGAAGGTTAATACTAGTAAACTACGTCTTATTACTTAGATGGAAAGGGAGATCGGAGCAAACAACAAACAAGTCGCGGACAACTTTTGCCAGCCCTCCAGGCATGAACTATTTTTTCTCGTCATTTAAGTAAGAACTACATAAAAAAACTACAAATTATCATTAATTCAATTTGTTTTCTTACAACAGCCACGGAAAGAAATAGTACAAGTAAGTGCCAGCCCTGGGAAGTGGGCGGAGTCAGTAAAGCTTATGACGGGCGAAATAATACAGACTCTCGCAGCGCAGATTTAAGGTGCATTTTGCCTCGTTAGGGGCGCCCCCACTATCGATCGCAAAAATGTAACCAAGGTCACTTCCGTGCGTGCACTTGTATTATTATCGTTCCCGCGTTCTGAATAGGTTTAAATTCGCATGTTTGCTGTCACAGAGAGTCGCTTCTGTACTTGTACTATTACTTATTCTGTGGCAAGACACATCAGGCTTGTGATTTAAAATCTGTAGGCATATTATTTGGAGCCTAAAATTTTGCATAGAGCCGCCTTTTATTTCACTTTGTTTTTAACCCGTCTGGCTTTTAAAGGTCCTTTTGAGACTCTTTATTATGAGACCAATGTTTGAGACGTACTAAAAGCATCCAGTACTTAGTGATTAGACAGCGGTTTGGCTTTTATCCTTATTTTGAGGGTCACAGTAACATTTTGGAACGCATTTTTAAACAAACGTTTTAGGATTTTTGGTTTAATAATTTCATTGTGTTGCAAAATTTTTGCGTTGCATAGAACTGTCAGAGCAGAATTACATTTCGCATAGATTCCACACACAACCACTTTGCAAACACTTTGCATTTTTATTATTTACATAATGTTGCACTATGTTTCGTAAGAAGAATATTATAGTTATGCCAAGTAATATTTACGCATAATTATCATTCGACTAAAGGTATTTCTGCAATGTGTATTTTTAACAATTTAATGTTATGCCAGATAAAGATAACCGGGAAGTATACTAATTATTTAATGGGGAAACCTGAATACAATACATTTAAATTTGAATTTAAAGTTATAGCTATGCTATGAGTAAGTGAGTCGATGCTCTACGCTAATAAGCATCGCTAGAGTAATATTCCAGAAACAGCGCAGATATGAATTCATTCCTGACTTATTGCACAACCATGAAGTTTCTGGATATTTATATTTGCGAGTGGCAGGACCTTGTGCAGGGTCCGTCCGGATCGCTACCACCATCTTATCCATTAACCTTCCGCCAAACAGCAGTGTTCGCATTGTTGTGTTCCGGTTTGGGGATAAGACAGCCGGTGAAATTACTAGCATAGAGGCATTCCATCTTAGCCTCAGGGTTGGCAACGCATTTGCAGTCTTAGGTTTGCATTGCAGTCTTGTGATTGTGAATGTCTATGGGTCACAGTTTCCACTTACCATCAGGTGGCCTGTATGCTCGTTTGTCTACTCGATGCCATTAAAAAAAAAAAAAAAAAAAATGAGAATATTGACGGCACTAAATTATTACTGTTATAAATATTCTTTCATAAGCAAAAAAAAAAATACTTAGAACTAGTGGGTTTTTTTTATGCTGCCAATCTATTCAGAACTAAGTGGCCTATTATACAAATTGATATTCAACTATAACATCACCGTCGATAGAACTTGCAAAAGATGTAAACAAAACCGAACGTACCAATTCACCATGATAACTAGTTAATCACATACCTACTTTTAAAGATCAAGTGAGGTCTCTGCATTGATTTATACATAGATTCAACTTGAGTGAATTCTATAGTTGTGACAGATATAGCTAAACTATAAGGGTAGGTACTTAGTTAAAAGAACATTATGATTGGTACTAATTGGTTGTAAGAATAAAACAGCGCGTCGTCCCGTGAAAAAGAAAACAAAAGTTTATCAAAAATATTGTAATTTTAAACAACCCTCAGTCGTACAAAAACGTTATGACAGCCGTAATCGCAAGGGAAACGTAAAACACAATAAATTGAAAAAAAGTCAGGGCAAAGATCGCGCATAATACTGAACGTTAAGGCAAATAGGATAATTTCGGCTCAGAGAGCACTTCAGGCACGTAATAATAATAAAAGCTAAGTTAGAGTTTATCGAGGCCGCACTTAAAACGGCTTTTATTTGCGGTCTCTAATGGGAGAATTCGCATTTTTAATTACTATAACTGGAATACAGATAATTGGGATATTCGTACTTTTTTAAAGTGGGGCATTGACCAGCTGGAACTCTATTCCAATTTGCTGAAAAATTACGATATCGTAG
The DNA here is from genome assembly GCA_963966035.1 of Acleris laterana. NCBI lineage: Eukaryota > Metazoa > Arthropoda > Insecta > Lepidoptera > Tortricidae > Acleris > Acleris laterana. The sequence goes on from OZ014452.1 coordinate 3,979,062, forward strand.
CTGTTATTGTCAAGTGAATAAGAACTACCATTATTGTCAACTATAGGTACGGGACTCAGTTTTACTCGGTAAATGTTTCTGTAGAATTTCTGTTTTGTCAACGTTTTTATATACTAAAATTATAAATCGGGACTTAATCGCGTACTAAAATATCGCCGTGGTCACGAGAATATTCGTGACGGTAAAATGTTTATTTAAGTACTAATTTTATTTTACGAATTAATATTTGTTATTCTCTCAAAAACATCGGACGGGCGGAAGAATGAGCAAAATCGCAGCGGCGAGTTTAGGTAGTCCCGTCACAGCGAACAAAACACATTTTAGCGCATGCATTTGCAATTAAGCAGCCTTATACGTTCGATCCATCTGCAGAAACCATGCTGCTAAATTGAAAATGCTGTTCGCACTAACGGGACTATTTAAATTCGCCGCTTGGACATTCACTCGTCCGTCCGTCCGACCGTCGTTGTTCGGAGAATCACTACCCAGATAAACGAATAAAACAACCGAGATAACTTACAAACTTACTTAAAACTACCACTAACTAATCTAACAAACCGCTACCAGTGGGAATTGTTCTTAAAATGCTGGCAGCATTAGCACGTTGAATGGCAAATGGCAATGCTTAATCTTTGTGCCAAGTACAGGCCAGCATTTTTGTCACGGGTTGCGTCGATCAGGCGCTTTGATACATCTTTAAAATAACGGTGTGCTCCTGGTCCCCACGGTCCTAAAGTTTGAATCCCAAAAAGTACCAGTACTCGATTAAGTCCCGTTGTTTCATTTTAGTATGTTTGAAAATCGTATTCGTCGGCAAAGTATATGCGAAGATTTTAATTGAAAGGGTATTGAATGTTACGAATGACAAAATCTAGGATGTACAAGCGGGATTTCGAAAGGGAATGGGAGGGAAAATTTCTTGGCTGCCAACCAAAAGGTTTTCTGTGCTTTTGTGGACCTGGAAAAGGCCTATGATAGGGTAGATAGAAAGGAGTTGTGGATGGTTCTGTCTATGTGTGGAGTGAGCAGCAACTGCAGGCTTTGTGGTCCCTTAATGAGGGCTCCAGAGCCTGTTTCGGGATCAATGGGGCATTCACGGCCTGGTTTAATATCACCAAAGGCGTTAGACAGGGTTGTGTTGCGTCACCATGGCTGTTCAATCTGTTCATGGACAGTTGTATGCGAGATTTGAAAGAGTATGATAAGGGTTTACTTGTGCAAGAGTTTCTAATCAAACGCCTCTTATATGCCGACGATCAAATTATACTTGCCCCATCGGTACTTGAGTTGCAAGAGATGGTGACAGTGATGAATGAGGGATTTAAGCAAAATGGGATGAAAGTAAATGTTGCCAAGACCAAGGTCATGGTGAAAGAGAAGGACAAGGAGATGACTGAGTGCGTGATAAATATAAATGGTGAATTAGTAGAACAACTGAGCGAATTTGTGTACCTGGGAAGTATGTTTACAAGAGATGGTAAGTGTGAGAAGGATATCGAGACGAGGGTGAATGCGGGGAATCTGATTAATGGGGCCCTGTACTCCTTTGTGAGCAGACAGGGCATTTCACAAAAAGCCCAACTGGCTGTTCACAATGGAGTGCTAGCCCCTACCCTGATGTATGGTAGTGTATGTTGGGTGTGGCAGGATAAACATGAAAGTTGTGTGCAGTTGAAATGCGCTCTTTCGGTAGTATGTGTGGTGTAAAACTGTTTGATAGAGTGAGGAATGAAAAAGTAAATAGAGATATGCGGAATAAAAGAAGATGAAGTTACTAAGATTGATAAACAAAATGTACATTAATGTACATACTTACATACATACCTTCAGGCCTGTAATCCCAGAGTTGGGTAGGCAGAGCTACAGAATTACTTACAACTAAAAACTTGTTGATAATTCTATAACTACATTTTGCACAATTAGGCTAAGATGTTTACTAGCGTATTAATGACGGCTTGCCCATCACCTAACTGTACTACAAGCCCTTATTTCCTCAGTCGCAGGTCTCAGGGAGACATAGAGTGACACAATTCTAACCCAACAATCGCACGGGGCTTTATCTTAAGTTCTGGTTTATGGACGTGTGTTACAGAAAACTCATATAAACTAAAGCGAAACGAGGGCAAGTAATCATCATAAGAGCTTATAATTGGTTTTTAGCTGAAACTATTTACATTATTACATTTAACAACCATTACGCAATAAAAATCAAACTCCATAGTCTGCAGTTTCGAACGCGTATATAATTAATTTGCATAAAAAAAGGATTTAGAAAAAACAATTCAACAAGGATTTAATCTGGAAAACTGATGTATATTACGAGTTTTCCTAGTTACAACCTTATTGACATATATTTTTTACTCGTAGCCCTCATTTTTCTTCACCGCATGAAGCATCCGTTGTAGTGGTAGGCGCTTCAGTAGTTGGGTCGCACACAATGATAGGATCACAGCAGCCTGGATATTTCAGTTCCTTGTTGAACGTTACATGACAGTTTGAGTCGACTGCAACAAGTCCGCATCTGTAACGTTTTCGTATTTTGTTAATTTGACAGCATTGCTCGAGATATGTTGTGGTTGTACCAAATAAAATAATGAGATTAGGTTACTTAATAAAACAATTAAAGACCCCTGAATTAATAGATTTACGGGGAGGACCTTAAAAATCCGAATTATTTTTCCGAGTTTTATTTGGCCGGATTTTTCTTTTTTCGAAACTTTTGTTATGCGGAAGCAATTTAAGTGCTATATTCATGTAAGGTTAGGTTCAGTTTATAAACGATATAAAAGATTAAAGTTTTCTATCAGAACATTGCATTCGGAATTATGAAAATTCGAGATTTTGATGACTTCGGAATAATGATTCTTCGGAATTATAGAATGAACCCGGATTTACGCATAATTTAATGTTTGTAATATCGTATATCTTGAGTGGAGACCGCGAATCGGCAAATGTAGTGTAGGACGCTCTCAGACTAGGTGGAGTGACGATCTTCGCGAGGTGGCTGGCAAGAGCTGGATGAGAGTGGCCACGAATCGTGCTCGTTGGCGTGCAATGGGAGAGGCCTATGTCCAGCAGTGGACTAATATAGCCCGATGATGATGATGATGATGAATGTGACATGTGTTACCGTGTGTCTGTATAATCGTTTGAGGCATCGAAGCCTCTAAACAGATGTACCGATGTGGAAGCGTTTTGTTTCAAAGGCTTTATTTACTCTGGATGGTTTCTGCGTTTGCTGGTCAGGTTTCATATAAATTGGTTAGGCTGTTTAAGCTGAGCAATTTTAGCTATGAAATATGGCTTCGCCGTTATATCGGGGCCTCGGGTGTATTTTAAACTACCTAATCCGTTCCTTAGTAACGAATTTTCACACACAAGTTTACGTAACTGCTTCCAAATGTACGTTCGATAACGTGTCGAACGATTTCTAGTAAAAAAAAAAAAAAATGGTACTGGATCTAAATATCGGAATCTATGATTTACGCAGAGTATACTATATTGAATCATTTCTTATACAGGAAATAAAATTGTGTCTCAATATCGGAATTCCGATACTATCGGAATTAGGGATCTATTAGTAAACCACACTAATATCGGCTTTACGATATATAGGTATTTAATTTCCGATATTGAAAATGTTCCAGTATTGCTTCGTCTAATCTCGGAATTGTACTATCTGAAAAATTCCGATATTCCGAGATCTCAGAATTTACACCCGGCCCTTTGATTTCCAAGAAACATACAAGCATGGCGACGTTATACTTCCGGTAGCAAAATGTTTTCTGAACTAGTGGATATAACAACAACTAAAAAATCTTGTTTCTTGGACTTAATTTTATTTACCTAAAAGTTGCCAATGATAGCTTTTCCGAAAACGTTGGCACAACGGCATGGATTCTGTTTTCGTCGACTTGCGTTCTGTTTCTGTACGTAAAGGTCTCTAATATTGTTTTATATATCAGTAATAGGTTCTTTATTTCATTTTACTTACGTAACTAATTGTGTGTAATTATCAGTTCTGCACGTAAATTGTTCACATTTTCCCTTACGGGAATATGGCTCGTTGTAAGGCAATACTCTGCCCAAATCCTTAATGTAGCATCCCGGTTGGCAAGCTGAAAAAGTTATTCGTACTTATTTAAATGTTTCCCATCGAGAACGTTGACTGGTAGAGAATATTATACTTGGAGCATTATTATTATACAATTTTTTTAAGGCATAGAGAAGACAAACGAGCACACAGGCCACCTGATGGTAAGTGGACACTGTGACCCATAGACATTCGCATTCACAAGACTGCAATGCAATCCTGAGACTGCAAATGCTTTGCCAACCCTGAGGACTAAGATGGAATGCCTCTATGCTAGTCATTTCACCGGCTGTCTTATCCCCAAACCGGAACACAACAATGCGCACACTGCTATTTGGCGGTAGGTTAATGGATAAGATGGTGGTAATTCCAGCTTTTGTGCAATATTGTAATTTTGAGCGATAAAGGGTTCAAAGAAATCAATAAATATTTACATTTACACGGGGTCTGGTCAAGAAGCATAACGCTTTACGTCCACCCGTAGGGAGCGAACGGATTTGTTCCTTGGTTTGATTTATATGGTACAGCGTACGCTGGATCAGCATATCTGTGCCAGAGATTGGTTTCTGCCGACGACGTCATCGGCAGTGAACGCGCGATTCAGATCCCGATCGCTTCGAGTTCTGGGGGGTGATTCTCTCAAGAAGCAAAGGTGAACGAACGAGTGATCTTCAAGCGGCGAGATTAAGTAGTCCGGTCAGTGCGAACAAAACACATTTTAGCGCGTGCATTTTCAATTAAGCAGCCTTATACGTTCGACCCATCGGCAGGAACCATGCTGCTAAATTGAAAATGTACGCACTACAATGTGTTTTGTTCGCACTGACGGGACTACTTAATCTCGCCGCTTGGTATCACTCGTGCATTCGTTCACCTTTGCTTATTTACAGAATCACCGATGAGGCCCTTGCCAAGATGCATTACGCTAACTGAGCATTTCTCTGTTTTTTGGCCACTGTTAGTGACATGACATCTCCAGATTTTGAAAAAAAATGGCAGGTAGGTAGAGAACATCGAACTATGCAATAATTAAATAATATTGTAATGTGTCCCAAAATATTTGTATGGAAAGTTCCTTTTGTTTTACCGATATTCATACATTTTTGGTAACACAAAAGGAACTTATATTGCATAGTTCTATGTTCTCTACCTACCTGCCATTTTTTTTTTAAATCTGGAGATGTCACTAACAGTGGCCAAAAAAAAAGAGAAATGCTCAACTAACGTTTCTATCCGTTTCACTTTTAAACCAATCGCGTTACTGCTAGATCACGTGATCTTTCGTATCATGCATGTCATTTTAACAGTGACGATTGGTTAAAAAACTTAACGAATAGAAACGCTAGTTGGCGTAGTGCATCTTGGCAAGGATTTTTAGCGTCTTTTCGACGCTTGCGCTTATTTATCTGAATCGGAGTAGGAGCGTACGGAGTGCAGCTTTACGCTCCAAAGTAGCTGCTAGCACCGCTCTGCGTCGCTATTGCCTAACGCACTCGCAATCTCAATTGGCTTCAAAGCGGAACAATAGTTTTCATTTTGTATGCAGACAAGCCTTCGATTTTCAAAATGAAAACAAATTGGTATAGACCAAAAAAAAGACTTAAGTAAGTACAGTTTTTACATTCTAATTCGAAAGAATAGGCAATTTTAAGAGACCAATTTCGGTAATTGGGTATTTGTCCCGATAGTTTTGTTTAAATGTCTGTATTTATTTAGCAGACATTTTATGGATGACATGATTATTTTAAATTAGGGATGGTATTTTCTAGCAAATTACAACATCTAAACGATGTCTAATAATAAAAAGTGTTTGTAATCTTGTATTAAAACATACTATTTCAAGTGGATTTCGACTAACCCGTAAGATTGACCTAGAAGGGCTTCAAGGCGAAAACGAAAGTCAAACTAAGGTTAAATATACTTTTGTCGAAATATCCGAAATAGAGAAATATTTCAAAAACGTAATAATGCAGAACGGCTTTAAAACCTTATTCCTCGAAATGATTTTCAAGTTAGATTAATTGTAAAAATATGAACAATCCCAATTGCGATTGCAAGTGCGTTAAGCAATAGCTCTTCTGGTCATCCAAAATGTCATTGAGGCGAGGAAGTCTCCTTAAAGAGTTCCATCGCGCATCGCCTCAAAGACATAAAAAAACTACATATTTTTCTACAAGCATCCATTTTCATTTCGAATACCTACCATGAGACAATAAATTAATTGAAATAAATGTTTTTTTTTTGATGTACAAGTATATAATAAGTGAATTTCCAATCAATACACAACCGGTCGTTTGATTTTGCACTCAAAATTCGGTTGTTGTAATTATTCTTAATTTGACTTACCAAACTTCGCTGGTTTAATTTCAGGCGGGTATAAAGCCACAGCCGTATACACATATGCTATAGTGCACGAGAAAATAATGAAGATACCTATCGCACGCATTTTTGTATTACAAAAGAAACGAATCCTAGGAAACAAAACAAGTAATGAAAGTATAACCAAGCGACAACATGCTTTATATACTCGTATCTCACGTTTTTTATTTATTAATTGTATGCATGAATAATAAAATATACGTCATTTAACCGCAGCTGTAAACATATTTTTAACATAATATTTGCACGTGAACCAAGTACATTGAAATATATTATAGCCTTGACTTGCAACAAAAGTACAGCTTTAAAGGTAGCTGAACGCTTATGTACCTTGTCGCTTTAACTTCTTTCACAGGTTTGTGGGGGAGTTAATTTCGGGTTTTGAATTAAAATCGTATTTATTTTTGAGCCAATGTTTTTTATAGACCTTTCAGTCGTACAGAAATGTTGTAAGTGAAGTAAGTAAACCTATTCTAACTTAATCTAAGGCTATGACGAGTTGGAGTGAAAGTTTGCGGTATAACTTTTGTAGGCGCTAGTACTTCAACATGCCCCCGGGCGTTGAAAGCTTGGCTTTCAACAACGATCTTCATTTTCTGGCAGGGGACAAATCTTTGGAAAAGCCCTGCGAACAATTCCATTCGCTGTCTTCACATCCGCCACTCGATTGATGCCGTCAGGACCGGGGTGGACGGCGACGATGCGGCCCAATCGCCATTTTAATGGAGGAAGGTTCTCCTCCTTGAGCACAACGAGAGAATTCAGCCGCAATGAGTCCCCATTTGACCTCCATTTTACTCTCTGCTGAAGTTCTGACACGTACTCTTTGCTCCAGCGAGACCAGAAATGCTGGCGCAGTTGTTCAATTCGCTGAAATCGAGTTAAGTGACTCGTCGAACACTCTCGACAGTCTTGCACTGGAAGGGAAGTTAGCGGCCGCCCGATGATAAAATGCCCAGGAGTTAACGGCAGTAGATCTTCCGGATCCGATGACAGGGGTGTAAGTGGTCTAGAGTTCAAGATTGCCTCGATCTGAACTAACGCAGTGTTTAGTTCTTCGTATGTAAGATGACAATTTCCCAGCACTCTTTTTAAGTGATACTTTGTTGACTTAACACCCGCCTCCCAGAGACCACCGAAGTGCGGTGAATAAGCCGGAATAAAATGAAAATTTACTTCTTCATTGGCTGCAGTTTCCGCCAGTTTGTCACAGTTTTGAACAAGAAATTTAGACAAATCATTGTACGCACCCACAAATGACGTCCCATTGTCCGAGTAAACATGGCTAGGCTTTCCTCTACGCGATATAAAACGCCGCAAAGCGGATATGTAATTATTACTTGTCAAGTCACCCACTAACTCCAGGTGAACAGCTTTCGTGGTAAAACATATAAAAACGGCAACGTAAACTTTTACCAGCCTACATCCTCTCCCTTGACGGCTAGCTGACATAAATGGGCCTGCGTAGTCGACACCTACATACTGAAAAGGAAAACCTCCAGGAGAGACACGGTGCTTTGGCAGATTTCCCATCAAAGGGGTAAGTACTCGTCCCTTTAGCCGACTGCACAGCATACACTGTCTAAAACAAGCTTTAGCTAACCTTTGACCTCCTATTGGCCAGTAAGTATCCTTAATTGTGGATAGTAACAGTTGTGGTCCCGCATGAAGCAATCTTTTATGCTCGAAATTAAAAAGTAATTTTGTTAACCTATGGCTAGCGTGTACAAGAATCGGATGCTTTTTCTCATATGAAAACTCTGAGTTTACAAGACGTCCGCCAACGCGCATTATCCCATCGTCATCTAGAAACGCATTAAACTTAAGTATCGGACTCCTACTAGGTATAATTTGCTTGAGTTTCAAAAGTGTGTACTCAGGGAACGATTGACACTGCGAAATCCTAATAATTATGTTCAAAGATTTTTTCAATTCATCGCTAGATAGGTAGTCAGTTAACATCGGTTGTTTCTTACAAGCAGACATATAGCGCAAAACGTAGGCAACCGTACGATTTAAACGCGAAAAGGAAGAAAACCGATTAAAATCAATTGGTAGTTTTAATTTATCACGTTCACGCGCATGTAAGACGATTTCAGGTCGAACCTCAGGTAGTGATATTGAATGTGTACCTGGGTTCAAAGGCCAAGTTGAAGCGTCACACTTCAAAAACTCTGGACCTGACCACCACATCTCGAGAGATGAGATCGAGTTAAGGTCAACTCCTCGGGATAAATGATCAGCAGGGTTCTGATCAGTGGGGATATGTCTCCATGTACAGTTCCCTGTGATCTCCACAATATCAGCAACCCGATTACGAACAAATGGTTGAAGCTTTGTGGGCAATATTCTCAGCCATGCTAAAACTATCGTGGAGTCAGACCAGAAGACCGTTTTATTGACTTGAACTCTGAGTGAGTTGATGATTTTCTCGTATAGGTGAGCTCCAACTAATGCACCACACAGTTCCAACCTTGGGATAGTCACGGGTTTTATGGGAGCAACTCGACTTTTTGCCATAAGCAGTCGTACCAAAGCTTTACCATTAGGGTCTATGCTACGAACGTATGCACAGGCCCCATATGCTCGTTCCGACGCATCTGTGAAAATATGCAGCTCGAGTTGCTCACAAGACTCACACACCACCCTTCGTGGAACACGAATCGTGTAAAGAACTGGCAAACTTGCAATAATGCCTTCCCACTGCCTCGTGACCTCTGGCGGTAGTTGCTCATCCCATGATAATTTAAGTAGCCACAATCTTTGCATAAGCACTTTCATTGAAATGACAAATGGAGCTAGCAGACCTAAGGGATCAAAGATTTGAGCAATCACCGACAGCAGGTCGCGCTTGGTGTTACCGTTTGATACCGATGGGGTAACAGGAAAATGCAATTGATCAGTATCTGAATGCCAACCTAGACCTAAAGTTTTACTTGTCTCTGTAGAACCCATATTTAAATCCACTGAGAGTCGAGACGACGCATCCATCAATCGCGGGTGATTGGACCTCCATTTCCGTAAATGCATGCATGCTGTAGCAAGTGCATCACTGATTCCTTGGCGAAGCCTGATCAGGTCATCTAAGTTATCCCCTCCACTTAAAAGGTCATCGACGTAAAAGTCGTGAATTATCACATCCCTAATGTTAGCATCCCTGGATTCCAAGCCTATCTGTTTAAGACATCTAGTTGCTAAGAATGGAGCACTACTGGTCCCGTAGGTGACTGTATTTAATCTATACACCTGAAGGGGATCGGAAGGACTATCGCGCCAAAGAATCAAGTGCAGATTGCGGTCATCAGGATGCAATGCTATCGTCCTATACATTTTTTCGACGTCAGCTGATAGGATGTATTTATGAAACCTAAAGCGGAGAAGTATACCTAACAGGTCGTCTTGAACAGTGGGCCCAACCATCTGTAGATTATTTAACGAGACGCCTGAACTCGTGGGGCTACTGGCGTTAAACACGACTCGTAACTTGGTTGTGGTACTACTTTCGCGGACAACTCCATGGTGGGGAATAAAGTAAGTGGTATGATCCAACTCAGCGAGCTCAACCTTGGACATATGACCTAATGAGTAGTACTCCGACATAAAGTCTTTGTACATCATTTGAAACGATGGTCTTTGTTTAAATCTGCGCTCCAGTGATAAAAGGCAATGTTTAGCTCGCTGAAAGGATTGTCCTAATACTAGAGGGTTTTGCTTAAGCGGCACCCGCACGCAAAAGCTTCCGTTCTCTAAACGAGTCGTGTTAGCCACGAAATGTTCTTCACATAATTTCTCCTCAAGAGAATAATGGGACGACTGAGGGCGAGCTTCTTCAAGCTGCCAAAAACGCATTAATTGGTTTTGGATGTCGTCCACATCATTAAACGATTCAGTCGTTTTTGATTCCGAAACGGTTACAAAATTACATTTAATTTTATCTGGCAACGACGATACATGGCTACTTGTAATTGGGCCTGAAACCAGCCAACCCAGTCTGGTTTCACAGAGTATCGGTAAACCGTCGCCTAACTTAATTTTTTGCGAACCTAATAAATCCCAAAACAGATCAGCGCCAATTATTAAATCTACTTCAGCTGGCGTGTGAAAATAAGGATCTGCTAAAGAAATATCCGAGGGAATACATAAATTTGATAACTTAACTTGACTATGGGGAATATCATCCGTAATGGACGGCAAAACAAAACACTGTAAGTGTGACGAGAATGAATCATTTAATGATTTCATCGAAACTCGACACATTTTACCTATAGGCGATAACGTGTTGTTAATGCCTTGTACACATTTATTTACAAGATCGGTCGTTATATTAAGCCGGTTGCACATTTTTTCTGTGATTAGACAAGACGTGCTGCCGCTGTCTAGAACTGCGCGAGCAATATGTTCGCTATTATTTACGTCAAATAATTTAATAAGCGCAGTAGACAGCAGCACGTCCCGTCCATGTCAGGATGAAGAGGTTCCGAGATTCGCAGATAACGTTACTGGCACACGGGGCTCGACGCCGGCGGCCACGAAACGAGCGGGCGCCGCCGGCGTGAGCGCAGTCACGTGCTCGCCACCGCTCAGCACGGACGTACAGCTGTTACCATCCACAACAGGCCTGGGCTTGAACTCAGTTATATGGATTAATGTGTGATGTTTTCGTTTACATACTTTGCATCCAGTTTTCTTACAGTGATTAGCGTAATGACCTCCTCGAAAACAGTTAAAACAAACCTTATAGTTCGGCAATAATTGCAGCCGCGCTGCGTTACTAAGCGCTAGAAACTGTGCGCAATTGCTCAAACAATGATCACCCTTACAACTCGGACAAGATCTCATAGGTGAATTATTAGTATTATTCCTACCGTCCTGTACCGATATCATAGATTTAATCTTGTGCGGTGTCTTGCACGGTGTATTCGCTTTACTATTTGACAATTCTAGTGTTTCTAGTAAATCTGCCCGATCTTGTATAAATTTTAAGAAAGTATCGAAGCTAATTGCTTTGTTTTTATCTAAGCGGCCTTTGTACTCTTCCCACTCACGAAATGTTTTAGCATCAAGTTTTTGGGTAACGATGTGAATAAGCAGAGTATCCCATTGTTTAACTGGCTCGCCTAAAGACTCCAATGAGCGCAAGTTTTTGTTAACCTGGTCAATGACCCGTTTTAAGTTAAATGATGACTCTTTTGTTATAGGTTCGATATTAAACAGAGCTGAGACATGATTTTGTAGTAGTAGACGCTTGTTATTGAACCGTTCGCTTAAAAGGTGCCACGCTACAGTGTAATTCTTAGCGGAGAACTCAATGGATTGAATGACCACTGCTGCAAACGACTCCAACGAAGCCCTAAGGTAGTGAAATTTATTTATATCATCTATCTCGTCATTGGAATGAATGAGGCTGGCAAACGTATCACGAAACTCCAACCAATTGTCATAGGAACCTGCAAATTTAGGAAGCTGGATAGTTGGTAGCTTGACAAGTTTGTGATTACTGCCGGAGCGTGATCCACGTTCGCTTTCGGCAGACCCAAACGCATCCTGTTTCTTTTGACAACTAGCTAGTATATCTTGAGCTTGGGAAAGCAATTTATAATATTGGGACTCGAAATCTGTTCGCTCGGTAATTCGAGCTTCCATATTATCAGCCATGCACTCAAGCTTCATCTGGACATCATCATAGTGCACATACAACGAGTCTATCTTACCGATACGCAACTGCAACTCGTTCACCTCTGCTGTAGTCAATGAAGAAGCATCCAAATTTGTTAAATAATTTGAAAATGTAGTTAATTGCCCTTTATAACTACCACGCTTTTTGATCAATTCCTTTTCATCGGCCATTCTGAGGGACGAGTGTTATATCAACCTGGAATTTATACAACAAAAGGCTCAGATACGAGTATGCATACAATATGTATAATACCTAACCTATAAGTTCCGAATGATTTAATAACTAAGTTTAAATTACAAGTTATTTATTTAGGATCATAAGTTTTGTTGTAATTTCATCTTAACATCGAATACCTAGTTTTATTTTTAATTTTATTTACTTAAACATCAATTACTTAAACTTCCTTTTGTTAATTGTATAATTACTAACATTTATTGAACTGACTTTAATTAAATGGTTAGTATATATATAACTGCTTACTATTTTTAATTGCAGCCTATTTACCTATCTCAACAAGCCAAGAGTGACAAAATAAACGTTTTGCTTTATCTGAATTACATTAAATTAATATTAAACTCGCTATTACTATTATAAGTTCAAAACGGAACAATTAACTTTAACGTTGAAACTTAAATTAATGGTAAAGTTAAAAGCACATGTACTAACCTTGTCAGAGTGATTATAATACGATAAGTTATACCTGATTTAGAGTGTTGGGTTAAAATTAATAGAAAATAACACTTTATCACTGTGATTCCGGTATTATTGTTCAATAATTGCTGGATCCCGACTATACTTCTTAGGATGAAGACGAACTTCCTTCTGTCCTGAGAGTGCGTCCAGTGCAATTAGGTTAACTCTTCACTAATTAACTCCAATTTAAATATATTCCTGGTAATTTTCATATATCCAGTTCCGAAGGACCATGTGGGGGAGTTAATTTCGGGTTTTGAATTAAAATCGTATTTATTTTTGAGCCAATGTTTTTTATAGACCTTTCAGTCGTACAGAAATGTTGTAAGTGAAGTAAGTAAACCTATTCTAACTTAATCTAAGGCTATGACGAGTTGGAGTGAAAGTTTGCGGTATAACTTTTGTAGGCGCTAGTACTTCAACAGGTTAGTGCAGCCATTTAAACATGACTTAAAAGTGAAAAGGTAATAAAGTGTTCAGCTACTTATAAGGCCGACCGTACTTGCTTTAACAACTGTTCCCTCATTTTAATTACTCATAAAAGTCAAAAATATGTATACACTACCTTTCGTCCGCAACTCCGTCCGCGTCAAAGTTGTCTATTTTTCCGGGAACGTGGAATAAACTTGGAATAGTTTATGACATGCTTTGTCACTTTCTGTCAGATGCAAATGTCACAATTACAGATAAGGACAAAGCAAGGCACGTTTATAAGTAAGGGGGTTAGAGTGGATGGAGAATGGCTACCCATTTCAAAAGAAAATCTGTGACTAAGGCACGTTTGAATTTTTTATAGTAAGTACCTTTCCTAAGGGTAAAGCAATTGTGAACTATTTTTTAGGTGGTGGTTTTTTGTGGGTGGTAGGACCTTGTGCAGGGTCCGTCCGGATCGCTACCACCATCTTATCCATTAACCTACCGCCAAATAGCAGTGTTCGCATTGTTGTGTTCCGGTTTGGGGATAAGAGAGCCGGTGAAATGACTAGCATAGAGGCATTCCATCTTAGTCCTCAGGGTTGGCAACGCATTTGCAGTTTTAAGATTGCATTGCATTCTTGTGAATGCGAATGTCTATGGGTCACAGTTTCCACTTACCATCAGGTGGCCTGTGTGCTCGTTTGTCGCCCCTATGCCATAAAAAAAAAAAAAAAAAAAAAAAAAAAGGTAAGAGCGACGGAATCCTACACTGACCATGGTTCGACATGCGTATTCCTTGTTTATCTTAATATTTTAAATTGTTACATGTTACACTGAATATACACACCAATAATATATTCCTTGTAGATCGATTAAAAACATTTTAGTTTTAATTAAATAAGAATTAAGACTGCACCGAGCAAACCCTTTTAGTAGTCAGCTTAACGTGAAAAGGTGGCCCCTTTTTACCGTATTAAACTATGTGATATACCCTATAAGTTGTGTTTTCATTAAGTAGTACAAAAACCTATCGGCCAATTTCAAGAAAATACTTTAGTTTATTAGAAAATACAATAATATAGTAATGAGGGCGCTACTGTACATCCGGCGTACCCTAGCCGCAGTCTTAAATGAATCGACAGACATGCTTAAACATCGTTATCTTGTATGTATGTACGAGGGCTGTTTGATAAGTACCCGTTTATGGAAAAAAAAAACTTTTTTTTTTGTATTATATGTATTTATTCTTCTACGTAGTCACCTTTTAACTCTATACACTTGTTCCACCTATACTCAAACTTCAATAAACCATCCAAAAAGTATGATTTTGGAAAGTCATTAAAATATGCCTCTGTGGCGGCAATGACTTCGTCATTTGATCCAAATCGCTTACCACCGAGCCATTTTTTTAGGTTGGGAAACATAAAGAAATCGCATGGGGCCAAATCTGGCAAATCTGGGGGTGAGGCAGTAGTTCGTAGCGTAACTGTGCTAATTTAGCTGTCACAACTCTGGACAAATGAGCCGGGGCGTTGTCGTGATGAAACAGTACTTTTTTCTTTTTTAAATGGGGACGTTTGTCCTTCAACACGGCGTCAAATTCATGCAATAAATTGCCATAGTACTGCCCTGTTATCTATTTCCCCTTTTCTAAGTAGTCAACGTGTATAATACCCTGCGAATCCCAAAAAACAGTCGCCATGACCTTTCCAGCCGATGGAACGGTTTTTGCCTTCTTTGGAGCAGGTTCACCCGGTAAAATCCACTGCTTCGACTGCTTTTCATTTCCGGGGTGTAGTGGTGAACCCACGATTCGTCCACGGTCACGAAACGACGCAGAAACTCCTTCGGGTTACGTTTGAACACGGCCAAACACTGCTCTGAAGTAGTCAGTCGGTTCCGTTTTTGCTCCTCCGTGAGTAAACGCGGCACCCACCTCGCCGATACTTTCTACATACCTATTTTTTCTTCTAATATGTGTTGTACCCTCTCGATTGAAACGTTTACAGCATCAACGATTTCTCGAAGTTTAATTCGGCGGTCAGCTAAAACGACATTTTCAATTTTCTTAACCATATCATCTGTAGTCACCTCAATTGGCCGGCCTGGGCGATCCTCATCAAAGACGGTTGTCCTCCCCCGCTTAAACTCGTTATACCAATATCTAACGGTTGTCATAGAAGGAGTACATTCATGGTAAACCGCTTGCATTCATACTTTTATTTCATTACATGTTTTTCCTTCCAAAAACAAGAATCTAATTACAGACCAATACTGTTCTTTCTCCATTTTAACAATTTTAAGTTCACGCTTTCACTAAATCGCTGTCAAATGAGAAAAAAAACAAAAGAATGCCATTTTTTTTATTTTCCCGCCTCTGAAAAATGGCTTAAAAACGTGGTATACTTATTTTCGGCCTGTGATATTAAAATATTTAGAAAACGGGTACTTATCAAACAGCCCTCGTATGTAAACACTTTATTGTACAAAACAAAAACAAATTGAATGAAGAATACAATAAACATTACAAAAAAATAAAAAAATGTACAAAGGCGAACATATCCCTTTAAGGGATCTCTTCCAGCTAACTCTTGAGAGATTGAGAAAAGTGAAAGGTTGTGCGTGCATCCAGTAGCCATTGTCATCATCAGCCTATATTAGTCCACTGCTGGACATAGGCCTCTCCCATTGCACGCCAACGAGCACGATTCGTGGCCACTCTAATCCAGCTCTTGCCAGCCACCTTGCGAAGATCGTCACTCCACCTAACCTGAGGGCGTCCTACACTACGTAGGCATTGTCACTTTATGTAAATTCCCTAGGATATCTACTCATACATTTTTATCTGTCAAAATAATTGTTGCAGTTTTATTTCACGTTTTTGATCACGGTACTAAATCGAGTACAGGTGATTTACTTTCTTCTATCGAATGTCTAGAAGGATGGACGAAAAGGTGCGAGAATGACATAACTTGGAAACAGTTCTCGGAGTCAGAAGTTGCTAAAATTATTAATTGTATGGAAAATAAAAAATCTTTTGGTTACGATGAAATGCCCATTGCTGTTTTTAAGAGCTGTGTGGACATAGTTTCGGAGCCACTTGCTCAGTTTTTTAATAAATGCTATAGTCTTGGTATTTTTCCAGATCAGTTAAAAACGGCTAAAATCCTCCCCATTTACAAGAAAGGCTTGAAAACCGACCCGAAAAATTATCGACCTATATCGCTTCTACCAGTGCTCTCAAAATTTTTTGAAAAGCTTATTAAGTCGCGTCTCTTACAACATCTCAAAGAAAACAGCATTCTTAGCCAACGACAATGTGGTTTCCAAAAAAATCTAGGGACGATAGATGCCATTGACCTTCTCATTGATGATGTGGTATCTAACATCCATGATAGAAAAAGAGTAGCAGGACTATTCCTTGATCTTAGCGCTGCTTTTGACACAGTGGATCATGAAATCCTTATGTGGAAATTAGAATTCTACGGAATCAGGGGTAATGCGTACCATCTTTTACAGAGCTACCTTAGGAACAGACAACAATTTGTAGAAATGAAAACCACTGAAAGTGGCCACGAAAAATGTATTAGGTCTAGATTAGTCAAAATAACAAGAGGGGTGCCACAAGGTTCCATTTTGGGCCCCTTACTATTTATAATTTTTACAAATGATTTAATTGAGTTTATTTCAAATACAGTCCCTTGCTGTAAAATAACTGTATTTGCTGATGATACAAATGCTGTTGTATCAGCAAATAGTATGACGGAACTTAATAAATTAACAAATGACGCGCTTTTGGCCTTTAAGTATTGGTTTAATACAAATAATCTAAATTTAAACACTGAAAAAACTCAAATTTTACCATTTAAGTACAACTCCAAAAAAACGGATAGGCTTAGTGTCGATTTTGATGAAATACAAATAGTTGACAACGTTAAATTCCTCGGTATCTGTATTGATTCCAATCTAAACTGGAAACGGGAACTGGAGGCTGTGGAAAACTCAATCCTCTCAGCATGCTATGCCCTGAGAAGCCTTAGGGAGGAACTTGGAACGGACCAGCTGAAAACTGTCTATTACGCTCTTGTTGAGTCTAAGCTACGCTATAGTATCAAGTTCTGGGGTAATAGCTTCCAATATAATATAAACAGAGCTCTGACAATACAAAAGAGAGCCATTCGAACCATCATGCGCATTCCTCAATGGATCTCTTGTAGAGAATATTTCCAGAAGTTGGGTATTCTCACGGTTCCTAGTTTGTATGTTTTATTATTACTGACCCAAATGGTCAAAAATATCTCAAGATACGAGACTAACGAAGATCAAGAGTCTAGGTTGCTCACTCGTTCTAAAAACCTTAAAAGTAGTTTTTGCCCTAGACTCAAAATAGCAAAGCATTGTGGCAGATATCAGGCTGTCAAAATCTTTAATAAACTGCCTACTCAGCTAAAAATTATCACGAACCTTAAATTATTTAAAAATAAAATAAAAGCCTTCCTGTTAAGAGGTTGTTTTTATAGTATAGATGAAATATTTGAACAGTGTCATGAGTATAAATTGTAAACCTCTCCAGTGTTATCTATATTATATATATTGTAAATTGTGTTGATACAGATATGTTGTAAGTGATTACATATAATATAAGTTATAATATTATTGTCATAGTAGTATTTTAAGCACCTCATTCAATTGTATATTTCAAACACAATCCTGTATTGTTCATGAATAAATAAATAAATAAATAAATTTACTATTTTAATGGCAGTTCTACCCAGCCGACTGATAAACGGTTGTGTGGTTGTCAAAGCAGTGGTGTTAGGACCAAGAGGACCGCTTCCACCATCTTATCCTTTAACCTACCACCAACCAGCATTATTCGCAGAATGGAATTCCATCAGGCTACAGAATTCCGTCTTCTGGCGCTGACGAACGTGATGTCGAACGTATAAGGCTGCTAAATTGAAAATGCACGCGCTACAATGTGTTTTGTTCGCACCTTTGCTTCTTGAGAGAATCACACCCCAGGATTGGCAACGCATGGGAATTCTTAAGATTGTAGTCTTCAGAATGCAAATCTCTACAGTGTGTTACGGCATGCGGGCATTTATTAAAACTGCCGATAAAATGTTGCTTTAGCAATCGTTTGTAAGTTTTTTTTTTTCCTACCCTATATGAGTATCCCACTGCTGGGCAAAGGTCTCTCCTTGATCTTCATGAGTCCCTATTAGGTGCCTCTTCCGGCCAGTTGCTGAGGAATGCGTCCAAGTCATCCCGCCAACTCCGTCTAGCTTCCCGTCTCCGTCGCCCAATTAAAAAATATTTAAAATAACTTTACAATAAATTTTCTTAAATACTGTCCATTTTTAATGTAGTGCATGTGCTGCATGTTCATCGTTATCACTATTGCTGTTGCTTAGTACAAGGCATGTCGTGGTACGGGGGCAAATCGTATTAAAAGTATTCGTCGACTTTCACACTTGTCTAATTGCTGTGCTTTACATTGCTGGTAATTAAAATTTTGTTAGAAAGTTAACAAAGCCTGAAAATTCGTTAATTAATTAAATTAATGTCATAGTTACGTTACAGATATACGTTACTTTAACCTAATTAAAAAAGGCAAGCAGCAAATGCTGGTAACACACTGTATAGTTTTCTGATCCCACTTAACATCAGGTGGCCTGTCGATGGCCTTCTCCAGGCTGTTAAAAAAAAACAAAATGCAATTGAAACAGGTTTTATTTATTCCGGCAGCTTATTTAGTATTTATGAGGCAGATGCTGCAGCAGACGCTCCAGGTGTAGCTGATGCTTGAGCAACCGGTGGGCTTCCGGGCTGAGAGCTGGCATAGGCGGAGGCGTAAGATGATTGCGGTTGTGGTGGGGGTGGTGTTGGGGTGGTGGATGCGGCTTCAGTGGTTGGCGCTACAGTGGTTGGCACTACAGTGGTTGGCACTACAGTGGTTGGGACTTCAGTGGTTGGGGCTACAGTGGTTTGGTCGCACACAATGGTAGCCTTACAGCATTCTGGATACTTCAGCTGGTTGTTGTAAGTTGCCTTACAGTTTTCAGAAACGGCAACAACTCCGCAACTGTAACAATTTCAAATTTGGTTAGTTTGATTGAGTCAAAAAACGTTATAAAATGTTAAATCGCACCAGTTGAACTAGTCTCAATTTAAACTCTATTATTTTACTCATACTAGAAATCGATATAAATACTTCAACAAATAAAAAATACTTAAATAAATAGAAAACATACAAAGAGTCAGTAGCAAACACTTTTGCTCATCACACAAATGTTTGTTCAAACCGGGAATGGAACCCAGGACTGCTAGCTTCGTAGGCAGGATCACTTCCAACTACAGATGTAGTGAATAATCCTTTCCCATCGTTTTTTGGCGAACAGAATTATTAACAAGGTTTTAGAGTTGTTGGTAATTCTGTAGCTCTACCTACCCCACTCTGGCAATAAAGGCGTGAGTTTATGTATGTATGTATGTAGTTTGTATTTATCTAGCTTTCTCACTTAGCTTCAGGACCCATCAATAAGCCAACTGAGAAAGCAAGATAAATACGGAGTTATCCGACCAAAAACGATGGGAAAGGATTATTCACTACATCTGTACTTATAGTGGCCGGCCGATAAGAAGTCAATCCTGACGCCTGTCATCGCAGTACACCTTATAACCTATTCTTGGGTTTGAGGTTACAATTTGTACTGAAATGACAGCTGTCAGGATTGACTTCTTATAAGCGGCGCACTATAAGCTACCGCGTCGTTATACGTAATTAATAACTATTATAGATCAAAACTCCCGATGTACAGTCAAGGACTTTAATTGTTAAGCCACTATGGAACCCTGTCGCATAACGCTGATCATTAATTTTAGCGTAATTTCTTTCATATGATTTGACGCTGGCATTATGACAGGGTTCCATAGTGGCTTAACAATTAAAGTCCTTGACTGTACTCTGCAAATATTGAACTGGATTTTTTTGTGTTTTGTACAATGAAGTGTTCACATACATACATTCATAATGGGTACCCCTACTTTCAGAACTGTGGAGTTATTATGACGTATCTTTGCAATTATTTTTACGCTGAGAGAAAAGGACAGAGTTATGTAACTGCTATAGCTCCGTGCTTTTCGCTCACCGTAAAATGAACTGCATAGCCATGTCATAATAAACCCCTGATGTCTTTTACATAGCTCCATTAATCTAGTCTACTCGTACTTTTAAAAATCGCGAACGATTCGGTTTATTTGTTTGGGAACTACAATACCATAGACAGAGATAAGTGTCAAAATTATTACACCCCTTTTTCTGAGTCGGGGGTTAAAAAAGAAGACTACCTATTTCAAACTAGTTGGTTAATTTATGTTACTAGCTATGGTATCTAAACACTTTATCATTTCGCAAAACGCTTTTTTCCGAAACTAAGTATGTCGGATTTTTTCAGGACCATCTTATAAAACCCTATTAGGTGAGGTTATGTTATGCGTAATATGTTTTTGTTTTGTTTTTAGCAAAATTATAGTAAACCAACTAGTATACAAGTGGTGGCGGAACCTTAAACAGGATCCGTACGGATCGCTTTCACCATCCAATCCTTTAAATTACCGCTAAGCAGCAGTGTTCGCAATGCTGTGTTCCGGTGTAGGGATAAGACCACGGGCGAAATTACTAGCTTAGAGGCATTCTATCTCGGTGCTCAGGGTCCGCAACGCTTTTGCGACCTTAGGATTTCAGTGTTTAGATTGTAGTCTTGAGATCATAATTGTCTATGGATCACTACTCTATGCCATAAAAAAATATTTGTATTACCGAAGGAATACCGAATACTTACGTTTCTCGTTGCGTCTCATTGTTTCGGCTGCAAATGTACTGCTCACACTTGTCGTCGTTTTCCGGTGAATATGGCGTATCATATGGCAACACTCGATTTAAAGATGATAAGTAGCATCCTTCTTGATCGGCTGCAAAAAAAAACAGTGAAATAACAATTAGTGACAAATTGTCAAGTGTGAGTCATCTTGTAATACTTGTCCCTTAATTCACAATCCTGAAATTGACAGATGACAGGTGACGACTTGGTATACATTGCAGAGTTAACAAGTTTTCACATCACTGGCATTCATAAAAACTGCTCCATGTACACTGAAATGTCACCTGTTATCTGTCATTGTCAGAATGGTGAAACCAAGATGGTTATCTATTGTTTGCCCGAAATTCATAAGCTACAATTTCGTTTGTATGTATTGTAATAAAAATAAATGTATGACAATTTCAAACAATAAGGTTTTGTTAACAGTTATTTTATGAAAGGATCATGGGCAAATTAGGTGTGGCACCATCATAATTTAAACCTATATCATTAAAAAGGAATTTCTTAATTTGGCCGCAAATACCTAGCTCACCGAAGATCAAAAATATGGGCATTTGAAAACAAGATTATGTTGATGATATAGTCCATAGAAACATTGGAAAATATAGTATTGTGACGGATAATAATATTATAGAACTGGATTTAGGGTATTTGATTATGACACTATAATATCATCAACATAACCTTAGCAACTTAACGGAAAAGGATTACACAGAGGTCGATTGTTGTGTAATTTGTCTTAAAAATTGTGTAATCTGTACAACAAAACAACTCTTTGATGCTAATACAATTCTTTACTTTATTATTTATTTAGCTAAAGTTTATTATTATAATTATCTTGTTTTCAAGTACTCATATTTTTGTTCTCCGGTAAGCTAGGTTTTTGCGGCTATAGTAAGAAATGTGTGTTACATTTTAAATGTTAAGTATTCAATTCTGTTGATGCCACACCCAATTTCCATACAAAAGTGCCCATGATCCTTTATTACTTTAGCGTTAGTAAAAAACGATCAAATAACAAGATTAATAATTAATAAGTAATGAAATAATTTCTGGATAACAGTGACACAACTTGCTTCGTTGGTTTGTAGTGAATAGATACATCAGGTGTTCGTTAACAGCTGTTGGCGTCGTATTCGCGAAATCTTGGGGATTATTATAACATAGCAATGCAGCTCTGTTTACGCTGAGAGAAAAGGACAGAGCTGTATAGCTGCTATAGCTCTGTCCTTTACGCTCACCGTAAAATTAACTGCATTGCCATGTCATAATAACCCCCCTGTTGTTGGTCAATCATTATATTTAATATGTGAGGACGTCGCTACATGTGCGATTTAAGTGTACAGCTACACTACTGATCACACAGAGTGAGCAATCCAACACTCGCAGACAAGAACCCTCTCACTAGGCCAAAGAGTTCAGATACGGTGCTATAACAAAAACAGAAACTGGGAATTTGGCACTGTACTACGGGTATTGGGCCACGTCTACTACCTCGTCGAGACAGATGACGGAGAAACCTGCAAGCGGCATATCGACCAGATATTGCTAACAGCAATACAGGGGGGAAATTAGTAGAGGTAATTATACAACTCACCAAATTCAGCTGGTTTCGGTTCAGCACGGTAACGCTCTACAGCTGCGTAAGAGTAGGCCACCGCACATGCCAGGAAAAGAATAATGATTGGAGTATTCATTTTAAAGAACTGAGGTAAAATTGATAACCAACTTCACTTCTGCCAATGAAAAAATAGATTCACACTGTACCTTATATACTTTCTCGAATATTGACAATGCTATACAGGGTGGTGAGCCTTTAAAACTGTTAACGTCACTGCTTTTTAGCAATTATTAGTATTATTACAGAACATAATGTGTTTTTAAGCTATTTTACATTAAAATTCATGCTCAGAACATACCCATTACCGCATTTTTTATGTTATCTTCAACGAATAATATTGCAAAGAAAAAGTTTGACCTCTATTGAGAGTACCTCGAGCGCATCTTTTTTCCTTTTATCGAGTACCTAAGTAAAGTTACGAGTAACATGTCGATAAAAAAAAATTAAAAGCATTTGTAACAGTATCCCAGACATCTAAGTTCTAGAACTACAGATACTGATTGAATAGATTGATTCTAAGACCCAAAAGGGATAGTGGCCTTCGACACAAATGAATGGTCCCACTCGTCTTGCTATCACTTCGCCAGCCAGCTGCTGAGCGTTTCACTTGCGATAAGATTTTTCTTAACCACATCGTTCCAGTTTACCTTTGTCTTTTGACAGGTGCATAATGTAAATCTGATTTAATGCAAAATAGTATCCCAGTGCCTATAATTGCAGTCATGTGACAGGTGACAATTCGGTATACATTGCAAAGTTAACAAACTGTCACATCGGACTTGACAGAAGCGCATGGAGCTAACTCCATGGGCTTCTGTTTAGTCCATTGGAGAAAATTCTCTTTTACCGAACAGTTGTCTTCACATTGTCATGTGATATCCACGGAATTATTGCTCTAATAAATCCATGGGAGTGTCTATAAATCACTTGACATTAGCGAAATACACCTTAACAAGAGTGTAAGCTTTAATAAAAATAAAAATAAAACTCACATCAGTGGGATTCTTAATCACGTCTGTCACCTGTCATTGTCAGGATAGTGAAGAAGGAGGCTGGTGGCTTGTTTGCTAATTTCCCTTCTCCGTGTCATAAAAAAACACCTTTCAATTATTAGATTTAATAAAAGAGAAAACTTCATCATACGATTAACCGTGTTTTCGAAAGGATCGCAATTAACTCAATGCAAGTGGTGTTATTCTCTTTAAAAATTCAAAGAATTATGACTTCGTTTTCATTATTGTTTGGTAGCTATGACATTTTCAATCTGGTTAAGTTAAACATCGATTAAATAGATTAACGGAACAGACTAACATACTAAAAGACTAACAGACTCACAAGAAAGCAAGCTATTACAAATGTGGTAAAAAACTAAATTGAATGCTAATCCAAAATGAAGCCAAATTGTAGGCAAAATTTTAAAGTGACATCATGACTTTCAGAACACCCTGTACAAGCTATAATTATCTTAAATATTTCATAAATTTCCATTTTAATATACTTATATAATTATCATGGCTTAGCAAAAAACACCTTATTTCTCAGTTAATATAGTATGTTTTTTTAATGAATGTTGTAATGAGCAACTGTTTACAAAGGTGTGAAATATTTGTTCTTTATGACGGTATCACTTCAAAACCATACCAAGCAAAAAGTTCGCAATATATTCTGATTATAACAATACAATTTCAACACGACAAATTTGTTGCTATGGTAGATACTTACAAAAGAAATGTGGTATCTAACTTAGTCAAGGTAAATAAGTACGGAATTTAGGAAGATTTTGAAGCGATTCTTGAATCGCGTAGTCGGAATGACAGGTTGACCACGTGGTTTATCGCAATGCACGAGACTGATATCCCATACATTTTTAGTGACAGAAAAGAAAAACGTTAGTAGCGTTTGCATCTTGGCTAGGGCCTAAGATAACCTACGTAGGGTAAAGACACCAGTGGTCAGTCAGAGACTTGTAGTCAGCCTCTGCCTATACTTTGTATGAGTGGGAAGAGGACGAAAATTTTTTTTTTTTTTTATGTCATAGAGAAGACAAACGAGCACACAGGCCACCTGATGGTAAGAGGAAACTGTGACCCATAGACATTCGCATTCACAAGACTGCAAAGCAATCCTAACACTGCAAATGCGTTGCCAACCCTGAGGACTAAGATGGAATGCCTCTATGCTAGTCATTTCACCGGCTGTCTTATCCCCAAACCGGAACATAACAATGCGAACACTGCTGTTTGGCGGTAGGTAAATGGATAAGACGGTATATCTCCCACTCTTCGCGCTCATTATAAGGTCGACTACTGGTCTCTGGCTGACCACTGGTGACTTTACCCTATAGTTGTTGGAAGTCGCCAAACGATGTACTCAGCTCGTGTCCATCTTAAATTTTACTGCGATTAAGAAATGGTGTAATATAGCTAGCACACGCATTCTGTACCCGCTGGGTACGTATTATAATAGCGTTCAAAAGACCGAGTGTCATAAGGCCTATGAACGGACGGACGACCGAATATTAAAATGTCGAATGATCATTTCACCGAAAGTTCAAAATTGCAAAAGTTCGTTTGACCGAAAGCCTGAAATCTCGAAGATTTATATTAAGATATAATCCCGGAAACTGTATTTACCTACACCTGAAATACCGGTCTACCTTCGGCGCTGCGGAGAGTGCAAACTCCGCCCTTGCGTAAGAAAGCACGGAGCCTTCGCTCGTCTTCGTAGCTTCAGCTTCAGCCACTACGGCTTTCTTCTTGCCTGCATTTTCCCTCCCCTCCGTGCCTCCGGCTATTCATATACACTCTAGGGGTTAGGGGTAAGGCAGACAAGACCACCTAGAGTTTGAGCTCAGGCAATTCCCCTTACATATTTATGAACAAGTTCCAAGGGAGGGCAACTCCCGCCCGCTGTAAGACAGCGCAGGCACCGAATGAGCTGCAGCTGAGGCTGGTCGCTGAAAGTGTTGTTTCTCACGCAAGGGCTGCAATTTCCGCAGCGCCAAAGCAGTCACAAATTCTAATCCACCCACCTACAACCCAAACCTAGCCAAAACTTCTAGGTATTTCAGAGGTAGGTATATTAATCTTCGGTTAAACGTAAATCCGGAATTTTAAAGATTCGGTCATTTGAGAATAGACATTTCAAACATCGTTCAAACGTACTTTCGTTTTTCTGTTTTAAATAGATATTTCGAGCCTGGAGATCGATTTCACTTAACTTTGTACCTGACAAACAATACCTACCCATTATCTGCATTGTTCGGTGTGGCCAAAACTGCCACTTCGAAATGAAAGGTATCAAAAGTGCAAACAACTTTTAAACTAAAGTAATTTAAGTCAAAGGCTAAAAGGTATACTGGTTAAAGAAAGACACACAAATGTTGGTTACTTTGTATTTAAAAGAACAGTGAAGTACGCATCGATGCTTAGGATGATGAACACCATTTAAAGAATACATTAGTGTAAAATTTGTATGTACTTATAAGGCCTTTCATTTCAAAGTGGCAGTTTTGGCCACACTAGACAATGCAGATAGTAGGTATCGTTTGTCAAATACAAAGCAAAGTGGATTCGCTCACCAACAAGAATTACTACTATAATATATCGGGTACCGTTATTTTATACTTTGGGTATTTTGATTTTCAATGTGTTAATCGTCGATATTTTAAGGGTAGATACCATTAACTTTCGGCATTATAATACGTACACGTACCCGCTGCATTAGACGTTTTCAACGTGTGTCCATTTTTGAAATGTTACTTCGATTAAGAAATAGTGTAATGTGCACGCGGTGGAATCTAAAAGTAACACCTGACATACGAATTCTACACCCGATGTATTAGGCGTAGTGTAGGCGTAGTGTATGCGTGTAGCCGTGGACCATAAACAATGTCTCTGTATTTTAGCTTCGACAGTATCAGCGTCGCAAAGCTGCATTCTGAAATTTGTGTCAAGAAACTTACGTTTATTGTAGATATAGTTTTCGACACGGAGTTCTTTGTCTTTGAGTATGCCTTGGTTCTGAGCCTCGTGGACTGTCTATGTTGTAAGGGTTTATTATTTATATGTTTTCTGAAATTAAGGTGTGGTCTAAAGCTAACCTGATTTTAAGAGCCTAGCCCGTAATATTGAGGCCACGTGGCAATACGACCAAGATCTTTATTTAATTTATGAGGTATTTGAGGGCTTACTGGATGTTATCTGCGTAGATACGGTAGTTGCAGTGTTAAATGGCATTTTCTACACTACAACCGTAGAGAATAAATAACATTGGTACGGTGGGTGTTATTAATATTTCCGAGGCCACATTCTCACAAAAACGTCCTCTGATAACCACGCATTGACTACGGTCACGTAGATAGCTATCTAACTATTTTACTGAATTGCAGTCAAATCCAAAATCAGAAAACTTGGATAGGAGGAGCGAGATATTGATTGTGTCGAAAGCTATAGAAAAATCGAGCAATGCGAGAGCGGTGCTTGCCTATTATGACTATTGTACGTGAAATTTTGATAATTTTCAACTTGTAGCAGAAATAACATGGCTAACCCTTTAGAAAGACGCTCGTCTAAGGCGCGTTTAAATCTTAGTAGGTGCCTCGGCTATTCTACAAGTAACGTTGCCTACATGTTAATCATAGATCTCAGATCCCCCTTTCCATCAGGTGGTCTGTGTGCCCTTTTGACTTCTGTAAGCCGTTAAAAAAAACAAAATGCAATTGAAACAGGCTTTATTAACTTTGTCAGTTTTATGGTATTATTTAATGAGGTAGATGCTTCGGCAGTAGCTCCAGGTGAAGCGGATGCTTGAGCAACCCTCCAGGCAATCTTCCAGGCTAAGCGCAGGCTGAGGCAGAGGCAGAAGAGGTTTGCGGTTGTGGGGTGGTTTGGTCGCACACAATGGTAGGCTCACAGCAGTCTGGATACCTCAGCTGGTTGTTATAAGTTGCCTGACAGTTTTCAGAAACGGCAACAACACCGCATCTGTAACAATTTCGAATTTTGTTAGTTAGATTGAGTCAAAAAACTTAAATAATTATATTATATCAAATAAATGTCATGGGACAATAATAATAATAATAATAATAATCTTTTATTTCAAATTAAATGAACAACAATATATAGTATAAAAAGCAAAACAGTCAAAGATCAGGTCTAGGAAATAAAAATTACATGATGTCTAAGCTAGGTACTACAATTGAACTAGTCTAGTCTAGTAGAATTTAGAACTACAATACCACAGACAGAGATAAGTGTCAAAATGATTATACCCCGTTTTCTGAGTCGGGGGTTAAAAAATAAGACAAGCTATTTCCAACTAGTTTGTGAATTTATGCTACTAGGTATGGTATCTAAACACTTGCTAAAAACATGTCACAACATGATTCATTTTACAAACATATTTATAATATATCATTTTACAAAACGCTGTTTTCCGAAACTAAAAATGACGGATTTTTTCAGGACCTTCTTGTAGAACCCTATAATGTTAGGTTAGGTTATGTGTAATGTAATGAATCAATTTGATTTTGGTTTTTGTTTGGTTTTTAGCAAAATGATGGTAAACCAACTAGTATACAAGTGGTGGCGAAACCTTAAACAGGGTCCGTCCGGATCGCTTTCACCATCTTATCCTTTAATTAACCGCTAAGCAGCAGTGTTTGCAATATTGTGTTCCGGTGTGGGGATACCGTTGAAATTACTAGCATAGAGGCATTCCATCTTGGTGTTCAGGGTTCCCAACGCTTTTGCGACCTTAGAATTTTAGTATCTAGGTTATAAGTCTCGAGAATTTAAATGTCTATGGGTCACAGACTTGAGTCATTAAAAAAAAAACATTTTTTCAGTTATTAGGCCATACGGGCACTTTTACACGTCAAGAATCTACCAGCGCTTCCCAAGAGGAGACTATGCTAAAAAGAAACGCCGCAAGAAACTCAGCAGTCAGTGTTTTTTTAAACATATTACAATGGTACTACTTACTCGAGCATTATATAAAGCAATACATATTAAATTCAATATAATATCGAATAACATGCGTAGATCAGCAGGAAAACATGCCAAAAATCTTACGTGAGAGATAAAGGAAGAAAAAGGAAAAAAAAAGCGAAAACCCACCTACTCATATTTGTTTATAACTTATAACACGGTGCAAGATGACCACATAAAAGTTTCGATATGTTTTCCTACATAAACTAAATGTAGACTAAATGCTTCTGAGCCTACTCTATGGCAAAAAAAATAGTGTAGAGTTTGTATCAACGAAGGAATACTTACGTTTCTTGTTGCGTCTCATTGTTTCGGTTGCAAATGTACTGCTCACACTTGTTATCGTTTACCGGCGAATATGGCGTATCATATGGCAACACTCGATTTAAAGATGATAAGTAGCATCCTTCTTGATCGGCTAAAAAAAAAACAATGAAAAAAAAATCAATGACCCTGTCAAGCATGAGTCGTCTTGTACTCCGTTAGTTTGGTGTTATTTATTTAATTTTTAATCTTTATTGCACAGAAATAAGTACAAATGGCGGACTTAATGCCTAATAGCATTCTCTACCAGTAGACCAAATAATTAAACAAAAAGGAGGGTGGGCTAATTGGCCTAATGACCAATAAGGACAAGCGATATGTCCCCGAATAGGTAATTCTAAGTTGTAAAACTATTACTATAACAGGTGGTTCGAAATCTTTGTGTGTAAAAAGTTATTGCCATGCAAAGACCGCGGTTTTTCCAAGTTATTATTATAACGTCGTCTATGTAGGCGTCCCGATTTACCAGATTTTTTAATATTTCACACAGCGATTTAAGATTTCCCGCCATACAAAAAGTTGTAGAATATGAAAAAATCTTTCAAAGGACATAAGGCTTGTCATTATTGGTTTTTAGGCCAGTGTCCATACAAAACTGACCATCATCCTTTAATAGTGGGTGCACAGAAAAAGAAGACGGATAGATAAAACTAAAAAGTTAAAACATAATTATCCTAATTATTGCTAATACTTACTACAATAAACATATATGTCATATGTAATACTCATACATATGTATAATAGTTATATAATACATCATTATCTATAAAATGTTATACTTAATTGGTTGTTACGTTGATATCGTTGTTATCATATTTTATATCAGTCGAAGACCAACTACAGGGTAGTGATTCTCTGAACAACGACGGTCGGACTGACGGACGAATGAATGTCCAAGCGGCCAGTTTAAGTAGTCCCGTCAGTGCGAACCAAATAATTTTAGCGCGTGCATTTTCAATTTGGCAGCATGGTTTCTGCCGATGGATCGAACGTATAAGGCTGCTTAATCGAAAATGCACGTGCTAAAATGTGTTTTGTACGCGCTGACGGGACTACCTAAACTCGCCGCTGTGATTTTGCTCGTTCGTCCGCGCGTCCGTTGTTTTTGAGAGTATAATACCCCTGATCACATGGTCAAGATGAATATCTATTGTTCGCCCAAAATTCATATGCTATAATTTCGTTTGCCCTAATTTCATTTCCCGAATTCCATTTTTTTTTCTCTAACCATTAACTATTCAGAATTGTTATAAAACGAACCTAACCTTAGCATACTGGGCTCTTGACGATAGCATCTAAAAATTACCTGACAGATTTATGATTTTAGAAATAATGCCTTTATGGCAAACAAACTGAAACTGGCCAAGATATATACGAAAAAAACAGTTAAGTGCGGGTCGAGCTCGCGCACCGAGAGTTTCGTACTGTCACACAGTTATGTAGGTCTGATTATAGACCTAGGAATATTCGGGGCAAAACTTAATGACAGCTAGGGATTGCCTATATCAATAAACTTAATCATCGATGCTTTTCCCATAATACTAGTGATCGCTCCAAGTTTTGATTTTAAAAATAGTTTATTTTTTAAAGTATGCAAATTAAACAAAACAGCAACATAATTCTGGTCATTCTTTATTTTAAAAGGATTTATAACATTCACTCATCATCGTCATATTGTTTTTACTGTTAAATTTTTTCAATATAATCATACCAAATTTGACGAATGTATGTTTTACCGTTTTAACAATACAACAGAAAATTTTATGCGTTGAAAAAAAAACTAATAAAAATTTATGTGTGTCTATTTCACATTATATTTTAATAACATTCTTATAATAACATTCTTATAATAGGATTCTAGACTATATAAATTACAGATCACAAGAGTAGGAAAAATACATAAAAGCAGCAGTATATATAATTATAGTGCAACCCCTACAGAAACCTGAAAAACCCCAAGTCCCGACTTACCCTTGACCGGTTATTTAATAATTGTACTACTCACCAAATTCAGCTGGTTTCGGTTCAGCACGGAAAATCGCTACAGCTGCGTAGGAGTATGCGACCGCAGTTGCGAGGAAAAGGATAATGATTGGAGTATTCATTTTTATAGAACTGAGGTAAAATTGATAACCAGCTTCTTTTCTGCCAATGCCAAAAATAGAATCACACTTTACCTTATATACTTTCACAGGTGTTGACAATGTTATACAGGGTGGTACCCTACACCATTAAACTGGCAATGTTTTTTTGAAATTTCTAATTAATTACAGACGTTATTTATTGTTAAGGTGTTAAAACTCATGCTTAAAACACGACTTAGCATTTAACCCCTTCCCTTCCCTTCCCCTTCTATTGAGCCATTTTATAGAGTTGCAATGAAATCCATAGTAAGTAAGCTTGGATAGGGAGGAATGGGATATAATGAGGATTGTGTCGAAAGCTCCCGAAAAATCGAGCAATGTGAGGAAGGTGCTTGCCTATAAATTATGACTGTTGTACATGTGATTTAGTAAAAAACCTTTCAATTATTAAATTTAATTAAAGAAAAAATTTAATCGTACATAATCGTGTTTTTGGAAGATTTGCACTTGACTCAATGCCTGTGGTGTTACTTTCTTCGAACCTTTAACAATTTTAACTTCATCTTTAGTTTTTTAGTGGGTACTGCATTTTCGATATGGTTAAATTAAAAATCTATTGAAAAACAATGGCCGAATAGACTAACATACTGACAAAAAAGCCAGCTATTAAAAATGTGGTAAAAAACTAAATTTAATGCTAAGCCTAGATTATAAGCAAAATTTTAAAGTGACATCATGACTTTCAGAACACCCTGTAGGAGCTAAAATTATCTTAAATATTTCATAAATTTCCTTTATTTAAATACTTACTAAATGTTACCAAGGTTTTCCAAAAAAATACCTAATTTCCCAATTAATACAGTATGTTTTCTTAATGAATGTTGTAATGAGCAACTGTTTACAAAGGTGTGGCATATTTGTTCTTTATGACGGTATCACTTCAAAACCATACCAAGCAAAAAGTTCGCAATAAATTCTAATTATAAAATACAAATTCAACACGACAAATTTGTTGCTAAGGCAGATACTTACAAAAGAAATGTGCTATCTAACTTTGTTAAGGTTTGAAGTAGTTACCGAACTTAGAACGATTTTGAAGCGATACTTGAATGGCGTAGTCGGAATAACAGTTCAATACGTGGTTCATCACAATGGAACGAGACTGAAAGTCCGATACATTTTGAATTAAAGAAAAGAAAAACGTTAGTAGCTTTGGCTCTGGGCTTCCATGATTTGACAAGTTGGAACTTTAGTTGGAAGTGGTCACATGATGTTTTTAGCGCGTGTCCATGTTTAAAATGTTACTGAGATTAAGAATGGGGTAAGTGCGCACGCGGTGGAATCTGGAAGCAAAACCGAGCACACGCATTCTATACCCGCTAAATTAGACGTTGTGTACGCGCGAGCAGCCGATAACCATAAACTATGACATGTTTCCGTATTTTAGCTTCGACAGTATCAAAGTGTCGCATAGCTGCATTCTGAAGTTTATGTCAAGAAACTTACGTATATTTTAAAAAGCCTTAAGCTTGTAAAAACAGTTGGGCCATTCTACTTTTCGTTGTACATAAGTATGTTTAGCCATGTTTTCTCTAAGCTATTTTTATTTCAAAAATGGTAAAGTTTTGCGTTTTCTAACTTGAAACGCGAAAAAGGACGTAAATAAGCGTATATTAAGAGTTAACCAAATTCATAAAAAGTTATTTGTAATAACTTTAATGTGAATAACGCAATGGACGTTAATGTCCCCGCCTTTTCTATAGAAAAAGTGCAATTTAGCACTGAGTTACCAAGATTCTTCAAAGATAATTGAGTAATTTAAGAGTTGTTTTTTAAACTTAAACATTCTAGTTCATGTTAATTATATATTCGCGGATTAATAATTTGGTACACTTTTTATCGGACGATATTAAAAGTGTACACTGAAAAGTAGAATGGCCCAGTTGCCATGCAGTTTTAAGGATATGGTTTTCAACACGCAGTCTACAAGTAGTATGCTTTGATTCTGAGCCTCATGAACTTGTTACAATAGTTTATTATTTATAAGTGTTTTGAAATTAGTTAAGCTTGGGAGCTAAGTTGATATTGAGAGCCTAAAAGGAGATATTTGAATTTCATGGGATTAAGGAATGGTGTGTAACATTAGGACCACGTGGCAATACGACCAAGATTTTTGTTAATTTATATATTCCGTAATTAGATATTTCAGGGCTTTCTAGATGTATATAACTGGATGTCATCTGTGTAGAATTCTGATATGGTAGTGGCAGAATTAAATGGCATTATCTACATCACTATTGTAGAGAATAAATAACATTGGTCCCAAAATTGACCCCTGTGGGACGCCCGGGTGCCGGGTACCGGCGTACAGGTGTTATTTCCGAGGCCACATTCTCACTAGAATATCCTCAGTTAACTACGCGTTAAGTACGGTCACGGAGATAGTTATCGATCCATTTTATTGAGTTGCAATTAAATCCATACTAAGAATGCTTGGATAGGAGGAACGAGTTATGATGAGATGGTGTCGAAAGGTCTCGAAAAATCAAGCAATGTGAGAACAGTGCTTGCCTATTATGACTATTGTACATGTACATACATACATACATAAACTCACGCCTTTATTCCCAGTGGGGTAGGCAGAGCTACAGAATTACCAACAACTCTTAAAACTTGTTAATAATTCTGTAACCACATTTTGCACTTTTAAGCTAACATGTAATTTTGATAATTTTAAAATTATGGCAGAAATAATACCATTGGCTAGTGGTGCCATTCTCTTCATAATGGCAACTACTTACTTAGAAATGTGTGTCTATGTGCGCGTTTTAATCTGTGTATCTCGGGTATTGTTAAAGTAAAGTTTCCCTTCGTGGAAATCATAAGTCCCAGATTCCACTTTCCATCAAGTGGGTTCGTTTGACTTTAGTAAGCTGTTAAAAAACCAACATGCAATTGAAACAGGGTTTATTACTTAGTCAGTTTTCTAGTATTTATGAGGTAGGTGCTTCGGCAGTAGCTCCAGGTTGATGCTTGAACAACCCTTATAAGCCAAAAGGTGGTATCTCAAAGTCAATAGCCAAAGCAGATTCAATCTTTTCCTACTAGTAATGAGATTCTATTTGCTACAGAAATTTGCCTTAGCAGAGATTTTAGCTTAACATTTTTATTTTATTTTATATTTTTTACTGTTTATAATAAGCTGTTGCAAGCATCGCCGCGGGCTAAGTCATAGTCATATTTTAAACAATTTTATCGAATGTTCTTCGTTACAATTGCTCAACCATCTTAAAAAAGATATTTTATGGCCACCCCTGAAAAACCCCTGTTGAGGAGTTCCCGTAGCCATTTGTGGTCTTCATCATCAGTTCCACTTCGCCAAATGATACTTTCTGAATGCAAGTGCTGGACTTGTTACTAAAAATACTAAAATCGCTGTATGTATGCCTATGATATTTGATGAGGTCCCTCATTTCCTCACGGATCCCTTCATCAGATTCAGATTTAGTGTCAATGGAACCACCACCTTGTAAGTTTACTCCACCAAAACAAATACAATCACTATTTTATTTTTATTAACACAGATACGGTGTGTAACATACCATAGTATAAATACTTTGCTTATACAATGCGCAAGTATACTTCTCTCTGACTTACAGTGTAAATGAAACATTACGATTTTAATTTTTTTTCTTTACATGCTCTGTTTAATATATAAAGTAGTTTTAAAGAAAAATGCATCGATTTATTTGTGTAGTTTATTCACATATAATGGAAGGACAGCATTCAGGATATTGCCTATTTAAGTGACTGACTACGTAGCATGCTGATCCTGCTTTCGGCGCAGCGGCACAGCTGAAACAAATCAGGGGAATATGTAAGTACAATAATTATGACTATACTTACGCACTTTTTTGTACTGTTGGTTTTTAGTGCAACAAAGAGTTTATATACATGCATACTGTAGTTTGATAAATTTAAGCGGGATGGTTTATATTAGTTTTCAGTACGTTCATTTAAATTAAGATGGTACAAAAAGTCTGGAATTATTGCACTCACACATGCCATCTGTCTTAGGTATTGAAAGGTCTCTTTTATAAAGTTTTAAAAAAGGTAAAGATTACCATAAGTACGTCGTAGTTTATCAGGGACTCAGCTACTCGGTAAAGGAATTAGAAAATTATTATAACCCAATAAAAGGGGAACAAACAATAACAATTAGAAACAATACTTAAAACCAAATTAAACCACCTTCCATTGATTCACAAGGAATATTCAACTACGCGAGTGAATGGCAAAACTTGATACTTATTTACTAGTCGTCAGTTTTAAAATACTTACGAAAACACTTTTATTGTATTTGAGGATTTGAAACATTTGTATTGGGTACAGGATTTATCTTTTGGGTAGTATGGCTCGTCGTAAGGCAATACTGTGTTGAGATACGATGAGTAGCATCCTTCGCGATCAGCTGAAATAATAACGATTTATAGTAATTATATGTTATATTAGTATACATTACATTCATCCGTCGGTCTGTTCTCTCAAAAACAACGACGGTCGGACGAACGAGCGAAATCGCAGCGGCAAGTTTAAGTCGTCCCGTCAGAGCGACCTAAACACATTTTGGCGCGTGCATTTTCAATTAAACAGCTTTAATACGTTCGACCTCATCGGCAAAAACCATGCTGCCACATTGAAAATGCACGCGTTAAAATATGTTTTGTTTGCACTGACGGGACTACTTAAACTCGTCGCTTGGAGATTCACTCGTTCGTCCGTCCGACCGTCGTTGTTGTGAGAATCACTACCCTTATTTTTGTAACTATGCATTTATTTTTTTCCTAGTTTGTTTAATTTTAATTCTTTTTCTTTCTAACAACTTACTAATTGGCTGAACTGTGGTATATTCTGTGGTTATCAATAAAACTTTTCTTAGTTTCTGGTAAACATGCCTTTGGGGTGCAATCATTTATTTGGAAAACATTGTCACATCACTGAAAACCATCTATCAATAATTTGTTACTTAGATATCGGGGTCCGATTATAATTATTAAATATGGGTCATTAGAAGTGATGAGAAACGTAAATGACTAAAGTAAGTATAGATGAAAAACTTAAGTCAATGACCTCTTGCATGTAATTGTGATACTGGAAAAACACATCTGTATGGACCGATCGACATTCTACATTTGAAATTTGACGTATGATCTATATTGTGCACAACTGGTATAGGAAGGCAAACGAGCAGACGGATCGCCTGATGGAAAGCGATTACCGTCACCCATAGACACCTGCAGCACCAGAGGAGACACAGGTGCGTTGCCGGCCTTTCAAATGAGAGTACGCTCTTTTCTTGAAGTTTTGAAGGTCGTAACGGTCCGGAAATACCGCAGGTGACAGACCATTCCACAGTTTAGTAAATAGTAATAGTTAAATTAAGTTAAATTAAATTAAATTCCATTTAACAGGTTGTTTACTTGAGTTTTTCCTCAAACCTATATAAAAAACAAACATGTTAGATGAAGTTCTCCCAAAAACTCACCAAACTCTGCTGGTTTTGGTTCATATGGAAATATACCCACTGCGGCATATGCACACATAGCGGCCGATAGCACAAGAACGATGCATTTAAACATAGTTTACAGAGTTTTATTCCGAACCACAGGATAGATCCACGATAATACGAGTATGTCAACTGACACTGAGCCAGGGTGCCAGATCTTATAAAGTCCACGTCTCGACTTGGAATTACGTCATTTGCATCATAAGCAAAGCTGATATTCGGAGTCATGTTTATTCACAATATCCACGGTCTATAAGTAGGTGTGATTTTTAAAAATAATTAAGTTAAGTCAATTTGATAAGTTGTCGTTTTAGTGCCTTTTACATGATTGGTACAGCAGTTTAAATTAAACGTTAAATTAACAAATCTTTCAAATATGCAGCTAAACGCCGACCGTGGACAAAATCTTACACTAATTGTTATAGTTCTGTTCTTAGATATAATATGTAGAACAGGGGTTTTACTTTCTTTGCACTTTTATCTTTATTTCAATGGTCATATTATGTACTATAGTTATTTTTAGAACAAGGGACCGCAGGAGGTTAGAGGCATTCCATATTCTAGTCCTCAGGGACTTAAGATTGTGTTCTTGAGAATGCGCGTCCTTGATTCGCAGATCCCACTTACCATCAGGTGGCCTTCGTGCTATTATAGCTTCTCCGTGCAAAAAAAAACATGAAGACGTTAGGTTATTTATTGCGATACAATACAAATTCATATTATTCATAATTTCGTTCTTCAGTTCCAATTAACGTCAATGGTAACCAAATAAAAACGTTTCAATAAAAGAAAGTATATTTATTCAAATGGTATTACAGAACTGAATCAATTCTCCACTTGAACAAACACATGAATAAGATAAGCAACTAATGGTGAAGTGGCAGATGAGTTGATCAAGTGTTTTTGATGTAAATTTTCCACTGATTAAATTAACAGTCCATTATTTAGTTTTTTTCTACCCCCTAAGAACAAAAGAGGTACAGTTGACGTAAAAGATATGTTTAAATTATTTTTCTTTATTTCATTGAAACAAGGTCCAAAAATGTAAGCCTATTTTTGACGTCGACTGTATCAATTTTGACATGAATTTAGTACGCCGGTTTAATCGGAATGCTTGTTAGCTAGGTTCCATGAAAACTTGTTAAGCCGTTTCAAAATATCAGATCTAAATTACGAGGTCGCAATAACATGCTTGTCGCAAAAAAATCAGCATGATTTAATTATTATAACATCATTGCGCAATTGGAAATCCTAATGGCATGTGTGTACTCACGCGCAGCGGGTTTATTCTGCATGATGGTTATCCTTGAATACTGATTATAATATTTAAACGGAACTTTCTTAGAATTATGCAGAGTTTCCTGTTTATCATGTGGGCAGGTTTTAAAAATATTGTTTAGTTACTTTTCTAGACATCATTTAATGTAAAATTTTCCTGTTATAACCTTATTGGTTTAATTGTTCTCAATTATTATTTATTTTTATGTCATTTAAATGAAGGATAGAAATGGATAAAAAATAGTATTTACTCGTATTATTGTGCTTAGTTTTCACGATGGGCTAATTTTACTCCGTAAAATCATATTGTTTTGGAAGCGTTACCATATTGTCAATGTTACCATGATACGGTGCGATACGATAACGTCAAATAATGGTTTTACCGAGTACTAGGGCAAAATAAGTGTTTAATATTAGAGAGGTGTTAAACATATAAATTGCTTTAATAAATCAAATAAAACAAATTTACATTTTAAACCAAGTGACATATAATAAAATCCCAATGTAATTGCGACCTCGTAATTTAGATCTGATATTTTTAAACGGCTTAACAAGTTTTCATGGAACCTAGCTAACAATCGTTCCGATTAAACCAGCGTACTAAATTCATGTCAAAATTCGTACAGTCAACGTCAAAGATATGTTTACATTTTTGGACCTTATTTCAATGGAATAAGGTAAAAATATGTAAACATATCTTTGACGTCGACTGTACCTACCTCTTTTGTTGATAGGAGGTAGAAAAAAAACGAGATAATGGACTGTTAGTTGAATCAGTGGAAAATTTACATCAAAGACACTTGATCAACTCATCTGCCACTTAACCATTACTTGCTTATCTTATTCACCATGTGTTTGTTCAAGTGGAGAATTGATTCAGTTCTGTTATACCAATTGAATAAATATACTTTCTTATATTGAAAAGTTTTTATTTGGTTACCATTGACGTTAATTGGAACTGAAGAACTAAATTATGAATAATATGATTTTTTATTGTATCACAATAAATAAGCTAACGTCTTTATGTTTTTTTAGCATGGAGAAGGCAGATAAGCACGAAGGCCACCTGATGGTAAGTGGGATCTGTGAATCAAAGACGCCCATTCTCAAGACTACAATCTTAAGTCCCTGAGGACTAGAATATGGAATGCCTCTGATCTCCTGAGGTCCCTTGTTTGTTCTAAAAATATCTATCGTACATAATACGACCATTGAAATAAAGATGAAAGTGCAAAGAAAGTAAAGCCCCTGGTCTACATAATTATATCTAAGAATATAACTATAACAATTAGTGTAAGATTTTGTCGTGGTCGGCTTTTAGCTGCATATTTGAAAGTTTTGTTCATTTAACGTTTTATTTAAACTGCTGTAGGTACCAATCATGTCAAAGGCGCTAAAGCGACAAGGTATCAAATTATAGACTAAACTAACTTTTTTTTAAATCACACGTACTTATAGACCGTGGGTGGATATTGTGAATAAATATGACTCCGAATATCAACTTTGCTTAAGATGCAAATGACGTAATTCCAAGTCGAGACGTGGACCTTATAAGATCCGTGACCCTGGCTCAGTGTCAGTTGACATATCGTGGCTCTAACCTGTGGTTCGGAATAAAACTCTGTAAAATATGTTTAAATGCATTGTTCTTGTGCTATCGGCAGCTATGTGTGCATATGCCGCAGTCGGTATATTTCCATATGAGCCAAAACCAGCAGAGTTTGGTGAGTTTTTGAGAGAACTTCATCTAACATGTTTGTTTTTAAATAGGTTTGAGGAAAAGCTCAAGTAAATAACCTGTTGCATGTAAGTAGTTGTGCATACTATGTAATGGATCATACGTCAAATTTCAAATGTAGAATGTCGAACGGTCTATACAGATGTGTTTATCCAGTATCACAATTATATGCAAGAGGTCATTGACTTAAGTTTTTCATCTATAGGTACCTACTTTATTCATTTACGTTTCTCATAACTTTTAATGACCCATAGTTATTTGTATCTCGCGATAACCGTATTATTTTTAAAGTGTCATGAATGTGTTGAACTTGTTTCTATGTATTATCTGGGGTTATATTTTTGTCGGTAAAGGCCTTTTGATTTTGAGACGTCATTGTAATGTCAACGATAATTTTGATAGCTCGTATTTACTTGATGCTTATGTTGACCGACTTACAAACAATATTTCATAATTATAATCAGACCCCGATATCTAAGTAACAAATTATTGGCAGATGGTTTTTAGTGATGTGACAATGTTAACCAAATAAATGATTGCACCGCAAAGGCATGTTTACCAGAAACTTATAAAAGTTTTATTTAAAACCCCAGAATATACCACAGTTCAGCCAATTAGTCAGTTCTTAGAAAGTGAAGAGATTGAAATTAAACAAACTAGGAAAAAATATACAGTGTGTTACCAGCACCCAGGCTTTTTTTAAAGTAGGTTAAAATAACGTATATCTGTAACGTAACTATGACATTAATTTAATTAATAAACAACTTTTCTGGCTTTGTTAACTTTCTAACAAAATGTTAATTGCCAGCAATGTAAAGCACAGCAATTTGACAAGTGTAAATGACAGTCGACGGCTACTTTGATTTTTATCATTTGCCCCCGTACCACGACATGCCCTGTACCAAGCAACAGCGATACTGATAACGATGAACACGCAGCTCATGCACTACATTAAAAATGGACAGTATCTAAGAAAATTAATTGTGAAGTTATTTTAATTATTTTTTAATTGATAATACTTGCAAACAATCGCTAAAGCAACGTATTATCGGCAGTTTTAATAAATGCCCGCATGCCGGTAACACACTGTATATTGCAAACTTACAAAAATAAGGGCAGTGATTCTCACAACAACGACGGTCGGTCGGACGAACGAGTGAATCTCCAAGCGACGAGTTTAAGTAGTCCCGTCAGTGCAAACAAAACATATTTTAACGCGTGACGGGGCTAGCGTGGCTACACCAAGTCTACGCAGGTTGCAACCTACTCTAGCCCCGTCCTATATTCCACGGAACCAAGCACATTCCGTCAGGTCTCTTGTCATCATCATATAACATACAATTACTATAAATCGTTATTATTTCAGCTGATCGCGAAGGATGCTACTCATCCAGTCTCAAGACAGTATTGCCTTACGACGAGCCATACTACCCAAAAGATGGATCCTGTACCCAATACAAATGTTTCAAATCCTCAAATACAATACAAGTGTTTTCGTAAGTATTTTAAAACTGACGACTAGTAAATAAGTATCAAGTTTTGGCATACAATCGCGTAGTTGAAATATTCCTTGTGAATCAACGGATGGCCGTATAATTTTTTTTAAAGTATTGTTTCTAATTATTATGGTTTGTTTCCCTTTGTTTAGGTTTTAATAATGTTCTAATTCCTTTACCGAGTAGCCGAGCCGCTGATAAACTACGACTTACTTATGGCAATTTTTACCTTTTTTTAAAACTTTATAAGGAAACCTCCTAATACCTAAGACAGGTTGCCATGTATAAGTGCAATACTTAATTCACTTTTTTTTTTACCGTCTTAGTTTAAATTAACGTACTGAAAACTAATACGAACCATCGCTTAAATTCGTCGAACTATAACTATGCGTATAACCTCTTTATTGCACTAAAAACCAACAGTATAAAATAAGTGTGCACGTGCGTAAGTAAAGTAATATTTGTAAGTACTTATATTATATTCCCCTGTTTTGTTTCAGCTGTGGCGCTGAGATGAGACCAGCAGGATGCAAAGTTGTCAGCTATTTAGATAGGCAATATCCCGACTGCTGTCCTGTCATTATATGTGATTAAATTACACAAATAAATCAATGCGTTTTTCTATAAAACTTCCTTAGATATTAAACAAAGCATGTAAAGAAAAACATGTAAGTCGTAATGTTTCATTTACACTGTAAGTCAGACTAATAAATTTAGTATATATATGTAATTCCCCACGCTGACCCATTTGACTTGTTCATCTGTATTTACAATATCATAAATTATTAAAATTCGCTGACGTTACAAAAATAATTTAAAGGTACCTATTTCAAATGTAAAACTGACAATGTCAAAGCAAAGGATTATGGTCAGTTTTGTATGGACACTGGCCTAAAAACCAATAATGACAAGCCATATGTCCTTTGAAAGATTTTTTCATATTCTACAACTTTTTGTACGGCGGGAAATCTTAAATAGCTGTGTGAAATATATAAAAAATCTAGAACATCGGGACGCCTACATAGACGACGTTAGAATAATTACTTGGAAAAACCGCGGTCTTTGCATGGCAATAACTTATTTCACACAAAGGTTTCGTACCACCTGTCATAGTAATAGTTTTACAACTTAGAATTACCTATTCGGGGACATATCGCTTGTCCTTATTGGTCATTAGGCCAATTAGCCCACCCTCCTTTGGAAGCTAACTGAACCAAATGCATTTTGCCAGTATTCCGTACTGTTCCATTGTTTCAAACGTAAAATGAATGGTTCCGCATGCCTTGATATCGTTTCATAGGCTTCCTCGCAGCCGTCATTGCAATGTACAGTCGCGGGATGAAAAGGTTCCACTTTTCAACTCTATTGTAATGTTGTTAATATCACAAATATTCAACCTTTTTTTGTTCTACGACTGTACTAAGTACAATTTCTGTTGTTAATTACTTCGGCTTTGTTTCTACAGTGGTCTGTGCAAGCATGTACAGTCTCCGGAAATTATATATTTTACATCGATGAGCTCAAAAATATCTGACACGTCTCTATTGTTCGTTCGGATCGCTACCACCATCTTATATTTTAACCTTTAGTGGTAGGTTGTACACACCATGTCATTAGGATTTCCAAATGCGCAATGATGTTATATAATGAAATCATGCTTGCTTTTGTTTGTAATAAGATTATACAATTACCTTTTGTAAGATTGCAAAACCCGGAATTTCCGCATATGGAAAATGTTGACCCCAGTCAATAATGCCAGCCCTCTTCTCGGTGAAACCATGTTGCTTAAAAGCTGACCAGCGAGTCACACAATCATTCATTCATCATCATTTTTCTCAAATTCTCAAACAAGCTGTCACATTGTGAGTACTTATCCAGTCGCTATGCTTCAGAAGGCGGCTAACTGCTATGTAGTAGTCAAACGATTCTATACTCTATTGATAACCACATTAAATTCAAAATGCTTATATTATTACTATGCAGTTAGCTGCCTTCTTTGGTAGGATGGCAATATGCATTTTGTGTTACCAGCTAGTGATATTCTGTATTTGCCCCCTTTTTTGTGTCACCGCTTGCTGGTTGGACTCTA
Source organism: Acleris laterana (assembly GCA_963966035.1). Lineage (NCBI taxonomy): Eukaryota > Metazoa > Arthropoda > Insecta > Lepidoptera > Tortricidae > Acleris > Acleris laterana. The sequence goes on from OZ014452.1 coordinate 4,022,393, forward strand.
TACCCCTTACATATAGACGTGGAATAAGCTTGGAATACGGTCACGTATGTCGCAGAACGGATAACCGCTGGAGTAAGCGTGTTTTGGAGTGGAGACCGCGTCTTGGCAAACGTAGCGTGGGACGCCCTCTGGCCAGATGGCGGGATGACTTGCATAAGAGGGCCGGCAGCGACTGGATGCATAGAGCATTAGACCGGGCTCTGTGGCGTTCCTTGGGAGAGGCCTATGTCCAGCAGTGGACTGCAGCGAGCTGATGATGATGAGTATATGCCATGCTTTGTCCTTATCTGTAATTGTGACATTTGCATCTGACAGAAAGCGACAAAGCATGGCATAAACTATTCTAAGGGGTAAGACATTATAACATAATCTTGGTATTGATTTTAACTCGGCCGCCATTGCTGTACAGTAAATAAGAGCTATTATAACGTTAACGATTCGATACCATGTCATGTCGAAAGCCATATGGTTTGGCCGAGTAGAATAGAGGCTGTTATTACTATTCCTTCACACGCAACTAATTAATTTAACATGTCAAAGTGATGCAGAAAGTTAAATCCTAGAAACAACCTTACGGATTTGATTGATTACGTAATTTTGACATGGTTCCAAAGTGGCTCAGAAAACCATTTTGTTTGACTGTTCAATCGTAGTTTCTAATGATGTTTTGTAGCAATAATGGCGCCTGTAAGTGCAATGATAGCAACAACACGCCGCTTTGATGGAGCTGGTCGGTAACGAAACAGGTCTCATTCTTGGTACAATCGAGGAATACTAAAGTTACCCGGGTTCTACATTTTCCTCGTTAATTCTACATGGTAAAACCATATTGCTTTTGTCGTGTTATGTTATTATAAACGTTTCGATAGATCTTATTTAATTGACAATAATGGTGCCTGAAATTACAGTAATACCAAAACGTCGTGTTGAAAAGAGACATATTATTTGACCCATTATAATTGAAGACCTCAGGCCTTTGCCAAGACGCGGAATGTTAACAAGCGTTTCTATTCATTTAGTTTTTATACCAATCGCGTCACTGGTCCACGTCGTCATATGAAAAGTCACGTGATCTACCAGTGACGCGATTGGTTAAAAAACGAAACGAATAGAAAAGTTAGTTAGCGTAGCGCGTCTTGGCAAGAGACTATCACCATCTCGTCTTTTAACCTACCGCCAAGTAGCACTTATCAGTAAGTGCATGAAGAGGTTGACTAATGTAGGTAGTGGAAGCGAAAGTGGTATGTTTGGACCGGTACCTGGTATTCCATAGTCCAGCAATGGGGTGGCCCATTAGGACAAAGACGTGAAGGTACATACATACATACATAAACTCACGCCTTTATTCCCAGAGTGGGGTAGGCAGAGCGACAGAATTACCAACAACTATAAAAACTTTTGATAATTCTGTAACCACATTTTGCACACTAAGGCGATGTTTACCAGTGTATTAGTGACAGGTTGCAAGCCCATCGCCTAACAGTACTACACGCCTTTATTACCTTAGTCGGCTTTTACGACATCCACGGAAAGATACGGAGTGGCACTGTTCTAATCCGGCTACCACACGGAATGCGTGAAGGTACTTATGTAAATAATAAAAATGCGGAAACTAAAAGCATTTAAAATTATGTTTTATTCAATAATAATAAATTAACTAAACAATTTGGCGGCAAGATAGCGTCACGAGTCGGCTGGTTACGAACCAACTCATTATAAGGAACTTATTTTATTCCAATTAAAAGAGCATTCCATCTTTACTGGTACGTACACTTGTATTTAGATAAATGAACTATCAATTTACACAACAATAATGGATATCATTTTTTAAGACTCGACACAATATTATGACACTGCGGTTGCTTTGTGAGAGAGATTTTAAGATTAAAACATATTTGACAATAATACAATGCCAAGATAATTATAAAATTTGATGAATGATGAATTGATTTGATTTGATTTGACAAAAAATAATTACACAGAGAATTTAAAAATTTTAGAAATTCATCGGTTAAGTATAAGATTGGATAAATTAACAAAAACCATAGAGTGTGCTTATTTGACAATATTTTGCTTAGGCGATATGGTCAAATTCTTCAAAGACTCAATCTCTCATGTATTTAATGACAATCAATTGCACGGTGACTGATTACGTCAATCCTTCGTATTATCTTAAATTTCTACAAGATTTTTTTATGACTTCATAACATACTTATTTATTTTACTACTAGCAACCCGCCCACGCTTCATTTCAGCTTATCTGAGTATGATATATAGCCTATAGTCAATAATTGGGCTATCTAACACTGAAATAATTTTTCAAATCGGGCCAGTAGTTCCTGAGATTAGCGCGTTCAAGCAAACAAACAAACAAACTCTTCAGACTTATAATATTGGTATAGATTTTTCAATATACCCAGCCAGTTGGATATGCTCTTTGTAAAGGGGCTTAAACGATCAACTTATAATGGTAATGTGTGGCTGACAATTGTAGGTGTCTTTCTCTTACTGTGTGTTAAACTAAGACGTCTATGATCTTATCGGTCAAAGCAAAAAGGCAGTTTGAGTGGGTAAGGAGTAGAATTACTACGTTACAAAATTACCAACTTGCAAAATGAATACATTGCTATTTCATTTTGTGTCTCTTTTAATAAAGATGGCGGGGCTCCGCAATGCGGGGCCAATATTCTTGGGAAATTACCTCACGAACCTAACCTACCCAGTAACGCAAAAAAAGTGATCAGTTTGCGACATTTTGAGATTTAGGCTATAATAAGCGACGTGGTCGGTAATAATTTTACAACCGAGTCATTCTTTTACTTCCCAATAGGCGGTTTGTCAAATTCAATAGCCAAAGCAGATCGAATCTTCGCCTGTTAGTAATAAGGTTTCATTTGCTACAGGAATTGTGTATGAAATACCTCCATTTGTCTTAGTATCGCGTGCTAAAATGTGGATAAAGCATCCGTCTCTTTTCTATTAACGTTTCAAAAAGTGACGGAAGTTTTATCCACATTTTGTCACGCGCTAACGCAGCCATATTAGGCCCCCAGGGCAGGGTAGTGATTCTGTAAACAACGCCGGTCGTGCGGACTGTCGAGAGATATCCAAGCGGCGAGATTAAGTAGTCCCGTCAGTGCGAACAAAACACATTGTAGCGCGTGCATTTTCAATTTAGCAGCACGATGGGTCGAACGTATAAGGCTGCTAAATTTAAAATGTGTAATTGCTACAATGTGTTTTGTTGGCACTGACGGGACTACTTAATCTCGCTGCTTGGATATCACTCGACAGTCCGGACGACCGGCGTTGTTTACAGAATCACTACACTGTATACCGCTATTTTCCTTCGAACTTTCAAGTTGCCACACATTGCAATGAACATTTTGCTCGTTTAAAAGCTCCCTATTTAATATTATACTCGGTTGTCATCCTCGCACTTGATTTCCGGACAGCAGTCCGGGTAGGGTCGCGAGAGATCCGTCTCAGTCTTGTGACAGTTGGAGTCTTCGGTTGATACAGCGCCGCATCTGAAATATTAAAGTATTGTTGTAATAACATTAGATCAAAGGACCTGACTTTCAAAGCTGATAATTCTTGAATGACTTATTTTCGGTTCTCTGTCGTTTGCCCGAAAGTCATTTGCCATAATTCTAGCACTTGCCATAATATTCATTCGCCATAAAGGCATTTTTTCTGAAATCGTGAACTATTCAGAATTGTTATAAAACAAACCTAACCTAACCTACTGGGCTCCATACGATGGCATGTAAAAATTACCTGTAATGGTTACAGTTTCAGAAAAAATGCCTTTATGGCAAATTAACATTATGGCAAGTGGCTCAAAACTACGTACTCGCGCTCATCACACAAATATTAAATTTTACCCCGACCGGAGGACGTAGGCAAGGTCACACAACTAGGATAACTACGCTGTCAAAATAAGAAAGGATCAAACCCGACTACGTCCATACATACATAACTTTTCATCACACTTGCTCGTAAATAGTGTCCTAACATGCTAGAAAAATCGACCGTAAATCCAAAATAATACCCTCGGGCCTTTTTTTTACCATTACGTTACTTAAGTGCGTAATAGCTTTTTTTTTAAATATTATGCGTGGACTCAAACTATCACAATACGTCAGGACCCCAATTCTTGTGCCATTCGGTATGAAGTTTCATTCGAGATGAAATGTCAGTTGAATACTATTTCCTAACAATCTCGCATAACAAACTATTGATCTCATATGTCACTAGAATCGGACTCCGAACATGTTTGACATTATCTGTGGTAAGTCACAGACAATGATGTAGTCTGCCGCTAATAAGTTAAAAATATGATCTTTTGTCTGATTTGATTTAATTTCCTCGCAATTGTGATGAAAAACATTGTATGTTACACGGGTGGTAAAGGAAATACAAAGCTCGAGTCATTAAAGCCCTCAGCCTACGGCTTCGGGCTTCTAACAGACTCTCGTTTGTAATTATTTCTTTACCACCCTTAATACACAATGTACTATTACGCCTTTATTCCCAGAGTACGGTATGCAGACCTACAGAATTACCAACAACTCTACAAACTTGTTGATAATTCTGTAACCACATTTTGCACAATTAGGCTAAGATGTTTACCAGTGTATTAAAAGATGACTTACCCTGCGTAATGCATCATCTTTCCCCCACATTCAATCCTGTAGCAGTACCCTATGGGATGCACCGTGGCACCAAAGGGGATGACATCATTGATCTCCCTCACGTAGCATCCCTCTTTGTGTGCTGGAAAGAGACAAACGTAAACGTCAGAAACTTTAACAATATAATCATATTATTAGGAAACTAAGGACTGTCTTACACCTAGTCCTCATCAGAGCTTTAAGCTTGTTTTACAAGTACCAGTGCTATTTTACAAGTAGTACGCGGATAAGAAGTTAATCCCATTGCAGAACCATGAAGTTTCTAAATATGGACAATGTTGACAGCAGTTAAACAATGATAAAATTCAATAAAACAAAACTGAATCATAATTACATCAATATTTTTCAGTTGATTTTTAATACACATTTCTAAATTTTACGTATGTTTGTCCTCATAAATTACCGGGTGATTCTTTAAGAAGCCTGTGCGTTAAAGAAAAATATTTGACAGTTTACCCTTGTTTGACCGACACTCATTCAGCATGAAATAGCTTTCTATGAAACGAAAATTCTGCGAAGTGATACGTTCTATGAAATTAATATCAGTGAAACAAGGGCACACTATATTTAACACTGTACCTAGTGTCTTACTGCCGGTTTAACATTGATTGACCGGCTGTATATGTTTTGTAGTGATGATGACCAATGAAAAAAAACTAATGAAAATTGTTACATTATTAATAAAAACATGTTTATTAAAATTTAAATGTCAGACGTGGGCAGGGAGTTATTGCTTACAATTAAAATATATTGACCAACGCAGTATTATAATTACTTAGGAACATCCATAAATTATATTTAATCATCTACAATTAATTTTGATCCTTTTAGAAATATACGTAAAAGGGTTTCTATAATTATCATGTCGTCAAAACAGCCTTATGTTATGATAATTAACCTATCACTAATATGGTCATAATCGAACGATTGTGGTTTGTTTTTTGCTATAATAGCTGGTTTTGTGTGCTCTGTTTTTCCATTTATATTATGTCATTCATTGTTTTCGCGAACATAAGTTGTTGAGATGATCTCAGTTCAATAGGAAAATTAATGGTTAAAATAAGTATTTTAAAAACATTAGGGATGCCTATTTGCCAGAGACAGGCCAACAGGCAGATAGCTAACCTGTGGGGCTAGACAAGTTGCCATCGTTCACGAACGCTAGCGTTAGGCGATCACATATTCAACAACTTCTTGACTCTTTTGTAAATAAATAACTAACTAATTATTTATCATCGGAACGGTTAAAACTTTAAGAGTTAATAAATAAAAAATCTTCCCTTACGATTACGCGACACCCAACAAACCTGTTCAGAAGCATTCCTCGACACTTGGAATTCCATCCAAAAATAAAAATGCAAGATGCAATTTATTGCAAAACTCATCACGTTGTTTACAAGAGATGACCTTGACCTTCAAATCGTGACCTCATGTGGAATCTTTTATAATCTATAAATTATTGCGATAATACTGCAGGGGTCAAGAATTCGGCACAGTACACAGACACAGAGCAATATGTTATAAGGTCGTTGGTTAAGCGGCGATGTTTACCGAAGATTGACGATGATAACCGATAGAAAACGCATTGCTTCAATACCCTTACCATGAGTAAAAATTACCGTACTCGCTAGCGAGTCGAATGCTCTGTCCTTCGCAAACGTCGCAGTTTTCTTACAGAGTGCGAGGGACAGAGCATTCGACTCACTAGCGAGAACGGTAATTGTTACTCATGGTAAGGGCACTGAAGTTGTCATGTCACTCTCACACGCAAGTGCAGTGATGCGTGCAGTGAAATGCAACTACTTGAATGTAATGCACTGGCAAATACGTTAGAGTTGAATGAGCTAGTTCTTAGTAGAGATGTTAATTTTTTGTGTGTAAACAAATAATTTATTCTATAATAAAACGAGTATGTCGGTTGTATGAACTGCATGCTTATTGCCTAACGCACTCGCTATCGTAGTCAGCTTGAAATCAGGACGATTGTTTCCTTTTTATATGCACACAAGCCTTCGATTTTCAAAATGAAAACTATTGCGATTGCGAGTGCGTTAGGCAATAGCCCCCCTGCCTGCATGATGATCATTTTGATTTATATGTTTTATCAACTGCGATATAATATACAATTTAAAATCTATTTAACGGTTGATTTTAACCAAAAACTTGACCTATTTGTTTTTATTATTATAAATATCTTAAAATTCAACTGGCAGAGAATGCCATCGAGCATAAGTTCACGTTTAATACTCAAATTTGTATTTTAGTAAATTAAAGCTTAAATGTGTATTCTTAACACATGTCAAAATTAAAACGTTTCTTAACATTACAATGTCGCAAAAAATACAACATGCTTAAAATCTCCTGTGAAATGAAATGATATTACTGTTTTATTGTCGTACTGCGTCCGAGGTGACCGTGATCATCTGATTATTTTCGTACTGCGGCATTGAGTTTTCGATAACGTTTTAATGCACTGACCTTAGCAATAATGCTTATTTGTAGTCAAAATAAAGTGGAATTCGATTAACGTTTAATGACAGTGATAAACTTAACTTTCGAGTACTTAATGATTTAATTTTTTCTCTTTTCTCCTGAGTTTTGTCTGCTTATTATTTCTCTCAGGATGGTTTACTTTTTTAGAACAAATGTAACTAAAGCACATCGATCGTTTGCTAAATAAAAGAAAAGATCAACAGATAAACAAAATAAAAGAAGCATACTTTTTGCTATTGTCTCTTCGCACATAATAATAGTAAAAATATTAAGCGTTTATTATAACATTGTTGTTATCACTACATTATTATTATAAAAGTAAGTTCTCCGCCAAGTCTGTCCGTCAGTATGTTCGTTCGCGATGGTGGATAACGGATTTTTATGTGGATTAGTTAGATTTGCTAATTACACTAAAATACAAGACATAAAATATCGGCATCCATGGCAGTTAATTTGGCATTCTATTAATAGAATTTAAAAATATATATTGATAAACGCGTATTGGTTACAATGAAAAGAACTTGTTTTTTTTTTATTTTGATAAAAGATTAAGCATACACAGGCGTAAGTAACGGTAGTACAAAAGAATATAATATTGATTTTCGTACTTAAGATACAATAGTATCCTACGAATAAATTTTAATTTATGACCCTTTCAACGAATTCGGAACAAGACCCCCTATATCTTTATGTAAGAAAATTATCAAATTCAAAAAACTAGACTCTGACTTACTAAGGTCGAGCTTGAAGAATTTAAAAAAATAATTTGCATTCACGTTTTCTGCTAATCGAAATATTCGAATTAAAATAGTTAAAACCGGTTGAATTTACGTCAGAACTTATAGACACGTGAATAAAGATGACTAGAAATTATCTACTTAGTGCAAAAAAAATAGAACGCCCGAGGAGAATTAACATTTTATTAGTAGATATTTTTAAAACATTTTAAATAATGTTAGTCACTTTAAAACAAAATACCAGTTAAGTGCAAGTCGCACTCACAAACGGAGGGTTCTGTGCCACTGTACAACTGCCGTCCTAAGCAAAAACACAGTAACTAAGATAAACCTGCAGTACTAATTTCAACCTTATTATTAACGCTATAGAATTGAATCTGTTTTGGTTATTGAATTTAAGATACTGCTTTTTGTCAAAGGAGGATACAACATTAAACACGTTGGTTTATACAATTTGTTGTTATAGCTGCAATAGAAATACACACTGACAATTTCAACTATTTTGTGCCATTATTACTATTATTATCTATTATTTCGTGAGGTGCAGCCTGCTGATAGACAAACCAACGGAGTTAATAATAGGGTCCCGTTGGCACCCTTTGGGTACTAAAAACTATTTTAGAGCATCAGTCCCCTGGTGGCGTCGTTTTGCATCAACCATATTAGTAATGATAAGGATATTACTTGTCCCATATTACTTTGCATTCTAAGAAATCAATAAAATAGGTCATTGATAAAGTAACTAGGTTGCAATAACAAAACAACTGCAATCAAAACTTGACCCCGTTGACCCGATTGGAGAGATAAACATATATTATATAAACTAGGTTAATATCCTTGTTGCAATTATATATATCAAGTGTGGCAATAGTAAAGTAATTATTAATATTTGCTGCCGATGGATCGAACGTATAAGGCTGCTTAATAGAAAATGCACGCGCTAGAATGTGTTTAGTTCGCTCTGACGGGACTACTTAAACTCGCCGCTGTGATTTCGCTAGTTCGTCCGACCGTCTGTTGTTTTTGAGAGAATAACGGCCCAGGCATGTTTTAATGTTTTAACGTCGTAATGTCTGTCATTTTATTCAATTTAAAATGATTCTTCGAGGAATGTCATAAATACTGAATTACGCTGTCACAATTGTGCTCTGGTGACTCTACTAGCTCTCAAAATGGTTTCAACGGATTTTTTTTCGCTATTTCTTTCGCACTCGTATTCGTGCCGTAAGCAATTGCGCTCTCGCTTGCACCCTCACTGTCTATTACGCTAGTATATTAATGTCTATGGTCTTTACCAATCACAGGACAATGGGGGTCCCGGACCTTTAGACGGCGTACAGTCGAGGTCATAGTATACAATTTTGCCCCTCATTTCAATGGAATATTGTCAACATTAAAATATGAAAAAGATAACAATGTCTCTAAAAACCCAATATAATGTCACAACATTCTAAAACCTCTTTTTATGGTCAAGGTGTCTAAAAAACCCAATGATCTATTGGAGAAAACAAACATGTTTCTCTCACCCAATTAGCCGTGGCTCCGGAAAACCCCGAAAGGCGTTCGACTTTGGTATCGACATTACTCATTACGAGTTTATGACAGGTTATCAACCTGCAACCGAGATGTAAAAGTGATACGAGTACCTACTAACATACGAGTATGTAAAGTAAACCAAAGGAATCGAATCCGTAGAAACTATTATTAACTTATGAAAATATGGCAAATATCAATATTAAATATCTCGGCTCCGATGCACTTAAGAGTATTAGGTACATAACATAACAAAACATGTTCATTTTGAATTATTCTATCATAATTTACCACTTCTACTAATGGCCGCTCACCTTGACCATGTATGACTTTTTACAAATAGATAGATAGATAGATAGATAGATAAAACGTTTATTTGCGTACTAAAAAACACACATACAATTGACAAAAATATAAAAAATAAAAATAAGCAGAGTGAAACTAACATTACACACAAATTGCGAAAAGAATGTGTGCGCTGCAGCAGCGCAAAAGGGTAATGGCTCAGCGTATAACTGCTCATTATGAGCAAAACACTGGTATTCTGCCACAACCCCGAGGAACGACAGAGCAACAACAAGCAAAAAAAGAACAAGAGGATATGACAACACTTTTACCCAAACCCCTTTATGTTTTCTTTGTGCAACATTTGCTATCTTCAATATTAACGGTACTTTCCCTTCAAGGTCATTACGATCTACATGAAATCTAAGACAGACTAATATCGGGTCACACCAGTATTAAAAAAAACAAGCACGTGTAAACTTATTCCACACGTAACAAACACGTTACTGTTTTTATGACGCGAGCGCTATCCACCGTAAGGTATTTGACGTAGTGCCATAAGTGTCATTTTAAGTTTCTCTGGGATTTCCCATATCCGCGTAAACGTTTAGAATATGAACCCGGATGATGACGACAAAAATGAGTACTGATTTTAGTATTTTCTCTCATTTTAATGACGATTTTGATGATTCAACGAAGGTCGTGTTTACATCCTAGCTGTAACGTACTAATGATGACTAATGATGTAATGATAGATAATGATTTAAATGCAAATGAACTTAAGTGAAGATGGTAGATAAATTTACATTGAGTCCGATTTCTTTAACACCGATTATAAGAAACCAGTTGTCAAATCTTTAAGTCAGTCTTTATCTTTTTCTTATAACTAGCAACCCGTCCTCGCTTCGCTTCGGTTTATGCGAGTATAATATTTAGCCTATAACCTTCCTCAATAAATGGGCTATCTAACACTGAAAGAATTTTTCAAATCGGACCAGTAGTTCTTGAGATTAGCGCATTTAAGCAAAAAAACAAACAAACAAACAAACTTTTCAGCTTTATAATATAGCAAAATGTGGTTACAGAATTATTAACAAGTTTTTTGAGTTGTAAGTAATTCTGTAGCTCTGCCTACCCCACTCTGGGAATAAAGGCGTGAGTTTATGTATGTGTATGTTTGTCAATAATAGGTACAAACCTATCATGAGCGCCATACATTTTTAATTTTGTAACATTTTGGTATAAATTTGACATTAAGTGATCTGCCGCGTTGTATTTCATTCATGATAATTATAATTACACACACGGCTCAGTTACATTTTAATAACCCATAATAACACTTATTACGAGTAGCTGTTACATAATGGGCACTTACAATTTATTAACGCGCCCAGGGAGTAATTTAAAACGTTTTTAAATTGAACTATTTAACCGATTATTGTAAGGACGAATAATGAAATGAATTAATGTTTTGTTGTAGTGTTAAATTATTACGACACTTACAAATGAGTTTTAGGGCTGATTTTTCAATCTTCAGATAACCCTGCTTGTCAGGTAAATTGTAGCTCTGTCTTTATCTTTCTTATGACAAAGAATAGGACAGAGCTACAATTTACCTGACAAATAGCGTTATCTGGAGATTGAAAAATCAGCCCTTAATCAATCCCGAATAAATTTTGAATGTAGAAACTGTTGACATTTTGATTGTAAATAAGTTGTTATAATATTTTTTTGGAGAAGATTTTGTTGCCGGCCGTACCTTTTATGTAAGACAATTCTAACGAGCCCTAAAACGACGGGTTTATGATAAACCAGTCGGGTTATTTAGGAGTTCCTAAGGTCACCCAAAATCACATGGATCTTTCTACTCCTGAAATTGAACTTCTTTTGTTATTTAAGTTGTTAAAATGATGTACAATTTTTTTTTCCATACAAGTGAAATAGAAATTTCAATTTGCGCGATCCAATCTCCATTTTCTTTTAACCCTCGTACCAAGGAAATGTCGCCCCCTTACCACGAGATAGTGATTAAAATGGTCATGATATAATACACTGATTTTACTACTAGATTTTAACAACAGTTAGTTATCTAAACTCTAGTTATTTTTTAATGTTGCAGAACAAAAGTAGTTAGTTCAGTTTAGCGCTTAGAATCGATCGTTGCATTCACAGCCCCAAGCTCAGAGGCACCCGGTACAAAATTGGTGGCTCATCTCATAAGTCATAACTGAATGACATATTTTTCTCAAGTGGCCAGTAATTGACAATTTACCCTAAAAATTTGTTAAGGCAACCGACAAACTTGATGTTATTTTTGCTTGATTTAAATATTTACTCATTATAAACAGTAAACAAACTTTTAATTAAGTGAAAAACTATCAATATGACTTTAAGGTCAGGGTCACTCGAGGCGATAGCGATATACAAAAGTCGTGACCTTAAACTTTATCTAAATTCTTTAAAGTGTGTTTATAATTCATTAAAAACTGAATAGATAACTTGTTATTCCAAGCGACTAGAGAGTTTAAGGCAGGTAGAGAGTGACGTTATTCCCACTTTTTTATACTAGGCAAAGGGGCAAACGACCCATCAGGTTAACTGGGGCACGTTTTATAAAGCTACAAGTAACAATTATACAGGGTCAAAACTGGCAACACTGATCAAATGGCTGATTCATTGGTCGACGTTGTGTCAAATGGAAACTTGTACCTAATCTGTAAATTGTAATTCGTTGCTTTATAAAACAGGCCACTGGTGTAAAAAAGTGATCACCGCTGCCCATGGATACCCTGCAACATCAGCGTCGCTATTGCCTAACGGACTCGCAATCTCAATTGCTTTCAAAGAGGAACAATTGTTTTCTTTTTGTATGCAGGCAACCCTTCGATTTTTAAAATGAAAACAATTGCGATTGCGAGTGCGTTAAGCAATAGTCAGGAGAGGTATTGAACCTGCGTTGCCGGAATTTAAAAAACGGCTTTGAACTTAACTCTTCTAATATGTGTATCGATCGACCGACCGAACATAGACTAATATTAACAGATGCACGGCAAGGCGCACTGTATCTAAGCTATTAATAGATTTCGGCTCGCTTTCGCTGATATACATATTTGATAGAATCACGAAGAAAAAGCAACTAATTAGATATTATTTTAGACGCATAGACTTACAATACTTACTGTTTTGTATTTTATCTATGGTTAGAAGTCTTCTCTTATTTGAAAATATAACTACATTCTTGGAAATATAGTCTTTTACCTACTTACTATCATTTTTTTGTGAATCCGTTTGCGAATTAGTTTTTTAATCATTAATCCCTCAGGAACTGTCCTTTTCCAGGATAAAAAGTATCACAGTCTAAGGTTATAAACTATCTGTATCATGAAGAAGGAACAAACAAACACTTGCATTTTTATTATTAAACTCCTGACGTCCCATGGTAATTATAAAGTTTGAAAAACTTTATCCAATGTAATTTTCCCTCAACTCAAGTAATGAATTGAGTTGAGGGAAAATGACAAATGATGAGGTTGATGAGGAATGCCTCATCATGAGATTGCAAGGTTACAAACATAACCTTAGAAGCCGGTGATCTTGCAAACATGTTGTTTGACCTCTCATCAGCGTGTTCATGAAACTTGACGTTGGTGTTAATCTTTCATTTTCATTGCCGAAGACTTACGAGGACACTTGGTACTTAAAACCATTGTGAAGACTTTTTTTGAGAATTTATAGTTTAAAATTTTGGAAAAATGTGATTGCAGGATATCTAGAACTGCCTGTATATAGCGAGTTAAAGTTGACTGTGCAAAATGTGGTTACAGAATTAACAACAAATTTTAAGAGTTGTTGGTAATTCTTCAGTATGGGAATGAAGGCGTGAGTTTATGTAATGTAAAGTTATCAAAATTAAGTGTAGAGTTGTAATAATGTTGTTAACTTAAATTGATCTGAGAGTTGCCTTTGCTTGTTTGTGTTTTGTTTATAGGAAGTTAACGATAACGAGCTATCGTTCTTCCGCTATCAAAATCATGTTTCGGATAGAATAATAAAGAGCAGTATTTACAACAGTGTGCTTATTTTTTTTCCACATGATATATAAGTATTTATGGAGTTTAAAGTTACTTCTATTTTTAAACCGATACAGATACTGATAACCCTGAAACGGCCCAAACGATTAAATAAAACTGGGTTTGCAAACCATCATGATTGACCAAGATTTAAATGAATAAAACTGCATTAAAACCCTCCCTCCCCTCTTTTTTTGGATATGATAAATGTATGTATGTGAACTAAGTGATCCACTCTGAGGCCACTTTATTATAACCAAAAATACTGCAACTTTCTTAACTGTTTTGTTATATCCTTATTTAGTTTTTAATGTAAATTGAATATCGTGTATTTATCCACATTTAAGTATACCTTAAAGCAAATCATAACAGAACCTACAGGTGACTTTCAGATACACAGAAACTTAGGATATATTTGGAACGGCACAATTTTTCCAAAAAGAAACCGTTGAGTTTATTTATCATATAGATAACCACGGCCATAATAGGCCCGCAGAGGATGAAATAATTGTTAATAATTAAAAAGAATAAGCAAATTATCTCACCCAATTCCGTTGGTTTCATAGGCGCCCATCCTTGATACGTAGCAGCACTCGCCAGTCCAATCACCAGGCACAAGCAAGCAAACCTTAGCACCATTGTTAAAAATAAAACTTAAGAACTTTTCAAGTCAAACAAACTTAATATATTCCAGCCGTGTCAAGGCAAAAGATATCTCGACGCGCTACGCGAGCTAACTGACGGGCAAAATATCGGCTCACTGGTTTTATTTGCAATAGGATTACTACACTCGCGCGATTAAGGCGTTTTTATTGTGAAGGTTTCAAATGATCATCCTGTATTTTGAATTTTTGGTCACGTGTCCGTTTTAGCGGATATGGGCATTTTATTTATTATTATTTGCAAAAATTTAAGAAGTACTTAATTATGGACTTAATTTTTAGAGGCATTATACATTATGTGTATTTCATTAGTTTGGTTGGCGTGTTTGTTTTATAAATGATAATTGGGATAGGTATACCAAAAAATATAACTAACGGTTTTTAGATTCTAATACGAAAGAATATGTAATTTTAAGAGACCAATTTCATAAATTTTGTAATTGAACCAATAGTTTTGTTTTAATATCTTTAATTATTTAGCGGTCATTTTATGGGTGACATGATTACTTATTTTAAATTTGAGTTGGCTTTTTCTAATAAATTGCATCAATTAAATGATGTCCAATGCTAAAAAATGATTGTATAATAGCGTATTAAAACGTTATATTTCAAACTGTTTTCGCCTAACCCGTAAACACGGTTTCAAGTCGAAAACGAAAGTCAAACAAAGGTTGAGTATACTTTTGTCGAAATATCCGAAATAGATAAATATTTCAAAAACTTAATAATGCAGAACGGCTTTCGAATTGGAAGAATTGTAAAAATATGAATTCTTGAAATAAGATAAAAGTAATAATTGAACGAATGCAAAATACTTATAAATAATATCGACGAAGCGGTTATTTTGTGATGTACAATGCAGTCGATATCGGACAATTGACCGTTAAAGTTACATAAGCGAAATGAAAGTGGCGTGAAATTTAAATTTTTATCATTAAAGAGTTTCACTGCCATTTTAAGTACCTAGTTGAAGGCTCGAAGTTTTTATAATATATCGTTTGCGTAATTTTTATGTGACCAAATATATTTCGTCTTCTTCTTCTTAAGGTGCCTCTCTTAGCCGTAAGACTAAAGGCCGCACTTAGAGTTATTTAACGACGGTTAAGTCGTTCTTTAGTAACGACTTTTCATTCAAAAGTTTAAAAAAGGAACGAGTTAAATACATGCATACATACAATCACGCCTCTTTCCCGTAAGGGTAGGCAGAGACCACTTATTTCCTCTTGGTACGATCCAGACAAACTACTTTTTATTTACAATATTTCTTTATCCACAAAAAAAAGACAAGACAAAAATATCAATAAATATAGTTTTTTTAACTAAATAAGAACTAATTATTTATTGGCGAACTAAATTCCATTCTGCAGCAAGCCTACCAAGGGTCATCGAGTCTTTCGATGGGACTCTGACTCAGCTGTTGTAAACAAATCACGGCCATAAACATAAAACAAATAAGTCACGATTTAATTAGCTTCTACTAAACTTTATTGGCACACATCAAGGTTCGATTTAGAACTGCATCAATTTGAAAGATACTCCTTTTTGGATTTTAAAAGTTGTTGTTATGACTGGCGCTAGATCCGTGGGGAAAAACGTCAACAATAACACGATCGCTTATATGTTAATATATGAATAAACCGGAAACTTAAGGTAAGATAAACATTTGTAAATATTAAATAGTTCTATATTTTTCAGCACAATACACAGAAAAAACGTCAACATATCAGTAACAAGCTTCTTCAAGACCTTACCAACATATGAATAATCATCATCACAAAGAAAATTAGAAGGAAAGGATAATCTCACACAAATTGATCAAGTCTCAAGCTCTGAAGCCCGATTTATATTGATCAAGGACAGTGGCAAGTACAGTGTCAAGGACAGGGGAAGTGAAACAATAGAATGCGACTCTATTTGGATCCACTGGCAAGTCAACTTGACTCGCTACTGTCTAATCAGTTTACACTGTCACTGACCACTTCCACTGTCTATGACCAATGTAAATCGTTATTTAGCTCTAGACTTGTACTATGGGTAACTAGACAATGACAAACTTGCTTATACAGAGAAATACAATACATACTTAAAAACCATACAAAACTTTGATAAATTCTTGCTAAATTTTGGTCTAAAGACAACAAATATTTTATGCGTACTACAACTTAGCATACAAAAAATAGTAAATGTTATATTTAAAATTTTAGAGACAGTTGAAACAAAGTGCCATAAAACTGGGTACAAAGGGATTAAGGGTTAAGTAGGGACAGAACCTAAAATAAGACTTAACTTGCTACAAATAAGAAGTCTTATAATTAGTAACATATGCTTCATTTTAGGTTGTGTCCCTACTTACCCCTTAATCCCTACTCACCCCGTTTTACGGTACCTATACCTGTCTATATGACTTAGAAGCCAAATTCCTATCTATATCTTTATTTGGCAGATCATTTAATAACTTCTTTGGTATCGAAATCATTAAAATTAATGTTTTCAAAGTTGACGCAATTACCTCCAATAATCGATATAACTAATTTAAATGACTTCGCTTATGAATATTCAGGAAATTTGCCAGATGAAATATTTAATTAACTCAAAATTGATTCTTCTACGCTGTTCCGTATGCTTTGAACCGGTTGTTGGTTAACTTGCATTCCTAGCCTTTCTATAGTATAAAATGCAATTTAACCGGTTATTGTCCGTTTTTTGTATGAAAATAACCGATGAATACCGGTTATTTGCATACCGTATTTTTTAGCCACGTAACGTACCCCGTATTGATTCTCCGAGATAAAATATAACCTTTTTCATTAGGGAATACTTTCGACCAGTGAAAGTACTTTTTTTAAATCGGACCAATTCCATAAATTACCCGTTACAAACGATTTATTTTCTTGACAAAAGATTATAAAATAACTTAAACGCCGGCAATAAACCTCTTCATTATTTACAGTATTTTAATACGGTTTATTGTTAATAAAAACAGTTTGAGATATAAAATTAATACCTAATAAATATATATTTTTTCTTTATAATATAACCAAACCCCAAGTGAAACAAAAGACGTATGTAAATTCAAAATTCAAAGTTCAAAATATTTATTTAATAAATCGGCCACATGAGGGCTTTTTTACACGTCGGTAATGTGGAGTGAATCTACTACCTCTAAGATATGTAGATAAAGCAGTTATATAATCCAAATAAATAATTCAACATTATAATTTAACGGCCTTTAATTATGTGTTAGACGTTAAAATAAAGGTGGTTTATCTACTACGCAAATGTATAAAAACTGTTGCTAGGCAATAACACCAAAGACAACGATTCTTTTACGTCACATCTCAGTACATATACCTACAATTTATCATGAATAACGCTCGTTTATTATCTAACTTTTAATTTGGTATTTGAAGTAAGGAGCTATATTCTACATTTTAAAACCACACTGCTTTTTCGATATCGTATTGCCAACGAACGATAGCTTTTATTTACTTGACAGTAATGGCAACCGAAATAAACACTACACGATAACAATGTTAAAAGCAATATGGCTTTACCAAGTAGAATTCAGCCCCAGTATGGATGTGAATTATTACTGTGATTTAGTTTAATTACTCGTTTAGAATTAGGTACTTAAAATTCGGCACATTTGAATGTAAATATGATATTCGACAATTCATTAATGTTTTTGTCTTAAACTTTTTTTCCCCTTAGTTTCTCAGAATTAGGTAATGCAATTTTACTGGTTATTAATCGGTTTTAACCGGTTATTTGCATTCTCTGGCTTCATTTTTTTTTATCACAACTTTGAACTAAATAAAATTAAGTGCATTTTCGTTGGCTAAGTTACGGATGATTTACCTAAGATAATTACTGTACAAATTTTGACAATTTTTAGTAGATATATAATTATATAGATATATAATAATTAAAAACTTTTTTTTCTCTTTTTATGGCAAACAGGTGGCAAATGTGCACACAGCCACCTATGGTAGGGATCTGAGACCTATAGACATTTGCATTCTCAAGATTGCAATCCTAAGACTGCAAATGTATTTCACCAATTATCTTAACCCTAGATCGAAACACAACAATTCAAAAATTGCCGCTTGGTAGGTAAAGGCAATTGAGAAATTGAAGCAGTAGTTTTATACTTTTTATTTTAAATATAACAATAATATCTCTTTTCTTATCGCGTAATCCATATCGCGTCAATTTAGACGGTAATCTGAAGCTTTGGCACTCATTATGTCAAAAACCTCAGTGGAATTACCCTGGGAATGACCAGCGACGCGAAACCAATCTTTCGTTAAAATACATTACTAAACGTGGTATTACTCCACAGGATTTTACATATTATATCCTGGTTGGTGAGATCTCAAGAAGAATGTGTAATTTAACGTTCTTACTGTGAAATAAGCTTTACATTTTTTTCTCGGCTGTGATGGTGACGGAACCAGTAAAAGGACAAGGACCAATGAACACTTGATTCTTATTTTACAGAAGATAAGGGTTATTCATTTGTTTTGCAACAATCAATTTAAGAGTGAAGTGTCCATTACTAGTGCCTGTCAGCTAAAACTGACAGATTTTAATTTCATAAAACACGAAAATTTACAAAACATCATAAAATATTAACTATAAAATAACCCTTGCAGTTCACCCGCTGGTGACATGGTCCCTAAAATGCAATTACAACTTGCAAAATATATAAACCTAAACAGATTAACAAATTCATAATACAAACATTGTAAGCTAAATAAAGGCTCGCACAAATAATTAATTTTAAATTCAAATATGGAACGTCCTGGTTTAAGCTTTTTATTGACTTTTAACCCAAGTGTCTAAGGCTCAAGCAGTAGGGTAATCTGTTTCGGGTGTAAATGTGTATGACGTGTGTGTGTGTGTGTTTGTTTTAACCTCCTATCAAGAAATAAGGTCACTAATACAAATGCGGTTCTATGAGACATACGCCCTTTTTTCTAAGGAGGGCAGTATGTATTCCATGTCGGTTTCTTAGTCACCTTCATAGACTGAACGTTTTGACGAATTTAAAATAAAGAGAACACATTGTTAAATTTCGATTCTAAAAGAGACTGCTTTTTTTTTTTTTTATAGTATTAAGCGAACACTTTGCCATTATTTATGTTCCAACTTCTCAATTCCTAATGCTGCAAGGGTCAATATCCTACGAAAGAATTTCATACTTTGTTTATTAACCTTGAGTTTTACAATTTTGGTTATTAAATGATATAGAGCTCTATATCATTTATTGCTTTGGGCCTAGCCGTAATCGTACAATTTTAAGTGAACACACTGTTTTTTTTTGCTTTTCATCACTATGTTAATACTTGTATTATATTGTAACTGACTATGACCATTGACGCATAAGGTGCATGCAAATAGTCTAAAATAGTTACAACTATAAAAAAAAAAAGTCTGTTCCTCTTCATTCGGTTACTGATATAAACAAATCAATTTACCATTATATTACTCTATATTCGCGTACTTTTGAAGGATAAGCATGGTCATATTATGTATTTATACACTTAATCACTGTCTTCATGTTTATTTCGAGGTAGTAATCTCCATTTAATCTTGCATTTTTTGATGAAAAGCACTTTGGTCAAAATACCATGACACTGACTAAAGCCTGTCATATACATAGTGATGATTGAAAGATTTGATTGATAAGAGAGGTTTTGATCTCAGTCACAACCAGCATAATAATACGATGATGATGAGGAAAATATATTAAACCTTTTGAATAAACTAATTAGAGGTAACATTATTCTCATCACTATTTCATCCCCTATCTAAAAACAATTACAGTCAGGTACAGGTCGATTCACAAGAGTTGGCACGAATGGATTGAATGAGTGAATGAAAGTATACTAGTGTGTAAAATAGTAACAGGTTAAGACGGCACGCACACAATGATAGGTGACATTACTTTCGTTCAATCCATTCGTGCCAACTCTTGTGAATCGACCAGTATACTTGGTATTGTCATTGGTTTGGTAGTCTGAATAGGAACAGACTTTAGCGTATCACATATCAAAATGTGTAAGAAATCGACAACGAAAACTAAACCTAAATATGATATTATTATAGAAGCCAGAAAAGGTTTTCCGAACCAACGACAAGTCGGAATTGCGTCAAAAGATAAAATTATTATTTACGAATGCTATCATTGGGCTAGCACAAATAATTGGTAAAGTTTTCCGACAAAAAAAACTGTGGTTACTAAGCTGACATTTGACATTAGTGGACATACGAAATAAACCTAAGT
This sequence comes from Acleris laterana, assembly GCA_963966035.1. NCBI lineage: Eukaryota > Metazoa > Arthropoda > Insecta > Lepidoptera > Tortricidae > Acleris > Acleris laterana. The sequence goes on from OZ014452.1 coordinate 4,043,159, forward strand.
TGATGTAAAAAAAACGTGTTTCTGGATTTCTTGTAAGCTCTTATGACATTGAATTGTCACCTACCTGTCACTATCAGATTAATGAAATAGGGAACCGGTTACACTTTGGTCTTGAATTCCTTTATCAATAAAAGTATTGTAATATCGAGCTTAGCATAAGTTGACTGATCTAAGGCGGACATAAAACTAAATGAGTAAAGATAAGCTTTAAATTTTGTAACGAGTGTATAAAAAAAAACTGTTTGGTGACTGAATGATCAACGCACACCAGAAACAGCTGAACCTAGGGAATTGTAATATGGAGGGAATATTCCTTGGATATCCTAGGGGACTAAAAAGGTATTTTAGGATTTTTTTCCCCTAAGTGGGTTGAAATAGGGGTAGTACAAAGTCACGGGCGTACTCTAGTCTAATACAATAGAAAGATGCATTCATCCATTCATTCATTAAATCATGCATGTTTCCCAGAGGGGTGGGCAGAGACCATTTCTTCCCACTTGCTACGATGTTGTCAATTTTTTTTCGCTTCTTCCACATTCCTACATCGAGTCACAAATACATACAAAACATAGAAACATACAAATCTATTATAATGCAACCGGTTACAAATACCATCCAAAAAAACTAAACCAATGCGTCCTAATGTACGCAGACATACCTATACCCTATTATTATTCAGAAGGAAACTAGTACAATTCGTTTCGGATGAACTTTGGTTGCCATCTTGGTTTATTCTATAGATATACGACACTTGCATACTCAATTAGGTACATCTAAAGACACCTAACTCTGCCCTCTAGGACGCATGTAAGATTTGATAGTCAAATTAAATTTAACCCCTATCTTAAACAATAAGGTCATTAATATTAATGCGGTTCTATGAGATATTTGCCCTTTTTTCTAAGCAGGTTAATACTACAGTAGTAGTACAATACATTTATAGATACACTCACTCCTTCATTATCAGAGTGGGGTAGCTAGAGCTTCAGGACTACCAACCACTCTAATAATTTGTTGTCAATTCTCTAACCACATTTCGCACAACCAGGTGGAGATACTAACATAATTGTAAGCACTTACTTTAACACAGGTCTCTGTCGTTTGAGCCATGTATTAATTTCGGAATGTAAGCTATTTGTAAGCAATAAACTATTTCCCGGCACAGCTGTATTAATCGAATCATGTTAAAAGCAATATGCTTTTCCCGAATATAATAGAGCCCTGGTCAAGTTTTCATGTTCGAGTAATATCGGTTTCAAGCTGATGTTAATTATCTTTTAGAAACAAATACGTTTACCATTGTAAAAGTGAACTGGTTTTTCTTCCGTCATTTGACCATTAAATTGTTATTATTCCGTTTTGATTACGAATTAATTTTATTTTACGATCTCAATATTCTCAATCCGGTTATTTTTACGTCAAGTAGAAAGCACGTAGATCGAAGAACCGGTTACTATTCGAACGCGAGCGCGATGATACAACATTTAAAGGATTTTTATTCTATGATTGCAAGACCACCATGGAATTCCACAAACTGATATTCTCAATCAAAACTTAATTTATTTCATCACTTAGCTATTGCAAAATTAGTGGTAAAGACCAAAATTGTGTGTTTGTGTCCTCGATTCTAACTTATACACCCAAAGCCTCAGATAAGTGCAGTTGACTACAACATCCACTTTCGCACCTTATTATAATGGTAACAGTAGACAAATTTTGCAGTCGAGAAGCCTTATTGTACTTTGTCATTACACGTATATATTTTTTTTAACCCGGCTGCCATGTCTGTCAACTGTCAAGTTATCAAGAGTAAGGTTAAGAATGAGAAGAATAGATCTGTCAAGATGACTGTATTTATTTACGTCATTTGAACATCTTTACCGATTTCTTTAGTTGTTTACCAATAATATTCCGATTAAGCTAATCAGACATTCAGGCTCTAGATATTAAAAGTTGAATGTTAATAGGCAACATTGACGTCAGAAGAAAGAGCATTTATCGATCGTAACGTTCAAAGGTCAAATAGATCGATGGACAAATTGATTTTACCTATTGTAGGCGACCGATTTATCGACAAGACTGCTGATAATGAAAATGAACAAACCTGTTCTTTAGAAGGACAAGATATAAACGTATTCGTAATTACGTATTCTTATATCCAATACTGGTACTCTAGGAGCATTTGTGTTGCTAAGCATACCATGATATTCTTTTCATACAAATTAAATAAATGAGGGAAAGAAAACTACATAAAGTGGGTTTTCATGAAATGCCTTTTTTCGATCTTTATTTCGAATTGGTATTGCCGTTTGGTTTTTCTTATGCTACAGTAGGTAAACTAGATAACGGGTCACCTGGGGGGTTATTATGACATAGCTATGCAGTTCAGTTTACGCTGAGAGAAAAGGACAGACCTATATAACTTGCTATAACTCTGTCCTTTACGCTCGCCGTGAAATGAATTGCTTAGCCATGCCATAATAACCCCCTGATCTGGGGGGTTATTATGACATAACCATGCAGTTCATTTTAAGGTGAGTGTAAAGGACAGAGCTATAGCAGTTATATAGCTCTATCCTTTTCTCTCAGCGTAAACTGAACTGCATTGCTATGTCATAATAACCCCCCTGAAGTGATCACCGTCGCTCATGGACATCTGCAACATGAAGAGATGAATTGTAGCTGCGTTGTCGGCCTTGAGAAAAGAGTATGTTTTGTCTCTTGAATGTCCCTAATTCGGTACATTAAGCTGATTCCATAACACTGTCGTGAGCGGCAAGTTTCATCTAAACCGCGAAGTGGTAGACCGCCATCCATCGAGGTAGTGCTAAGGAATGCAAATAACCGGTTATTTTCGGTTTTAATCGGTTATTTTCATACAAAAACTTATAATAACCGGTTAAACTGCATTCCCTAGGCAGTGCTGACGAAAGTATAGTCGTTTGTGAGTGATAGGGTAAAATAACCTTGCCGCAGCAGTACCCCATTTTTTTTTGGCAAAAGGGCGCAAATGCCGGTGGATCGAGCCAAACAGAACCTCCTAAAACAATGAACTTTGAGGTTTTAAAACGAACATTGGCCATTGAACGACGTAATAACGTCAATACGGTTTGACTACGACTTAACACGTCTGCGCGGCATCGGTAACAATCAAATGCAGAGAGTTGTATGAAGCATGCCAAAAGAAACGATTGCTGTTGCGGCGAATTCCATAATTTTGTGTCTGTTAATAAAATACAACGTTTTAAAGTTTTTATGTATTACAGACAGAATAGTTTTAAAACGTTGTATTGGCTTAAATAAAAATTACGGGTCTCTTTTGACTGCCATAATTATTTTTAGTCATAATGTGTTTCAAGTTATAATTTTCGCAAGTCATAATGCATTTTTCGCAGGACACGGTTATTTTTTCAGGATTTTTATAAAAACTAACCTAACTTAACCTAAATAATCTACACGATAAACGTTTATCAAAAACTGTAACTTCAGCCTGAAAGAAGTTATGACAAAAAAAGTATGACTAACAATACATTATGACCAACAATATGTATGGCAGTCAAAGGGATCCGAAAAATTACGCATTTATAGCAGTCAGAATAGCCCCGCCCGACCTTAAAGCATACTTTTTGTTTTCAATCTATTTCCAGAATCAATAGAAGCTGTCTCTTAATTAATAAATGATTGTAGCATCTTTACAATCATTATTATGGCTGTTGAAACAACACTTTAAACAAGCCCAATTATACTAGAGATGGATAAACTAAAGGTACCTAACCTAAGAGTCGTCATAACAACTAGACTGTGACTTTCATTAAATCTTGTTGACCTCTATTGCAAACTCTCCTATTGTTTACGAAGGGATCCTGCCGTTTGGACAAAGTATTTTTAAACAAATGTATCATTTCCAAAATTGTCATTTTCTTAAAAGCATTTTGTAATGTATCTTGTCTAGCACCACCATATCTCTTTCATCTCATTAACATCCATAAACCTCTTTACACCAATACACATTCTTACAGAACATTTTCATGAAATAGTAGTACTTAAACACTTAACTGTAGGTAATGAGCTGTATGGGAGCCCACTTAAAAAAATATTTTATTCTGTTTTTAGTATTTGAATAAATACATTATCTATGAAAATTTCAACTGTCTAGCTATATGGTTCATGAGATACAGCCTGGTGATAGACAGACAGACAGACAGCGGAATCTTAGTAATAGAGTCCCGTTTTTACTCTAAGTATATAAAAAACATAATATATTTCTCTTCCAAACCTCGCTCGATAAACAGTTCCATCTTAACGTCAGCCCAGGTGACACAATCGTGAGTATTGACTTTGAATGTAGGACGCAGAATAAAACATGAGGGATAGCGAGCCTGAATTATTTTAGGAGAAACGTCGTGTTAGTCTGCCTTTTGTGGTTTGCGTCAATACATTATGTGACAGTAACGTAGAAGTCACGTCCTAAGTCATTGAATATTGACGTTTCCAATTTTGAAAATTAGACAGTTACAAATTAACGACATTTTGAAACTACCCGATTATTTAATTATTAAATATCAATCTCATTATGAACGGACTTAGTCTCTAACTAAGCTCTAGACTTGTGCTATGGGTACTAGACAACAAGAGACATACTAATTATAGAGAAATATAGATACTTATATAGCGCTTAGTATAGCTTAGTTCGGGACTAGGTCAGTTTGTCCACCGTTATTATTGGATTTTACACGTGTACTAACTTAGTCTTAGTTTTACTATCTACCTAGAGCAATTTCCCAAAGTATGGTGAAATACTGGAAAAGGGCCGAATCGTAAGTACCCGAAACCGACGTGCGTGCATGACTCGATGTATGAATGTGGAAGAAGCGAAAGAAATTTGTCAAGATCATAGCAAGTGGAAAGAGGTGGTCTCTGCCTACCCCTCTGGGAAACAGGCGTGATATAATGTATGTATGTATGGTTACAAATAATTTTGATTCTTTTTATTCAGTAAAACAACATTTATTAGTCAAGTTTATGTTTTATTGTGTAAATCTCTAAGTACCCTCCTTAATGTTTTACCTGAGTTATTTTTGGGTATGCTTTCTATGAAAGATATTTCCTGTATCTTTTTATAAGGAGCCACTCTCTTACTAACAAAGTCTTTTATTTCGGCATCACTGATTTTAACTCCTTCTTTGAGCACGACATAGGCTTTAGGTTTTTCCCCGGAGTAAGAGTCTGGAACACCAATCACAGCTGCATCGTAGACCGCAGGATGCTGTTTGACAACATTTTCTAGTTCAGCTGGAGGCACTTGGTACCCTTTGACCTGGAAATGGAAATATAGCTTGCTAGAACTCAACACTTCTGCCAGTGACTCAAATTTGAGTCTCTTTCTATCGTCATTTTTAAACACTGCCAAATGTATGTTATTCATTTTTCCCGGACAAATTAGTTCAGTTTATTTTTCTATAGTCATTCATTGATAACATAAATTTCATGTCAAAAAATACGAAGTGACATTGAGATCGTCAACATAAATAATAATCGATGTCAATAAATAGTATTTTTTTAATATATTTCCATATTTTTATCCACGGAGTATAAGGATTATCCAATAAAAGGTTTTAAGCTGATCTTTTAATGCTTCGTCGGATTTTTGTCTTCGTATTAATCTCGGTCTTAATTTCTGGATATACAGGGTGAAATCTAATACGTGATACCAATGATCACCTCTGTGTTCTACCCACGAGTATGAACAACTTTCACTATGGGACCAACCCTGAAATATCGAAAAAAAAATCAGCTGTTTCATAGAAAAGTTCAATACGCACTCGACCAAAATGTATGAAGCAGCTGTTTTTTTTTTCGATATGTCAGGGTTGGTCCCATAGTGAAAGTTGTTCATACTCGTGGGTAGAACACAGAGGTGATCATTGGTATCACGTATTAGATTTCACCCTGTATAAAAAAAACTGCGAAACCTCCTGGTAGAGGCTGGTAGTGGAACGAACGAGTGAATGTCGCAGCGGCGAGTTTAAGTAGTCCCGTCAGAGCGAACAAAACACATTTTACCTCATGCATTTTCAATTTGACTCAATCTGTCGATGAGATCAAACGCATAAAGCTCCCTAATTGAGAATACACGCACTAAATGTGTTTTGTTCGCTCTGACGCGACTACATAAACTCGCCGCTGCGATTTCCGTCCGTTCGTTGTTTTTGAGAGAATAACACTCCGTTACACGTTCTAAAACCTACCCTGTTGGGAGACAGGCGTGCAGGAAAAGGGTTTTAACAGTTGTAATATTTCAACCCATTTTTTCTTTAACTTATTACCTTGATGAGTTCTTTAAGTCTGTCAGATATTATGAGTCGTCCCGTGTCGTCGATGTAGCCCAGGTCTCCAGTCCGAAGCCAACGGTCCCCGACGAATGCTTGCTGGGTGGCTTCAGGATTAGCCTTGTACCCTTTCATGACGTTAGGCCCTTTGAACAATAACTCTCCGACCTTGGAAACAAAGAAGATTTTAATTAATTTTAAGTCAGAGTTTGAATTGTGATGAAAGACAAAGAAAATCTAAAATTATTCATTGCAGCTTAGAAAGTGAGGGTTGACGAGTTGCTATACTTAGAAACGCTCGCTGACTAAAAAAACATTTCCGAAATTGGAATAGGTACCTATGAGCTTATTAACTTCTAGTTTCTTTATTTATTAACTAGTCGAAAGCCATATCTTACCCTACTATATAATTTTAAACCGACCGTAACCTAAATTGTAACTTAATATTGAAATTCTTAATGCTTTTTTTTCGAATCAAAAAAATCATTGGATATATGCGATGCGAGATAAAAAAAAAAAAGATAAAAGATGTTTATTCAGTAAGTAGGCCGCACGGGCACTTTTACACGTCAAAAATCTACCAGCAGCGCTTCGCAAGAGACCACTGCTGAGAAGAAGCGCCGCAAGAAACTCAACAGTTAGTCGTTTTTTAAATATAGGTACAATTTTAAAACTTAACCTAGCATTATATAAAACAATGAATCTAACATACGATAAGAAATAAATGTATTCACGCGTAGTTGAGCAGGAAAATGTGTCAAAACTCTGAGTTTTCTCCAGAACTAATTGGTAGTAAGTAATAGAAAATAATTATGAATAATTATACTTAATTATGATGGTGTAATACAACTACATAAAAAGTTTCGATACATTCTCCTACAGAAACCGTGTCCCCTAGACAATATAAGTACAATGTTTACATATTTCTTGGCTATTTAGAGGCTATGGAAATACGAATCACTCATAAATGTATACAGCTTTTGTTTTATGTTCATTTTTCGGACCACTTTCATAACGTGGGGGGTTATTATGACATGACTATGCAGTCCATTTTACGGTGAGTGAAAGGGACGGAGCTATAGTAGTTACATAACTGTGTCCTTTTCTCTCAGCGTAAAATGAATTGCACAGATACGTCATAATAACCTTACTGGACGTATGTAATGTATTGAAATTGCAGTACTTACTTCATTTGGTCCTAAATTATTCATTTCTCCGTCAACGATCCTCATAAACGTGTTGGGTAGCGCGTAGCCAACAGTTTCGTAATCTTTGGCCCCGAGAGGATTTACAGTAGCTAGAGGCGACGTCTCCGTCAATCCGTAACCTTGTGAGAGCTCTACTTCTCGCTGAAAAATTATTGGGGTAACATTATTAGTAAACAACATTTTTAGGATATGAAATTATAGGAATACGAACATTGTGCTTGTGTTACGAGGAAAATACAGGTATTTTTTTTGGATTCTCTGCCGTTTGGCAGAAATATTTTTGGCCGAATGTATCGTTTCGAACTGTTTCATTTGCAAATTTGCTTTTATTTCAGTATCTGTAAACATTTCGGGATTCTATACGATGATACTGGGATAAATCCTGAAATATTTACAGTAATACAAAAAAAGGTAAATGAAACAGTTGGGAAACGATACATTCCCGAACATATTTCTGCCAAAAGGTAGGATACCGTTTATTTGTTATAACATGATTTTTACAGTCAATGCACTCTTGATCAAAAAAATAACTGCCAAAAATGTTTTGCCAAAAGAAGACCTTTTTGCTAAGAAAGTTTACCAGTATGGTTTCCGATTTCCCCATAAGTAGTAGGGGGGTAGGTTTAGGCGATGGGCTTGCAACCTGTCACTAATATACACATGATATACATCTTAGCCTGTTTGTGCAAAATGTGGTTACAGAATTAACAACTGGCTGTTAAAGTTGTTGGTAATTCTGTAGCTCTGCTTACCCCACTCTGGGATGAAGGCGTGACGGTATGTATGTATGTAGTGAATGCAATTTAACAGGTTATTAACCGATTTTTTATTTCAAAAACCGGTTAAAACCCTACCCATAAAGTCCCAGTTAAAAAAAAACCTGTCAAGCAATACCTTGGCCTTGTCGAACAGCTTGTCGATGTCAGCCCGTGGTAGCGGCGCTGCCCCGCTCATTATGCAAGTGACCGGGTCGAAGAGATCAGGCGTCACTTGGGGATGAGATCCGAGGAACAATACTGGAATGAAATTATACTGAACGTTACACTGCCATCCTAAGCAAAAACGCAGTAAATAAGATAAACCTCCCGTAGTAATATCGACCTTATTATTAGCGCAATAGAATTTAATTTGATCTGGTAATTGAATTTAAGATACTGCTTATTGGCTTAGGAAAGCACAGGAGACCATCGACTTTAGCAAACCCAGTGATAATCTCTAACTTTTATTAAATCCTGAAGGGTTACTATGACGTAACTATGCAATTTATTTTACGTTGAGTGTAAAAGACAGAGCTATAGCAGTTATATAGCCCTGTCCTTTTCTCTCAGCGTAAACAATATTGCATTGCTATGCCATAACTCCCTGTTCTGTTAAACTATAAACGTTTCTGATAACTACCTAATTCAAAAACGGCCTGTAAAATTCAAGATGAATTTTCATCGTAAGTTTTCGTTTATTTTTGTCCTTAAAAGTAATAAATAGGCAGGAATTTAACCGAATCAGACATTTCTGTGGGTTTTTTTAGATTGGCTTAGGATTATACATATTTTAAAAACACTGAAAAATTAAACAATTGTCAAGTTTTAAAACCGAAATATTATCAGCATTATCTACTATCTAGTAATAAGCAAACAAATTTATGTTTTACAATTTTACATTTATTTTTTGGATGAATTTAATTTATTGTTGGGTCAAGTACTAACTTAGATTGTAAATTAATACACGTGTTTTATTCATAATCAAGTTATAATTATGTAACTTTGTCATTGTCCCGTATAAAGATATTATACAAAATAATTGTTCGTAAGTGTTTGATACATACATATTTATATAAAAAAATAAATCCATGTGTACTTACTCATAGGTGGAGCCAAATACAATATATTTGTCTTATGTTCCCTCATAGTCTTCAGGAATGTTTCCGGCTGGAACTTCGGCAGCGTTATTGACTTAATGCCGACAGAGAGTTTGTGCAATAGGCATATACTTAGCCCATATGAGTGGTACATAGGCAGAATAAGAAGCTGCTTCTCTTGGTAGGGAGCTGAGAACAAATTCAGATGGTTAAAATGCTATAGTTGAGTAACACGATCTTAGGGACGTGTTGATAAACTGATCTTGGTAGAAATGCCTGTCACAAGATACGTCATACATAGAAAACGGCAAGCCATAGAAAAAGCGGTTGGGATGGAAAATGCATCCAGGATGCAATTGAAAAACTCGACCAACCATCGTTTGGCTACTTTTCCCGAACGAAGAAGGAATTCTGGTTAAATTTCGTCTGTACCCACGGCTCTTCGGAATCTTCAGGAGAACAAGGAAAAAGGCTGGTGTTTGCGGACTTGAAATATTGTAAGTATTGTGACAGTTTTGATCGGGTTCTTTGGCAAAAGGTCTGTCTATTTTTGCATTTTGCTAACCAGGCCGTCTCCCACGTGGTAAATGACGCTATTTTCCCGGTGGCATGGAGTATAGGGAACGCCATTTAACCGGTAAGTTACCATTTTTGTATGAAAATAACCGGTTAAATCCGGTTATAACCGGTTATTTGCATCCCCTAATGTAGTAGCTACATACATTTACGCCTACCGCAGCAGACTGGCTGAAACACCTGGACATCGACCTTTGATCTATACCGGATGAGTGTCATACGCAATGATGATGATGATGAGCCATAGAAAACTGTCAATTTGACACAAACTACCACAAAGCAACAGCGCGTTGTTGTATTCCAGTGTGGGGATAAGACAACCAGTGAAATTACTAGCATAGAGCCATTTGATTCCATTTAAGTCCTCAGAGTTGGCAACGTATTTGCCGTCTTAGGATTCCAGTTTTAAGTTGGACAGTATATAACGCCATTTAACCGGTTATTAACCGTTTTTGTATGAAAATAACCGGTTTAAACTAGTTATAGCTAGTTATTTGCATTCCGTAACATTGTGACAATTGGCTGCTCCAATCTTTAAAAAAAAAGTACGCTAGAGAAGTTGCGAAGTGAGACTTTGTTTTATTATTTTAATTTAGTACTTAGTTTTATGGCGGCATAACTTATTTTTGCGAGACGACGCTCTTAAATGTTATTTAACGAGCACGTTCAAAGTTGTTACTATTTTTTTAAGGAGGTATTAAAGTATACAAATGGTTAATAGCCCTGGTTAATAGTATGTAAGTTAATATATATATTTTTTGTTTTTTAATTTATTTAGAACACACTCAGTCTCGAATGCGATATACAGGTTTTAAACAATATATGTAGGTATCTAAACGACCTGGAAGTTCAGTAATGAATATGCATAATAAGAAAATGAGCAAGTTTAAACTAACAATATTAAGTTTAAGGTCATTATTTGAGCGATTGTTCTGAATCACGTTCGTGGTCACATTTTTGTAGAAGTGGCTGCAGATTTCGATTTCGTTTCTGGTTAGGTATCTAAGTTAACCGGACAGCTAACAAATATCCAAAAACGGCATCAAAATATATGCCCGATTCTTCAAAAATATGTTCACAGAAGTGAGGCGGTTGAAACGCTCGAATAATGACCCAGAAATGAAGTGAAGAATCACTAGAGATGACCATATAAGATACTGGTAAACAAAATAAGAGTATATTTAAGATAGTAAAACAATTTACATTTTAATAACCTTTTAAGGTTAGTAAGAGAAACATAGAAAGGATCAATGTAACATAGATGCTTATTATAATATCTAGGATCTCGTCTGAAAAATTGTTGTGATGGCAAAGCGTACATGAAATAGAAGGTCTAGGACGTAAAGGGGAGTGCGGTAGGTACTTTTTGTCTAAAAGATTTGGAACCTGAATAACAGTTTTAAAAAGCTTAACATAATCATAACGTCTAGAAGGAATATTAAAATCCTTTGCAGCTGTCGCGGAGTTTTTGAAATAACTTCTTCGTTCTCCAACTAAGAGATTTTAAGAAAATAATTTGAAATCTCTCAAAACGGTCAACGTGGATTTGATTATGGCACTTACCATCACAATTTTTTACTAAAATAATATTTCATTAGACATTAGAGAAAAAATGAAATTATAACAAGATAAAAAGACGACTTTACTTATATTTAAACAAGTGACATATATTATTGCTATTTAAATAAATACAAGTGGGATAAAAATTTAAATTCAAGACTACTTAACACTGCAATCCTAAGACTCCAAATGTGTTGCCAATAAGGACTGCATAGAATGCCTCTAGTAATTTCAGCAGTTTTATCCCCACACCGGAACACAACATTAAACAACAACAATATTTTAGAATTTCACATACCTACCTGAAGGATTATACTGCTTCAACTCTGTGTCCTGCTGTGCGCTATTGGCAACAATATTTTCGTGCGTCAACTCTACACCTTTAGGCAACCCTGTGGTACCACTCGAGTACGGCAGAAAGGACACATCACTTGGCTTAATTTTAACATTTTTCAAAATATCCAAATCAGCATGGTTATCTTCAATTAGCTCTTTGAAAGAAATTGTGTCTTCTGGTCTGTTCACGTTTGAGTCTAAACAAATGATTGGCAGTTGTTTCTTGCTGAGTTTCAACGCTTCTTGAACAGTTGGTACTACTTGAGGATGAGCGAAGATGAGTTTTGCATCTGATAGCTGGATTTGGGTTTGTATCTCGTCTGAAAAAAAAAACAACTGTATAAAACATTATGGAAAATTATTAGGTTGGTTGGTAGTAGGGTTTGCGAATAACCGGTTTTAACCGGTTATATTTTCATGCAAAAATTACTAATAACCGGTTAAATTGCATTGCCTAATTGATAGGCACACGAAGCTAGCGGTCCCAGGTTTTATTTCTGGACCCATGCAAATCAGTGTGACGAGCGCAAGTATTTTTTCCTGAATCATGTAAGTATGTTTTTTTAATAATTTCAGTTTAAGTTTCACTGTGATATGTATGTCTATCGTTGTTTAGTATAAATAAATAACATAAATACATTTCGTGGGACAACTTCATTCAAAATGACCTAGTACCAAACTAAGGCTTGTACTATACTATTAGGTATGATACATGGAAAACGAAATACCAGTAGAAACTTGGCTTTTATTAACTAGAAGTTAGCACTATGGATAATAAATACTGACAGACATGTAAATACATAAGTCAAGATCTTAGACAGTTAAGTAACAATTAGAAGGCAGAAAAGAGTTTATATGTCAATGTAGGTACTAGACAACAATATAAATAGGTACTTAAATAGATAAAGACATCAAATACTTACAAACAAATCCCAAATCTGAAAGAGATCCCTTAAAGGGATAAGTTCGCCTTTGTACATGCTAATTCTGTAAATATTGTATTTGATTTTGTTTTTTTTGTACAATAAAGTCTTTACATACGTACATACATACATACATAAATAAATACATACATACATACAAATACTTGCGCTTGTCATAATTAGTAACCATAGCACAAACTTCGTGTTTGGATTTTGTTGTTTGCAAACTGACTTTGATGTAATCATTTTATCAGATATTAAGTAGATTAGATTGGAGTTGCTATTTAACTTTGATAAGATTTACGAATATAGACTTGAATGAATTAGCTACAATATGTTTTGACGCTGATTTATAAATTGTTAGCAGAGCTATCGTCAATTTAATACTTTTTTTTCTGCAGCGGTTAAAATTAACGGAATTTATTTTATATGTTGCTTTTTTTGATATGTTACTACATTATGATAGGAGAAGAAGACGATAGTGAGAAGTTAAATTAAAGAAACTATTAAAGTCTTTAATATCCCTTAAATTTAGGTCTTACATAAATATCTATATACCTAATAGTTAAAAACACGCCCAATACGGGGTTTTGGCTGTCTCTTCGCTTAGCTCTTTTAAACTACTCAACGGATGTAATGCAGTTTTTAGCAATAGATAAGAGTGATTCAAGAGGAAGGTTTGTATGTATGAAAGATTACGGATGAAGCAGCGACCACACCAATGCTTAAAAAACGGTGACGGTACGGAATCGCAGTGACGCATCGTATTCGCACCGTTTTTGACGCACGCTCCCCACACCGCTGCTTAACGTTGCGAATATCACGGTACGTCAAAATTGAGCGGTGTGGGGAGCATGCGTCAAAAACGGTGCTAATACGACGCGTCACTGCGATTTCGTACCGTCACCATTTTTTAAGCATTGGTGTGGTCGCTGCTTTAAGCAAGGTGTTACAGAAAACATATAAACCTAAGCGAAGCGAGGGCAAGTCGCTAGTATATAATACTCACATGCCGTATACAGATGATTCATTGTTGTCACTATAGCACCAGCCTCTAGCGCTCCAAGAGCAGCAATCGGATATTCTGGTTCATTTGGCGATATAACACCGATAGTGTCGCCATCGTTGATGTTGAATTTCTTTTTTAAATTGGCTCCAAGTACTCGAGTGTATTTGTGTAGCTGGCCGAAAGTGTAACTCCTGCCAGTGATACCACACTCCTGTTGAGAAAGGGGTTTGGGTAAAAAACAGTTGTCATTTGTAAAATTTATACATTTGCATGGTGAGCGGCCATTCGTGGTAAATCATGATAGAATTATTCAAAATAAACATAATTTGTTACGTAACGTGTGTGTGTGTGTGTGTGTTTTTGCTCCTAAGTGCATCGGAGCCGAGATATTTAAATATTCATACCTGGGCGTACTCTTAGTACCGAAAACTAACAATTTAAACCTTAAATATCTCGGTTCCAATATTATTAAACTCTATAAATTAAATATATCTATATCTATTTCAAGGTCCCCTAAATAACTACGTAAAAATCATCCGTGGCCGATTTAAAAAAAAATACAAATTCTTCAAACAAATTTACCCAATGCCCTTTGAAAATTAGACGATTACAAATTAACGACTATTTTTTGTTCAAATATTTCTTGTGTATTTTTTTGAAATTACCTACTCGATTTATTAATAATTAAATATCAGTGGACAATCTCACACGAACTGACCTAGTCCCTAACTAAATCTTAAAATCTCCGCTCCGATATTATTTAACGCCATAAAATATATACATATAGCTATGTAATCATAAAATATGTTGTCCAAGGCTTTTGATGTAATTAATCATAAACTGCTTCTGGACAAGTTGCAACACTACGGTATCCGGGATACCAGCCACCAGCTACTCTCGTCTTTCTTGTCCGATCGGAAACAGGTAGTGAAGTTGTCTGCAAATGGCAAAAGACTGACATCTGGGACTGGTGACGTGCATGCAATGTATACTGTGACTTACTTTGGAAAATAAATATCATTCATTCATTCATTCATTCATTCATTCATATGTGTATTTACAGGTCGTCTAAATAACTACGTAAATATCATCCGTGTCTGCTGAAAAAAATAAGACAATTTTCTTCTCATCTTCATACAAACTTACGTAATGCAATGCCGTTCGCAGATGTTTATAGGTGATTGTAAATTCGGTTCGATATTTACCTAATCTTCGGCGGCACCGTTGTTGTTCAGTTGAAGCGGACTCCATTATAATTTATTAATAAAATTCCCGGGATTTCTGAGTAAATAAATTACGCCAGCATAAATCCATAATTTAGTATTTACATTAACTATTTGAAGTTATTTTCTTTTATGTTATAGGTTTACCAAATATTATTTAATTACCCGGTAACTAATATTACCTAACCTAACCTAACGAAGGTTGAGGAGCAAATTGACGGAACGTTTTATCCTACATGTAAAATAATTAAAATAAACGTTTTGTAGAATCCCAGAATCCCAGAACTTATATTATTAACATAATATTTTTAAGAAGTCGACGCCATATTCGCTTAATATTATCGAACCGAATTTCCGATCCTTGGTGATTGCCAAGAAAAGCCAGAAGCTTTATACGAAGTTGATGAGGTATCCTAATAACTTTCACTCGAAATAACGTAATTTTATAAGAATATTATATTGCTTTTTCTTACTTACAAAATGTGGTTCACTCTCCCCTAACAGTTCCGAATAACATACCAAAAATTCATCTTTACATTAACTATAGTAAGTTTTGACGGGCCTTTATACTTAAAATTCAAATTATGTTAATACCGCTCATAGCCGAAACATCAGAATTTTAAAAGACCTACCATAAACATGCAAATTAGGATTATATTTTTATCTTTAACCATTATTTCGAATCTGCTGTATTGGGCGTCTGGTATAGTTTGGTATTTTGAAATTGTGGTATGTATTTTGGGAACGAACTTCGCCTTGTATATAATTAAGTTTAGGCATTCTTGAATTTGATAAAATAAAAAAATGATCCGTTACGATTAGGTACGAGCAGGATGCTTGTGTGTGATACTAAATCACGCAAAAACGGCAATATTTGGAATAAGGTTTATTACAACCTTTCATTCTGTGGAAAATTACGTCTCTTTTGTTAAATAATGTTTTAAAAGCATATTAAGCTATACTTTTGTTTTCAAAATAAAATGAAGAGACTATCGTTTTATACAAAACCACCAACCAACTAGTTATTTACCTTGTAATTTTTAGTCAACTAACATTTTATAGCTGTTACAATTATAACTACATTTCATGATATTTATATTACAACGATAACATTTTATAATCAACAGTCATACAAAATAATGCCGTCAATAAACCAGATCTCTAAATTGTACATAATGACTGTCACTAACCAAACAACCTACAAAAATAATGACAGTCACTACATTCTACTCGGTAAAACCATATTGCGGTTTACAATTTTTACATGTTTTTAACTTGGCCACCAATACTGTCAAGTAAATAAAAACTTTCGGAAGGTTGACAATACGATAAAATTTTAATGTCGCTGGTTAAATACAAAAGTGCCACAAATCAAAAACAATATAGTGTGATTTAAAATTTAAAGTAAATAGCCTCCCGATTTTAGATGCAACACAAACACATTTTGGTTTGTGTCGCTTTTGTATTTAAGCAACGATGTCACGATATGGTTTGAACCCTATTTCCCCATAAAACAAATTCGAATGGAAGAGCCGTTCGCCACAAATTTAAAATAAATATTGTACCTGGTAAAACCGCATTTTTGCGTAAAAGTGTATTAGGCGTAGCGACTAAAGTTTTTAATTTCTTACCAGATAGCCTTAAGGATTTAGAACTCAACATTTTCAAAAAGAAGCTAAAAATGCAAACTGGTCGAAAGAGTCTATTATACAATGGAGGAGTTCTTTAATGACAAAGTCTAACTTGCACTTAATTATTTAGTAGGATTTAGTTTTTCCATATAAAATACATAATATTATATATGTAGGTATAGATCAATAATTGCGAGTAGAAATTAGGTAAATTTGACATTGTATTCTTCATTATTGTAAATTTTATGCTACTTGTATTTTTGGTAGCATTAAAGTGTTTCTAATTTTGTTGTTTAATTACTATTATTTTTTCACCTATTTTTCTAAGCCGTATCTCTTTTTTTTTTGTACGCCGTAAGGCAGATCACAGAGGTCAATTCCTGTTGTACTTATAACACCTTCAATAACCTGTGTTCCACAAAATAAATGATTACTGATTACTGATTACCCATTTTAGTAATTCCTATCTCGTCAAAGCATGCTCAACCTATAACATCAAATACTCGCACATTGACCCCTTTAGCATGCGCCTTTATTTCCGCAGTGAAAACAGTTTAAACAGAAAACTGTACCTTGTTATTAGAGTTTTTGTGTTTGTTTTTTTTTCTTCTACCAAATTTGCTTTCTAACTCCTTTCGTTCATAAATGTTATTATTAAAAAATCTGCTTATCACGAATTTATCTCCTCTGAGCATAAATAAATAAACAATAAAGACCCGAAGCTATTTAAAAAAAAAGTCTCAAATTTTATAATTTTCGTTAATCATTCAAAATAATACCGTCATAAAACCACTTCTCGCAATCTACACAACAAACGATAACTATCATTTTCCAAACAATCTAAAAACAGCTGATTACGTTACCGTAGCGGTCCTCGTCGCCCATTTGTCAAGGTTCCTCCACACGAACTCGTTGATACTCAACTCCGGTACCACTATGTCGTTGACTGGGGACCGGACCACTTTGTCTTTACTCCACACATGATTTCTCCTTAATATTAAAGGTACTACTTTATTACGAGCGAGCAAACGTGCAGCCATATCGGCGGCAGAATATTCTTTGTCACTTGTTGAAGTAGATATTTTGTTAAACCAGTATTGAGGTAGCGTGCCGGATGGCGCAATACTCTGCCTATTCATTATCGTGTTGCTTTTTTTGCATGTTTATATTATCGTCTTTTTTTAAGGTTGGGGTATAGAGACATCATTAAATGAAATAGTGTATTTTTAAAACCATAAAACGCATTTCTTCTCAGAATTATTTTATCAATGATGAATTCAATTCTTCTGTTTTGATAAAAAAATGTTTTCGCTATTCCGCCATTAATTGAAAGATCGTCAACTCCTGCTAAATGAAATGAAACAGGTAGGTAAGTAAAACTTTTCTTGAATTGTCATAATGGATGCACATACATTTATTTGACTCAATCTATTGTATTTAAAATAGTCACTTCCACAGACTACGCGTTTATAATGCTACCTTTGATACATTCTATTAATATCTTTTACCTCACTTCGAAAATTACGGTAGTAAGTACATTCTAGTGGTTATACACCTTTCGAGGATAAGTATTTGTTATTTTTTTGCGTTTAATACTTATGTTAAGTAAGTACGAGTAAGAGTTTTAATTGTCATTAAAAATATAAAAAATCAGCGTCACAACGATAGAACATCAAAAATTACCTTTAGTTATAGCTTAGACGCGCTGTTACAGTCGAGTATAAAATATTAAATGCACTTGTTTACCTAATTACACTGTAATAAGTTCTCTTTGTACTCCCCCAGATTGCTACGATTACTTCCAAAGTCATTTTAAACTATTGTTCTTCATTCAACCTTTCAGACTGGCATCAACCATACGACTTTTTTGTAATGGCATGAAACAGCAAAATTATTATATAACAACATATCGCTATGTTACGACTACTTAAAATTAATCGCTGCTTGTTACGGAAAATGAGAAAACAATGATATAGGAGTTTCGCCGTGTCACGTGCATCTCCGTTATCTTAAAATAATCGAATTACGCCAAACCAATGCACAGTGATATGATAAAAGACATACTTATAATATCATTATATCACAGGGTAGTGATTCTTTCAACAACGACGGTCGGACGGACGAACGAGTGAATGTCCAAGCGGCGAGTTAAAGTAGACGTCAGAGTGAACAAAACATATTTTAGCGCGTGCATTTTCAATTTAGCAGCATGATTTCTGCCGATGGATCGAACGTATAAGGCTGCTTATTTGAAAATGCACGCGCTAAAATGTGTTTTGTTCGCTCTGACGGGACTACCTAAACCCGCCGCTGCGATTTCGCTCGTGAGTCCGCCCGTCCGTTGTTTTTGAGAGAATAACACCCCTGAAAATTTCATTTATTTGCAAAAGAAATAAACTATTTTATACTTTTTAGTGATCATAATAAGCTATTATGTAGTTCCACTGATTATTGATATTTCAAGCTCGCCGCAAGCAACGCTGCGGGAAAGTCATAGTCATATTTAAATAATTAAAAGTTCTTCGTTACAATTGCTCAACTATCTTAATCGAGATATTGAGATATCTTATCGCCAATGCTGGGCTTTGTACTAAAAATACTACAATCGCCGTATATACTCGTATATACCTATCATATTTGAAAAATTCTCTCAACTCCTCACGGATCCCTTTATCAGATTCAGATCTGGTGACTATGAGACCGTCCTTTGATGTGTACTCTATAAAACCGTTTTTATTTTAATATTCGGAAAAGGGCCGAATTTTAAGTACCCGAAACCGACGTGCGTGTATGACTCGATGTATGAATGTGGAAGAAGCGAAAGAAATTTGTCAAGATCGTAGCAAATGGAAAGAAGTGGTCTCTGCCTACCCCTCTGGGAAACAGGCGTGATTTAATGTATGAATTTAAAAAAAAACGGGTCGACTTAAGAACCTCCACTTTTTTTTGGATATGCTTCAAAACGAAAAACAACAACTCATCAACTCATCATTTTCTCATTAACAACTTCAACAATTTCAAAAACATCTGAAATCGGATCAGCGGGTCTAGTATGGTTGTGTTTATCGTGTGATAAAATGTGGATAAAACATCTGTCACTCTCGTAATATAACTACGAGTCAAAAAGTGACGGATGTTGTATCCATATTCTGTCACGCGGTAAACGCAGCCATATGAGGCCCCCAGGTATAAGGGGGGGAAAAAATTACAGAATTAAACGGCGGTTTACAATTCTCCAAACAGTTGAATAAAACTCATATTTTTTAATAAACTTTATTATTAAGTTATAACATTGGTATAAAATATAAAAGTTAATTTCTCTCTGTATAAAGAACAGGGCACTTTGACTGCATGCTTAACAATATATTTACAGCATTCGTTTACATTAATGTTCGTAAAAACATATTACACGATTATTATTAGCCTCTTAACCTAACAGCTTGATTATGGTCCTTTAAGAAAATAAATTGATACTACCTACCCCGGTAAGCTCTTTGTGTTTTTTTTGTGACAAAGTGATTCTCGTACTCTCTAAATAATTGTTTATTGAAAGAATCCAACAAAACATACACTTGTGCAATAAAGTTTAGCTTTCTAAAAAACTGGCCAAATGCGAAGGGCGCACACTAAGGGTTCCGTACCATTCTTGTATTTTTTTTTTTTTTTATGGCATAGAGAAGGCAAACGAACACACAGGCCAGGCCACCTAACACAACAATGCGAACACTGCTGTTTGGCGGTAGGTTAATGGATAAGATGGTGGTAGCGATCCGGACGGACCCTGCACTAGGGCCTACCACCCGCAATATTGTATGCCCCTTTTTTATTGTTACAGCGGAATCTTGGTAAAAGGGTGCCGTCGGAAGGAACACCTTTAAATTCAGTTTTTTTTCTTCCGAATATACAACAGTCCGAATTTTCTACGTTATGTTGGAACTGGAACTATTTTAGATTTAATGAATTTCGATGCATAATTTAATTGATACACGTAGGCAAGGTTAGGTTTGATTTATAAGCTATATCCCAAAATAAAGCCTTGTACAAAAATAATGCACTCGAAAAAAAATATGGAATTTTATGCATTTTGAATTATGACTATTCGGAATTATCTGGATGATGAACTACTAGCAACTCTGTTGGTTAAGTTTATTCAAAGTGTATTATTTGTAAGTTTATTCTACCGTTTGTGCCCAAATAAAATAAAATAACTAAGGGTATATACGTAAACAGAGTATACAGACTTAAACCCTTTTTCACTTGATCTTCAAGAGACATACCCTTTCCACTAAGACCTCTGAATTAACCCCTCGTCGGAACCCTTTGGGTACGGAACTAGAATTCACGTGTACTTCTCCTTCAACTCTCTCCTCAATATCTTCCCCGTCGCGCTCTTAGGTAGACTATCCACAAAAGTAACATCATGCAGCCTTTTATACTCTGCAACTCTCTCCTTAACAAAGTTGCAGATGTCTGCAGACTGCACTTTATGTCCTTTCTTAACCATTATGAAGGCTATTGGGGCCTCGCCGTTGGTCTTGTGTGGAACTCCTATGACCGCCGCGTCGTCCACTGCTGGATGCTCCCGAAGTACTCCTTCTAATTCTGCTGGGGGGACTTGGAAGCCTTTGACCTGGAAGAAATAAGATCATTGCTTATATATAATAGCTAGCTTTTGTCCGTGCAGAAAAAATATACACAGTTCAGGAATAATTTAGCATTCTAATGGTGTTTTTATTTTGAAATCTGTCAATTAGTTTTTGGGTTAATTCGTTACTAAGATACAAAAATACAAATCTTTCCGGTTTTATTATATTAGTAGTGGATATAAATGATTTGTTTCGGAAATAAATTAATAAAAAACCGGCCAAGTGCAAGTCGGATTCGTGAACAAAGGTTTTTTTTTTAATTTTGAATTTTAAGGTTGACTAATAGAGAATGCCTTAATTAAGGCATGAAGTCCGCCATTTTTACTTACTTTTTGTTCAATGCAATAAAATTAAAACAAATTAATAAATACGTAGCGATCTCTTCGAGACAAACTTGATAAGACTTTTATCAACGTCCAACGTCCAAAAAAAAACAATGTAATTGTAACAATTCCAATGTTTGTCGTCTCAATGTAATTTCGTATTTTTTGACATGCAATGCTATTAATATTGTTATTTGTAGTAAATAAACTAAATTAAACTAAACTAAAGATTAATAATGATTGTCTGCAATACAAAGGCCTACGATTTTTCATATCATTTACTTGTTCTGCATTCTGAGATTCTCAAAAAAAAAAACCTTTTGTCAACAAGTCAAGTGGCTAAAAATGTGATATTAAAAAACTATTGGCACAGTGAACCACTAACAGATGTAACCACTTTTTACCTTATTGCATTGTATTTACATCACTGACATAATATTATTATGAAGTGTTTTGGGTTAGATGTTGTCATAAACAATAATTTGGTGTCATTATTGTCATTATTCTGTTGTACATTGGTCCCTAAATTAACTATAATTCGAGGTCTTTATCACGTTTCAACATTTCAAGGTTTAATGTTAATGTTAGATTATGTTTTTTTTTTACCGTCTGTTGCTGTCAAGAGCATGATAGCGAGCGACTTTGTTATTAAGTCCAAAGTCCAAACTCCGAAGTCCAAGTGGTATGTTATCTTATTTAGTTTATTTAAGGTTAAGATAATGAAATATTTATAACTTTGAGAATATTATTATCAACGAGATAAGAAAAATAATTAAATCACGACCAATTAAACAGATATATTTTAAAAACATCTCGACTTTGTTATTAAGTCCAAAGTCCAAACTCCGAAGTCCAAGTGGTAGGTTATCTTATTTAGTTTATTTAAGGTTAAGATAATGAAATATTTATAACTTTGAGAATATATCAACGAGATAAGAAAAATAATTAAATTTTTGGAGATCTTAGAGCTGGTGCTTCCTTTGTTTGCCTCTCTCACAAGGATTGGCCTCGCTATCCAGAGAGGTAAAGCAGCCAGTGTCATAGGGACCATGCCGCGGGTGGACCTGCTAGAGAAAGTGTTCTTTTTATAGTGGTGTCTGATTATGATCTATATCTTTTTTAATACGTTTAGTTTAAATTTTTAATTGCAATTATATTACGTGTCTTAATTTTCGGAAAAAATCTAATTTCAGGTTTTTTTTAGAGGCTAACTGACGTCACTGGAGAAGTTGAAAATGAAGAACTGGCAGTTTCCTCGCTGAAAGAATAAGTTCATCGAGTATTTTTTTTCATTCTAAGCTTTGTTTAAGTTTTAATTTTCAATTATTGTCTTACATCCTGTATAATTTGTCATACATACGAGTACATACATAAACTCACGCCTTTATTACCAGTGTGGGGTAGACAGAGCTACAGAATTTCCAACAACTATAAAAACTTTTTGATAGCTCTGTAACCACATTTTGCACACTTAGGCGAAGATGTTTACCAGTGTATTAGTAACAGGTTGCAAGCCCATCGCCTAACAGTACTACACGCCTTTATTACCTTAGTCGGATTTTACGACATCCACGGAAAGATACGGAGTGGCACTATTCTAATCCGGCTACCACAATAATAATAATAATTTGTCATTTGTCAAATAAAATAGAAAAATATATAGCTGACTAACCTTAATGAGCTCCTTCAATCTATCAGCAATAGTGATGATTCCTGTGTCATCACCGACAGCCAGATCACCGCTCCTGAACCAGCCATCATCAGTGAACGCCTCTTTATTGGCCTTGTCGTTGTCTTTGTAGCCCTTCATCACTTGAGGACCTTTGATGAGGAGCTCTCCTTTCTGGGGAGGAACAGGAATAAAAGGCTAAACTAAAAAAAAAGTCGATAGATAGTAATACGGAACAAGACATCAAGGACGTTATTTTCAAGTACGGGGAAAAAAGGAAATGGTGGAGAGAAGCCATCTGAAACCCATAGACATTTCCATTCTGAAAGAGACATCTTGAACTGCAATCCAGAGACTGCAAATGCGTTGCCCTGATGTTTTTTTTTATCTAAAATTGGTTTGCGCTTGATTTAAGTCTTACCTGATGTTAAGTGACGACGAGGGCGAAGGTGGTATACCTATAAAATTGGTTTGCAAAAAGTCTTACCTGATGTTAAGTGACGACGAGGGCGAAGGTGGTATACCTAGAATCTGCAGCGTGCTAAGGGCGAGTCGTAGTGGATTTTTGCACTAGGTACGACTTATCCTTAGCGCGTGCACATACTATACACGTTTACCCAGAAAATGCCTGTATGCTAGTAATTTCACCGGTTTTCTTATCCCCACACCGAAGTACAACAATCACAACACTGCTGCTTTGCGGTAGGTTAAAAGATAAGGATACTTACGCAAACGGAGAATGGAAAATTGTATGATGTGACTTCTGATATCAATAAGTTCAAACCTACAGATTAAATCTATGTATTATATAATCGAGACCTAATTGTACGGTCGTCGGTCGGCCATAAAAGTAGCTGTACACTTTAGTACTTTGTCACTTTAACGTCATATTTGAACTGCCTGGAGTAATCTGTCAAAGGTGTTAAAGCGACATGACATTAAAGTGTGCAGCAAATTAAGTTCTTATTAGGCCGACCGTACTAATATAGCTAGTTACGGGAACACCTTGTAATTTGGAATTACTTATTTCCGAATATTAATTTGTCCGAATATAAGCAATTTTAAATTAAAAGCATAATTTAAATATCATATGTAGGTAAGGCTAGGTTTGATTTATAAGCGACTAGCTGTTCCCGTGTCCACTTCGTTGGGCAAATAATTTTTTTTGAGTTAATAATTTTCCCGCTAATTCTCGTTCCCGTGGGAATTTCAGGAATTCCTTTCTTAGTGCACCTCTACGGTACCTAAGCTACGTCCCTTCCAAATTTCAAGTGCCTACGTATAGCCGTTAAGGCTGTGCGTTGATATGTCAGTCAGTCAGACAGTTTCTCCTTTATATATTTAGATATCAAAAAGTTAAGTCTTCTATCAAAAAAGCGTTCGGAATTAGGTATGAATATTAGGATTTTTGATAAAATTGGAATCATGACTTTTCGGAATTATGTACTAAATATAATCAGTATAGACCTTGACAGGCTGTCGTTACCTTATTAGGCCCTAAAGCGTTTAGATCTTGGTCGACGATCTTGAGATCAGTGTTGGACAGAGGCAGCCCCACGCATGCGTGGTTGTCCAGGCCGTAAGGAGTCATCGTCACCGTAGGAGACGTTTCTGTAAGTCCGTATCCTTGACGGAAGTCAAATTTCTTCTGCAAAAATAAGGGGAATCAATAAGTAACATACGAACTGCGCGTTATGTTAAGACTACGCCGAGCGTACGCCGGATGTACAGTGGCGCCCTCATTACTTTTATTGGGTTTACTAATTAACTAAAGAATTTCCTTGGACCCAAACAAAATGTGTTTGTAGCGCAAGTATAAACACAATTTATGGGATACGTAACAAACTTTAATAACAATTCACCTTCGAGTTATCAACTTAACGGAAAAAAGAGGCCCCCTTTTCCCGTTAAGCTGACTACTCAAAGGGTAATTGTTATTAAAGTTCGTTACGTATCCCATAAATTATGTTTTTACTTGCGCTACAAAAATGTATCGTTTGATTGCAAGGAAATTCTTTATTTAATTAGAAAACACAATAATGTACAGTAAACACAGTACCTACCTAATGAGGGCGCCACTGGACGCTCGACGTTTGCTCGGCGCAGTCTTAAGGTACTGTTCCGTGTTTTGGTTTTTTGGTGTTCAATAAAGAGTACTTATTTGTAATTGTTGAATTGTATTGTATGTTGAAAATTCTGTTACCATAGTCTACTTTTCGATTGTTATTAAATGTTTAATGAAAACCTACTTACAGGTCCCCAAGATACAGACTCCGCCTAGCTTGGGGTCCACAAAACGGTGTATTTTTTCCTAATAAATTTATTCTCATTCTATTCTAACCTACTGAAACAAAGTATAGTTACCTGAGCTTTCTCGAATAACCTCTCTGCATCACTAGCCGCAAGTGGCGCTGCCCCGTTGATGATGATTTCCAGGTGCTGGAAGGTTCGCGGAGTACCAGCCGGGTGTGACGCCATTAGTAGAACTGGATATTAGAATTTTGTCACTATATCGCATTTATTCCCCACGACGCATCTAAGCGTTTTACTTTCTTTCACCAAGTGCCGGGTACGGGTATGTGCGTTTTTACAGTATGCGATTGATTGTTTAACCACAGTATAGATATAGCTAAAGCAGTAAAGAAGCTCGGCCTAATTTTCAAGATAAATGCCTACTCTCCAATTGAGCGTCAGGGTTGTCCCCTAAACTTTTGTAAAATTGAAAAAAGTTTTTGTTTAGTAGTAGGTAGTAGTTAGTGCAAAATCGATGTAGTGCGACAGCGAATCCCTTGACAGATTGACGAAATGTAGCCGCCATCTTGAACTTTTTAGTTATTGGACTGATTTCTTCCAAAATTGATATTTGGGAATCTATGTGGTCCCCGACTAGGAATCCGTTGACAGAATGGGAAAAAGTAGCCGCCATCTTGAACTTTTTAGTTATTGGACTGATTGCTTCCAAAATTCATATTAGGGAATCTGTGTGGTCTCCGACAAGGAATCCGTTGACAGAATGGGAAAAAGTAGCCGCCATCTTGAACTTTTTAGTTATTGGACTGATTGCTTTCAAAATTGTATTAAATAATAAAATATCAATTTTGGAAGCAATCAGTCCAATAATTAAAAAGTTCAAGATGGCGACTACTTTTTCCCATTCTGTCAACGGATTCCTTGTCGGAGACCACACAGATTCCCAAATATCAATTTTGGAAGCAATCAGTCCAATAATTAAAAAAATCAAGATGGCGGCTACTTTTTCCCATTCTGTCGCCGGATTCCTAGTCGGGGACCACACAGATTCCCAAATATCAATTTTGGAAGCAATCAGTCCAATAATTAAAAAATTCAAGATGGCGGCTACTTTTTCCCATTCTGTCAACGGATTCCTAGTCGGGGACCAAACAGATTCCCAAATATTAATTTTGGAAGCAATCAGTTAAATAACTAAAAAAATCAAGATTGCGGCTACTTATTCCCATTATGTCAACGGATTCCTTGTCGGAGACCACACAGATTCCCAAATATCAATTTTGGAAGCAATAAGTCCAATAATTAAAAAGTTCAAGATGGCGGCTACTTTTTCCTATTCTGTTAACGGATTCCTTGTAGTGCTCTGTGGAGGCAATAGGTAGAATAACTAAAAAGGCGGCTTCTTTTTTTCTCAACTCGGGAGGAGTATGTTTGAGAATGCTTATTTGACATAATATTATGTAGGTATCTCATAACCTAATAAACAAAGGAAAAAAGCATTTTATTAAAAATACGTTGCTTATATTATATAATAATAAGATTTAAAAATATATTTTATTTATACTTTTATTTATACCTATACCTTTCAACTCAAGTAGGGAGTTTAAAAAAATGAAATCTCCGTGTTTGAGGAAGCCGAATTGAAACAGCCGTATACCGCGCAATACACTCGCGGCATCTTTTTAAAGAATATAAAATGCAAAAGAAACTATTCGTCTCGACGCGGCACTCGCGCCAGTCGCGCCTGACAGCACTGCGATGTCCGCTTGCAGGTCTCGTAGAGGCGTGCGTCTGTGTGAGTGCGTCGTTTCGAGCGTTTGTTCGGAGCTTCTTTACTGCTTTAGCTATATCTATACTGTGGTTTAACGGCACAGAAAGAAAAGACAAACAAGGACATATGGCAGACAATTAAAAATTGCAACAAGATAGAATAAAAGACCAGACCAATATTTTGTTTTCTATATAATAGAGATAACTATGGGCAGAATTTATGCATCTCTATTAACATCTCAAGATCGATGTGCGCACTCGTATCCTACAGTTGCCGTCACTAGAACTTACAAAAGATGTAAACAAAACAAAACGAATCAATTCACCATGATTACTCGATAATCACGTACTTTTAAAGATCAATTTGAGGTGTATACACTAGATCATTATATTCATATTACGTTTACGATGAAATAACTATTCATTATACGTTATTTTTAATAAAAACACGCTTTGCGAATATTTGACGTTCACAAGTTCTCATCTCAATCTATCATCAACAAGCGAAAAACCTCTTGTATCGGGCACGTATGTCAACTTTCGCCACTTATAGGCAAAGTTGCTGGCAAAAGAAGAGTTGAGCGAAGAAAGAAGTCGTGGCTTCGCAACACCCGGGAGTGGATTGGAATTCGCCTCGCAAAAGATAGGGACAAATTCTAGCAGCTGATAGCCAACCTTCACTAAGTTGGATAGGCACTTTAAGAAGAAGAATATTAATACAATTGTTATACATAGATAAGGTAAATTAAGACTGCGCCGAGCGTACGCCGGAGTGGCGCCCTCATTACTATTATTGTATTTTCTAATAAGCTAAAGTATTTTCTGGAAATTAGTCGGTAGGGTTTTGTACTACTAATGAAAACACAACTTTTAGATAATTGTTATTAAACTTGGTTACGTATCCCATAAGTTGTGTTTTTACTTGCGCTACAAAAACGAATCGTCTGATTGCAAGGAAATTCTTTAGTTAATTAGAAAACACAATAATAGTAGTGAGGGCGCCACTGGACGCTCGACATTTGCTCGATGCAGTCTTAACCAATAAATACCAATTACCAATAGGTGGAGCAGCGAACAAAACGTTGGTCTTGTACTTTTCCATCGAGTGCAGGAATGCTTCTGGCTGGAATTTGGCCAGTGTGACCATTTTAATGCCGTGCGACATCTTGTGAAACATTATAACAGACGCGCCGTATATGTGGAAAAACGGCAACACTGACATCACGGCATCTTGGTGACTGGCTGAAAATAGAAAACAGATTGATGAAAACATATTCCTATATTTGTATAAGTTGATTAGTAACCTAAACATTTATTTTCATGCGTATTCAATTTAGTTTTCATTTCAGTGCAATCAGATTACTTTTTTTAATCTCCAACACTTTATTACTTTATAGATTGCTTTGCTTGCTATTACTGACAATAAATTCCCTTTAAAGCGTTGCAAAATGAATCTGATAAGATATTTTAAAGTAGCAATTGAAACGTCATTTAGGCAGCTTAGTGCCAAATTAACGGTCTTAATGGTTGGACATAAATTAGGAACGGTAAATTATTAGGACTCTAATTTACTGTAAGCATAATTTTCATCATCACGTCATGTCAGTCAGTCCTCTGTTGGAACTATTACACTCATTTTGCACTCTGAGCCTGAATCGGTGGCTATTATTTTCCACATCATCACAAAACATGGCCTTTATATCGCACTGTCAGATCGTAATAGTATCAACTAAAAAAATACACTTGGGAGCAAAGGAATCGAGCCACTTAGTACTGAATTCCCATAGACATTAGATCTATTTCTTTGCACCCAAGTATACATGCAAGAACCAGCAAGTCTTTGAGTTCATACTTTTTTGTTCTAATAGTGCAATATGTAAGATCATTATTTGTATTAATACCATCTTAAGGAAAAGAGTGGTTCAGACCTTACCTGTTGTTTCATTGTGGGCTTTAATGATTGGTTCATTGATTTGTTCACAATTTGATACAATATTTGAGTTAGTCAGTTGAACTCCCTTAGGCACTCCTGTAGTACCACTCGAATAGGGTAGGAAACAAATGTCACTGCTACTTCTTCTAACTTCTTTCAAACGTGACAAATCTGCGTTAATATCTTCACTTAGTTCATTAAAGACTATTGTACCATCTAGTGTTTCGTTTTTGCTAGTTCTTATCACTATGACGGGAAGGTCTAACTTTGCAATTTTCAGTGCATTCTTCACTACTGGTGTTATTTCTGGTAGCGTGACGACTATCTTTGCACCAGAGATTAGCAGCTGACGTTGGACTTCGTCTGAAATGATAAACGTTTTCAAATGGCGGTAAACTGTTTTTGAAAGAACCGGATATCTCATATTAAGTCCGGTGAACTTTAACCCTGCTGTATTTGTAACTACTTACTGCTTACTTGTTACTTTTATTTTAGAACAAATATTATTACTATACGAGTTATCTTATTCGAGACACAAGAATTATGTTTATTTAAGAAGCTTAAGAACGATAAATAAGTCTTTTCCATTTTTTTATATAGATAGTCTTAAGCTAAGATGCACCAAATTTAGTCTTAATTTTGGATTTTTTCGCCTGTTCCTAATGCCAAAGTAAAATCAAAAACTTTTACCCGGCTTTAGAAGTCATAGTCACGGACGGATAAGAGGATTTTCTGTTATCTACATGGCGATCTTTTTTTCTGCGTTAAGACTTACCGGACCTAACCTTAACCTTAACCTTTCAACCCACTGTGCTGTTGGAAGAACAAGGTCAGTTTTACAATTACCTTTTGTTTGATACTAACAAAAAGATCTCAGTGAAGATTACAGACGTAAAATTCATATTTCCTGAACTATACCTAGTTTGATTATATTATGCATGTATATCTACGCGAATATATATTATTTACACCATAGATCTTTGACATTATAAAGACAGACCTAGAAGATGAAACTCACGCGCAGTATAAAATATAGGGTTGATACTGGTGATCACTCCCCCTGCACCCAAAGTCCCCATAGCAACAAAGGTAGTCTAATATTTTCAGCATTATGCTAGCACTTATTCGTAATAAAGTTATCAATAGTATTATAGGTACTATCTAAAATTGTATTGGACCAAAATAATTTTCGGATACTTACGAAACATACCAAAAACGCTTACTGCAATGTTAACAATCGTCGAAAATCGACTATTTATACCAAGTATGCTATGCCAAATACGTTTCGTACAATCGAAGTTATGGCAAACAGACGGCACTTGCGGGCCTAGTACCTATGGCTGCGTCTATATCGCGTGTCAACTGTGGATAAAGCATCCGTCACTTTTTGACACACGTACTTATTTACCTGTCAGAAGGTGACGGATGCTTTATCCAAAATTTATCACGCGATAAACGCAGCCATATTAGGCCCCCGATAGCGTAGATTAATTCATCCATACGCGGTATTTTATCGGATTTGTGTATATGATCGAAGGGATCCTGCCGTTTGGCCAAAGTATTTTTGGTCAAATGTATCATTTGCCAAATTTTCATTTCCCAAAAACCATTTTGTATTATTTTGGTTTTATATCTGGTATATCGAAACCGCTTTCAACGTGTATAAGGTTAGGTTACACTTGTGACTACATAAAAATAAATCAGCTGCGACGGGAAACAACTTTTTGGGAAATGATAAATTTGACCAAAATTATTTTGGCCAAACAGAGTAGATCTTCGAAATAACTTTGACAGTTAGTACGAAATGAAACTCACGCGCAGTATAAATAGGGTTGATACTGGTGATCACTCCCCCTGCACCTAAAATCCCCATAGCAACAATGGGGTAGTCTGGAATGTTCGGCAGCATGACGGCGACAATGTCGCCATCTTTAATTTTGAACTTCTTCCTCAAGTTGGCAGCAAAGTTGTTCGAAAGCTTGAAACCTTGTTCGTAGGTATATCCTCTGCCAGTGGTCCCGCATACCTGAAATAGTAAAGAGTATAGGTAAATTAGACTTAGTGATTCTGATCCGGTTGGTATACTCCGTCTGTTTAGGTGCTTAAGTAAATGTAAACAAACCAAACCACGTGGCTCTGTTCGACATGCAATCAAAACTGGTTGGTCGAGCTTTGACGTATCAGCGTTCTGCTCCTATTGGCTGAACAACCCTGTCACGTGGTTTGTTTGTTTACATTTAGTTAACCTCGTAACCAAATGGAGTATAGTTAGTGGTTGGTTTAAATATCAGTGGGGAGCAATAAAACACAAATCGACTAAGGTTACATTCGATCAAACTGAAATATGGTCTTATGCCTAGAGCCGAAGTTAAATAGACAAAATCTCGGAGTAAGTCTTATTCCAAGTTTGATGAAATGCAGCCTTAGTCCCCAACTAAGCTCAAAGCTTGTACAGTTAAGGAAATTGATTCCTAGACCATTTTGGACTATGTCAAAGTGACGCTGTAAATAAAATCATAGCAAGTTTCTTACGTTTTGATTGATATCGTCACTATGACAGTCTAAAATGGTCTAGGTATCAATTTCCTTTACTGTACCATGGGTCAGTGAAAAATACATAAAATATAGAGAAATATATACTTAAATATGTGCTTTGACGACGCGTTCAGCCTAGTTGGTAGTGACCATGCCTACAAAACTAGTGATCCAAGGTTCGATTCTCAATATGGGTAAATATTTCCTGGATGTTTTCTATTTATTTAAGTAGGTATGTATGAATTTTGCTGGGTACATAGAAAATCCACTTAGAAATAAATACTCGTGAGCAAAACTTGCTTTTTATTTTCTTTTCGTTTTTTAACTCACGTCCCACGTTAGTTTAAATGTTATCTGTGTTAATTTTACGAGTATTTAAATAGATGCTTGTCATAAAAAATTCAAGATAAGTCAAGCGCCTGGTAACTGCAATATCTAAATTTTTCTGAAGATAAGGTTTATGCAGTATAAAAGCTGGGCAAATTTAACACTAGAAGCGACTGGGTTTATATTGGAAACCATATTTATCAAGTGTCCCAATGTATCGGTTGTCCGAATTTTAATTTATACCTACTAAAGCCATTTTCTGAATTTTCTGAATAAAGGCCAAATCAAAAGCACCCGAAACCGACGTACGTGCATGAAGAGATTGATGAATGTAGAGGAAGCGAAAATTTAGTGTTTAGATCGGTGTACCTGGCGTTCCATAATCTCTGCCTACCCCATTGGGAGACAGGCGTGAAGGTATGTATGTATGTAAAGCGATTTTCACCTAAATTACCTTCGCGATTTTTAAGTAATGGTAACCCTAACCTAACTCAACCGCAGGTAATTTTGGATAACTTCAAAACTTGTCTAACTAAGCTCAAAAACAAGTTAAGACGTCATGTGATGATGAAGTATTTAGATGTTTTTTGATTCGGTTTTCGCTATCATTTCAAATATCTCTCAAATAAGGTTGAACATTGTTACCCGAACCAAACCGGGGCGCGTCGCTAGTGTCATAGTATAAATAGTAATAATTAAATTCGTCACGTTTTTAAACTTGTAAATGATTCTGTAGCTCTGCCTATTCCACCCTGGGATTACAGGTGCGAATGTAGAATTACTTTTTTTTTTAATTCTTTATTCTGTAACCACATTTTGCACAATTATTCTTTGATGTTTAGCAGCGTTTTTATATCCCTTCATAATAGTCTTAATTGAGTTTTACTGTACTAAACTAAACAAATGCAGCGATGGCGCGGCCCTGGGGTGTTATTCTCTCAAAAACGACGACGGGCGGACGAACCAGCGAAATCGCAGCGGCGAGTTTAGGTAGTCCCGTCAGAGCGAACAAAACACATTTTAGCGCGTGCCCTTTCAATTAAGCAGTCTTATACGTTCGATCCATCGGCAGAAACCATGCTGCTAAATTGAAAATGCACACGCTAAAATATGTTTTGTTTGCACTGACGGGACTATTTATACTCGTCCGCCCAGCCGACCGTCGTTTTGTTGAGAGAATCACTACCCTGACCTAACCGGCTTGGTGAGTCTTATTGAGTTTGCTTGTGGTGGCCCACGGCACGTACAGTCCAGGCACGCACACAAGCAAGCAGTGGGATACACCTTTGTTTGAAGACGAACTCCTGTTTACACGCTAGTGTGAACAAAATCAACTCACGCTCATTGTCCTCTCCGGCCATCTGTCAAGATTTTGCCACACGTAATCGTACAGAGTGTAATTTGGTATCTCAATCGGCTTGAAGGGCGACTTTATAACACCGTCCTGCGTCCACGCCGATGCTGTCATTCTTCTAATGGACTTTAGCCTTTTGAAACTCGAAGTTAAAGTCCGTTTTGCGGTGAACAAACATGGTGACGCCATTTTGTGTTTATCTGGTCTTTAAATACACTGGTTTGCTGGAATACAAAGATGTTATTTGTTAATAACGGATGTAATTATGGAAACAAAGGAACATTACAATATTAACATCGGTGTTACTTCGCTTATCCATTTATCTGTTATGCCGTGGCTACAATTTGGCAAAGTGAGTTTTGTATGTTGTTAAACCAATTTATTTAAGATACCTACAAATGAATGATTTACCAAAGATTTCTTTTTACGCAACAGTGTCATAAAGAGGGTTATGGTATTTCAAGTATTTGCTCTACAGTCTAAACGGCTTGATGGATTTTATCGATATGGTAAATTCCCTACAATATGTTCAGACGTGATAATAGCAAACGGCCTATAATAAGAAACCTGCATCTGTGATTAAAAGTATTTCATGTCATTAAAGTATTGATTATCGATGTGGTTGCATCTTAATGTTCACATTACAGTATCGGTGAACATTAAGATATAGGGCGACAACAGATACAGGTTTTTCGCATATTGTAGAAAACTTATGATATGCATATAGATAAAGTTATAGATGTGTCTGTACCACATGATTAGCCATTATGCACCTGTAGCATAAAGCACTATTAAATAATGTACGTAACGAGGTTAACTATTTTAAAATACACTTGGGTTTATAATAGAGAATGCAAATAACCGGTTATATCCGGATTTAATCGGTAATTTTCATACAAAATCTTCTAATAACCAGTTCAATTCCATTACCTAATTTATAAAGTTTTCTTACTATTAACTTAACCGGCTTCAGTGCCTTCGTAATTGTACACAATTTGAAAACAACAAACAACGGTCATGCCAAAGTTCATTGTATTAAATTAAAATTTAGCAAACATCCATGTCAACGCAATAATCTGAACCTTTTGTACTTTATATATACAGCAAATAATCATACGACATCGTAGGTATTTATTTATATACCCCCTTACTAATAAACGTCGAGTAGCGGTGGTATAGCTATACAATGTTTTGTCCTTATCTGTCAAATTCAAATGTCACAATGACAGATAAGGACAAAACATTGTATAGCTATACCACCGTTACTCAACATTTATTATATTACTAAGGGGGTTAATCTTTATTGCACAAAAAAGCACAAGTGCCGGACTAAATGCCTAATGGTAATCTCTACCAGACAACCAAATAATCATATAGAAACCAACAAAAGTGGTGTATTTGGGTTGATTTTTAAAATATTTGCACGTAGTTAAGGACTCCTTTAAAACGAGCTTATTTTAGTTTTTTTGTGTAACGGAAATTAGCCATGTTATTATGACACATAGGGTAGGGTGGGTACGATTGAACCACTTTCACTTTAACAGCGTATAGCGAAGAATCTATTAAAGTCACGGATTCAATAATTTGGTCATATGAAGTATGGTAATCTGGCTTTTAAATAAAGTATATTTTGTAGCTCTATCTCAAATAACTACGCCGCTATTGCCGAAAGAAGAGGACCGGGTAAATTGGTTCAATTGACCCCATGCTAGGGACAATTGAAACGGTATGTGGGTTAATTGAAACACTTCAAATAACTTTGTCATTATTTGACATATTTAATAGGTGTAAACGGTTTTCTATACTACATGAGTATTTGATGAGATCATGATAAAATGGTAACGTAACTATAACTATTTCTATGATTATTACTGAAAGAAAGTTTTAGAGGTAGAGGTAGTTAATAAATATTTTTGTATTCATCGATAGCAGGTAGAAGTTGAACTAATAATTAACATATCATATTATCAACATAGATATAATCTATTAATTAGCTATAATGGCATAATAATGCTTAAAAAAGGGAATATCATTTCTCATACAAACAAACATGTTTCAATCATAACCATGTTTCAATCATGACCAAAGTATGTATACCTACGTATACATTTATATACTTATGTAGGTAAACACTTAAATGTGAAAAAGCATACTAATAAAACCCAAAGTATCAAAGATAAGAAATATTTTTAATGTAAAAAAGCACAAAAATCACAATATATACACCTTAGTTTGTAAGCTTTTTTTTCAGAATTATACACATAAAAATGTATACCTAAAAATATATACATACACCTTATTTAGTAAGCTTTTTTTTTCAGGATTATACACATAAAAATGCATACCTAAATATATACATACACCTTAGTTTGTAAGCTTTTTTTTTCAGGTTTAAACACATTACCTATATACATTATACACCTTAGTTTGTAAGCTTTTATTCAGGTTTATATAAATTAAAAATTCATTACCTACTAAAAGTAACATTAGTACATAAAAAAATCATATCTCCTCCATTCTGGTTAAAGTCGGTTAAAAAGGGACGGTTGGAACACCGGGAGGATTGAAACGTTTCAAACGTCCACAGGCACATTGTTCCAATCGTACCCAACTCCTATTCTTCATTTCAAGGTTGATATTTTAGTCTTAAATACTACTTTAGCGATTACCAATATCAATAAATACAATCTCAAATAGGTATACCATACAATGAAATAAGAAAAAATACCAAAATACAAGAGGTAATTAAGATAAACCGAAAATAAAAAGAACATAAATGCTTACTTTTGCGTGTGAAATCTTTCCGAAGCGTCCTACACACGACTGCGTCCTTCGCTGCCCCGCGCGCCAATGTCCAAAGATTCGAAAATGGCCGATGTAGTAACGAACTTCGTGTCGCGCTGGTAGGTGTAACGGTTTCCGAGAAATTTGAGTTGTTTCAATCATGACCCGTTTCAATCGTACCCACCCTACCCTACATACATACATAAACTCACGCCTTTATTCCCAGAGTGGGGTAGGCAGAGCTACAGAATTTCCAACAACTATAAAAACTCTTTGATAATTCTGTAACCACATTTTGCACACTTAGCCTAAGATGTTTACCAGTGTATTAGTGACAGGTTGCAAGCCCATCGCCTAACACGCCTTTATTACCTTAGTCGGCTTTTACGACATCCACGGAAAGATACGGAGTGGCACTATTCTAATCCGGCTACCACCCGGGGACTAATGACGAGGAAAGATGTTTTTTTCTTCCAACTTCTCCATTAGTCATCT
The DNA here is from genome assembly GCA_963966035.1 of Acleris laterana. Lineage (NCBI taxonomy): Eukaryota > Metazoa > Arthropoda > Insecta > Lepidoptera > Tortricidae > Acleris > Acleris laterana. The sequence goes on from OZ014452.1 coordinate 4,079,895, forward strand.
CGGTAGTCCCTTTCTAGTCATATCAACTTTCACACAGTCCATCCAACGTTTCTTTGGTCTTCCCCTACTATACTCGGCGTCAAAAAAATCGCAACTTTCCTAAAATTCGATTCAAGCGATTATTACTCCTAAGATACAGTAAGTACCTTAGGAGTAATAATCGCTTGAAACGAATTTTAGAAAAGTTGCGATTTTTTTGACGCCGAGTGTATTATAGCCATTCACATTCATATTTCAAACTTTCCTGACGATATTTAAGGCCTATGTACAAAATTTACGCACTTATATCTTGCTTACTCACTCACCGTAAGTATCTATCGATAAGCTAATTGAGAAAGCAAGATAAATACGAACATAACAGACAAAATACGATGTAGTAATATGATTATGTACTGCATTTTAACTATTAGTGTAAACAACAAACTTCCTAAACCTGTGGGGTTACTATGACGAATCTATTTTACGCTGATCGAAAAGGACACAGTTACGTAATGGCTGTAGCTCCTTCCTATACGGTCACCGTATAATAAACTGCATAGCCATGTCGTAATAACCCCTCTGATTGCCTTAAAACCATACAAGTATGGGCCTAGCCTGCAATAATAGTTAGGCCTTCAGCACCAGGATGGAGGAGTAGGAACTTCAAATTGAGGAGAAAAGTATTTTACTTTTAATAATTAACAAACATACACACTTTCGTATTTATACTTATTAATGGGGTTCAAGCTCTCTCCATACCAAATATTATGGAAATCGCGGTTTAACCATGAAAGCGTAACAAACTGACTGAGTGACTTTTACATATTATACAATATTAGTATAGTCCTTTGTAATTAAGGACTCCTTAGGTCGCTAAATGGAGATCTTCTCCAGAAAACCTTGCAAAGAAAAGATCAACAAAAGGAAATAACTGGCGTTATTTCCTTTTGTTGTTAGTTATTTGTTGAGTGTTTGAGAAAACTTACTTATACATATGATTTAAATGTTTTTACATATAAATCGGTACGTATATGCAAATAAGTAGACGTCAGTAGAGTGACGGCACCAATGATAGACACTTTCAGCTGACAGGCACCAGTAATTGACACTTCACTTTTAATTCAAGTTTTAAATAGTCCTAAATTAATTGTTACAAAACAAATGAATAAACCCTTATCTTTTGTAAAATAAGAATCAAGTGTCCATCATTAGTCCTTGTCTATTACTGGTTCCGTCATCCTAAACAAACAACAATTGTGGAAAAGTGTATATCTAAGAATTATAAATGAATTGCTGACAGATATCAAAACTTACTATTGATTCTAGATCGTTTCCTTAACAGCTTTGACGTAGGTATTTAATAGTCAAAACAAGACATGTTTGAGTATAAACAACAAAAACACAGACTGGTTACTGGCACAGATTTTAATTAAACACGCCCAGCTGTGTCGCCGTTTGCGCACACACTGATTGAGCTGGAAGTATATGCTATGTTTATCTTTATGTTCGCTTGTTAGGGTCATTCTTATCTTGAGCGTTAGTGTGTAATTAAGATGCATGATAACATGAGTATGGTCAAGTTTATCGATGTGTCGATGAACGCGAATAAAATATCTGTCACTTTCTGACCAGTACGCAAATGCGAGAGTGACGAATGCTTTACCCATCGGGATAAAGGCGACTATATCGACGGTGGAAAGGCAAAATCACTGAAGCGAAATTTTTTGTGAAATTGAGTTATTATACTCGTTGAAATCAGCTTTTTTTTCTGCGTCGTTTAAACTGGGTTTCGCGACGATCGGACGACTTTGATGGCGCTTAAGGTAACCGGAAATTGGACCTCAGTTTTAAAAAGTGTTATTTCCGTGCCTGGCGTGAATACGTTGATATGTCTAAAACGGCAATTTTACAGGGCGCCAATTTTAAGGTTTGACATTTTCTGGTAAATCGCTGTTTGATTGTAACTTTGATGTAAAACTTGATTTATCCATAATTTTCTGCATACTTTTGAATGATTAGAAGATTTTTGTGAGATTCCTCTTAGTTTGATTAATATTAGACTTATCAACTTACGTCCCATCGAGTTATCAACGTACTCACCATACAAAGAGGGGAAAATTGACGTTTCGAGGAAGAAAAAAAATCGCGAAAAATCCATTTCATGTTATTATACTTCTGAAAAGTTTTGTTAAATACAACTTTTTATTATCTTTCAAGTGAAAATGAGTGACTTAAAGAATTATGTCTAGTTTTAATAATAGTAGACATATCAACTGGTTCACCGACGAGAGCGACGAGTTATCAACAAATTCACAGTATTAGTAAGGAAAAAATTAGAAATAAAACAGCTGTTTTTTAATATTTTTTTAATTAAAGAAACTAAAATCATCAAATAATATAATTTTCGGAGTCATTCCAGGAATTTTACTCTTCTACATCCTCCAAATCTGGGTTTATCTCGTCAATATCCGGGTCAGCTTAGGCACAGTTTACTGTTTTTATTTGCAAATATTGCAAGAATTGGGGTCCTAAAGTATTGTGATAGTTTGAGGCCACGTATAATATTTAAAAAAAAATGCTATTACGCACGGTAGGGCGTAATTGTAAAAAAAGGCCCGCGGGTATTATTTTGGATTTACGGTCGATGTTTCTAGCATGTTAGGACACTATTTACGAGCAAGTGTGATGAAAATAATATTAAGTGCCCGCCTACTACACGTCCATTTATGTATAATATCCAGTGCCTGGTATTACTCGTATTAAACTTGGATGTAGGGATAGACACACATATACAGACGACCCAAAGCGAAATACAACATTCGAATCGAACTTTAGATCTAGCTTTGCACTAAACAAAGGTAACTGCTGAGGTGGGACAGTACATTTTATAATTGAGTATTAGAAAACGAGCGATAGGAAAACCACTATCAATATGCGTGTTACAGTTACGGTTAACTTATTGAAAATAATAATTAATACACCAACAAACAAAAAACAAATAAAGTCGTAAAGAGTGTCTCGTAACCCAAATTCTTAGTCCTTCTGTTAATTTGTAACAAATACGTAATTTGTAATACAAGTACTTTTCAACATCATCAATATATAGTGCCCTCTAGGTTTGCTTTTATACAAAAAAGATGTCGCTGCCTTTACATTATTTTTAACTACTAACGATTAAACTGGTTGTGACATATCTGTCACTGTATGCATTGTAGGGTTAACTCAGAAGCACTAATCAGGCGAACTCCTATAAAACCGAGAAGTTAGATTTATGTAAGTTTCAAGACCACTTCGTGCTTGTTTTCCATATGCTCGATAATTCCTACAGGACCTATGGGAAAGCTTAGTCCAGCTTCAACACTATTCAATTTAATAAAAAGCCGATCTATTTTAATGACAAGATAAATACGTATTTACAATTTATAACTTAGATTTTAACAACTTCATTCTATTTTAAATCTTTTATATCTAGGAAAGGCCTCAAAGATACTGGCAGCATTTACTCGCTGGATGGTTAAACTAATGCGTTGAACGAGGAAACTGCCACCTTCTCAACGCCGAATGAAATGAACATATCTTATTTATATTTAAGGCATTCTCTACTAGTCCACCAACTGGCCAACCACTACATTGGCCAAACCTTTAAGCTTTCAGCTAGTTCAGCTGCCGCACCAGCCCTATTAGAGGTCCGGTGGAGATGTGACTGGGCTAGCATGTCTACTCAGGTTGCATCTCACACTAGCACCCGTCCCATATTCTGCACGGAACCAAGGACATTTTGTCAGGTATTTTGCCATCATATCTACAAATGCCGGTCGGGTCTAAAAGGGCCGGCACGTTTATTGAGGCAGGAGACCGGCGGATGATGTCATTTAGTGCGGGGGTTCTTGAAAACAACAGGCGTTACATATCGGTTGCTGTCGCACATAATCTGGTTTTCACAGAATACCAGCGTTGCAGCACTAACAAGTTTAGTGTCGCAATACAATGCTGAGCGCACCTTTAAATGTTAAGATAAATTAGTGATTAAATTGTTAATAAATTAGTGAAATTATTTTAATATTATGATAATAAACAGAGACAACACTTTTATTGGAATTAGTAATATTGACAAATGTACATATTCTTACTTTGTTTCCCAGATATTACATTATTATCTGAAAATATACAAGTATACTGGTTTGTTCCCTTGATTAAAAACATTGATAACTATACACATCAAGGTTTCAGGTACTGATTTTAATGATTTGTCTGTTAATATCTTAAGATATTCTGGAGAATTAAAATATTTTTAAAACATAAGTTGAGATATCGTATTATTGTGTTGGTTCATAATTCTTTGACGTAAGTTTCCATGTTGAGATATCACATGATGCACTTGTTTGATTTACTCTACGTAAGTTGATAACTTGGTGGCAAGTAGTACAAATTGAGATATCATATAACGCACTTAAATATATTACCTGTACCTAAATTGATAACTCGGTGGATAGTCGTACACATTGAGATGTGAGACGAGACAGATCGATGGGCAGTAATATAAGTTGAGATATCACATTATGCACTTAGTTTTGGTTACTGTACGAAATTTGATAACTCGATGGAAAGTTGTACAAGTTGAGATGTCACATTACGCACTTCGTTTTAGTTACTGTGCGTTAGTTGATAACTCGATATATTTGATTTGTTTGATTGATATGTCGTTATGTTAAAAAAAGTACGTTATTACTGTAATCGAGAGTAAATTGATAAAATTATTTATAAATCTATACACACTATGTGATGTGTAATATGTCTTTTTATCCACAATAACTTGCCAAAAGTATAGTTATCAATGTATGAACAATGGCGATAAGTCAAAAAGTAATAAAGATAAAAATATGAAAAAAATTACCAATATAGAAAAAAATATAACGAAGCGTTTAAAGAAATAAAAAAAAAAACGTACATGTCGAGATATCAACGTCTTCACGCCAGCCACGGATTTATGCGACACACAATTTCAATAAAATATAACCAATGTCACTTAACTCGCCACTTATTTATATACGTACCCGCTTAAAGTATTTTTAAAAACACTTGTTTTGTAAATAATGGCATTAAAGGGTTTCTTCCAAGTACACAATTTGTGACTTAAGTTGCTTAAGCGTTTCTTCTGGAAATCATTATAATAAGTAATGTCGGTTAAATGAGCGTATCCCAACTAACCATATAATATAAAGTCCTTTAAGCGACACTCGTGATTTTGAGTTAAATGTCGCTTAAGGTAAAATAAAGACTGAAAACACAGACAAGACAGTAGCGAAATTAAAACAAAAGTACCTACTTAATAAATACTTTGATTATTACAATCTATGTTTTTATTTACTTCTTAATTTCAAATGGCCTTATCAGTTTTATAATTTAAAGTCAGTATTTTAACTCAAGTATTTTTGCTAACGCTGGAAATTCATCTAATTCATAATTATAAACATACATTAAGAAATCTAACTTAATTACTATTTCTTACATACATACATACCGTCACGCCTTCATCCCAGAGTGGGGTAGGCAGAGCTACAGAATTACCAACAACTTTACTATTTCTTTCACATTAAAATTGGTGGTTCAATTAATATTCCCGGACCAGATTAGAAATAGTATGCCGTTTCATTGCTTTCTTCCTTGACTATTTTTTAGCAATATTCGTCGCATCAAGGTTTCTTCCGGGAACTTTCAAATGATAATTTTGGTGAAGCGACATTTATTTAAGAGACCGTCTTTTATTTAGAAATGACGGTATTTGTGTTCGGAAGCTATTAAAATTTTGAACAACTCGTGTAAAGAACCCATAGCAATATGTTTGATTGAAAAAAAGTTACGAATTTTTTTTCTTAAAAAAAAACTTTAACACGTTCTCCTGTAAAATTCGCAAAATGTCGCTTCAGTGATTCTGCCTTTCCACCGTCGATATTTAATACGGGCCTACGATTCATTTTTGATGGTCTGTGAACCGGAATTAAATCCCTATCCTTAGCGGTTCCAACGGAAGACCAGTGCTGACTTTACGACTAGTGAATACTGAGTTGGGACCTTTTCGCAACAATTTCTTTGTGTCTTGTTCTTTTTGTATTTAGGTATTGTCATTTTGTATTGTTGTGAGTAAATGTCTCTTTATCTTTATCTTATTGTTTGTTCAGTTATTAAAATATAAATTGTGTTTGTTCACCAAAAACTAAAACTACAAAATGTTACTTACATAGATTTTAAATAAATAAATAAATATCAAGGCGTAATCTCACACACATAAAAAATAGCCATCTGTTATTTTTGCGTTTAAATTATAAATTTAAATGGTCAACGTCATCATTGAGTTCCGATTTTAATTGTTAAATGTATCCGTCGAATAAGGAACGACCCATTATTTATGATACGTGTGTAGTAACCGCAAGTTAAAAATAAACATTGTTAGAGTGACCAGCACTATCCTTATTTGTGCCTCTCGCTCTAGATTAATAAACAGTTGTGCAACAATGTATATCTAATCAAGTACTTACAGAATGATTTGATATGCCGACTTGTTGTTCGGCTGTCAACTGCTGTCACATGGGGGGCCAACGTGGGAACTATGTCACATTAACACGTGATAATTAGTATTTAAAAAGTTACGAAAACAACACAGGTAGGTTACCATCATTTACTTAAGTAAGGGCTATGCTCTTGTCAGTGGAGTAATTTCCATTCTTACCGGTTCCAAGCCTTCTCTTTAACCCATTGATACGACACGACTCCTGCTTTTTCTTTTAATTGGTTTAGGTAAGTTCTTCTTGGTCTCTCTTCAATGAGGAAGTATTAAGCATAGAGAAAGAAAAGAGAAGCCTATTGCAGACAATAGATAATGGACGAGGTAAGAGGTTTGGTCACCTTTTACGGTACGACGGGTATTATAGGTAGGTTCATAGTACTTATAACTCAGTGCCTAAAAAAAAGAAATCGTAAGTATTGTTTATCGTTTGGTTAACGTTACGATAGTTCTTATTAACTTGTGAGTAAATGCGACCTGCGTCGCTATTGCCTAACGCACTCGCAATCTCAATTGGCTTCAAAGCGGAACAATTGTTTTCATCATGTATGCAGACAAGCCTTCGATTTTCAAAATGAAAACAATTGCAATTGCCAGTGCGTTAAGCAATAGCCCCTCGGGTTGTAAATAGTATAAAAGTAAAAGGGACAAAAACAAAAAAGAATACGCCAAGGTTGGGTGTATCGTGCGTGCTTTGTTTATTTACAGATCTAAAGTTAAGTTAAATGTCAATGGCAATGTTGTTTGGCCTTGTAAAAACTACGCCATCTAGCGGATATTTGTTGAACTACTTGACCATAACGAACTGCTACTTTTGCCAGTTCGGCGGTGATGGTATAGATGACGCTGGTAGTCTGAAAAGCAATGTTTTGTGATAGTGGAATGAACTAATGAGTTTACTAATTAAAGAGAATGGGTTTTCACACATTTCTCATTCATACAGGTCAAACACATACTTATAATCTCATTCGTGGGATGAGGTGGGTAGCTAAGCATACGATTTGCTGTACCTACTTGTAGATTAGTAACTTAATTTAACTTAGTACTTAATTGGGTTTGTAGAAGTAGGTATAACACAAAAATGGTTTAACTTGACTGTGAGCGCACTATTCGCCAACAAACTGCCCGCAGTTTGGCTAATTTTTTTGTATACCTACCACCTAAGTTGTTTTTGAAATAAATAAAATAAAATAAAAAATAATTAGCCATTGGTTGTAGTCGGTTCATCTTAGGGGCTATTGCTTAACGCACTAGCAATCGCAATTGTTTTCATTTTGAAAATTGAAGGCTTATCTGCATACAAAATGAAAACAATTGTTCCGCTTTGAAGCCAATTGAGATTGCGAGTGCGTTAGGCAATAGCGACGCTGACTGGCATTTTCTCTTTATAGGTTTAGGTTCTTTATAGATTTTGAGGTCTAACAGACTTGGGACTGCCCGTAATCTAGCTGTTAGTGTGTGTTGCTCGTAACGAAAAACTGTTTAATTGTTCTCTAATCTACGAGTGCCATACATTAGCCATATGTTTCACTATTAACATGACATGTAAACACAATGGATACGTGCAATCAAAGTCATATACAGGATGTCCCAAAACTCGAGAGGCCTACTTACTGAATAAACATCTTTTATCTTTTGTCGCTCGGATTTCCCTTTTTTCTTCACTCTTTTTCAGCTAAGATGTGTCAGGACAGCCAAATTTCGTAATTTCAATCACTTTATAATACTCATATGAGAAGTATTTAACAATAAGCAATTAATTAAGTATGACTAGCATAGAGGCATTCCATCTTAGTCCTCAGGGTTGGCAACGCATTTGCAGTCTTAGGATTGCATTGCAGTCTTGTGAATGCGAATGTCTATGGGTCACAGTGTCCACTTACCATCAGGTGGCCTGTGTGCTCGTTTGTCTTCTCTATGCCATAAAAAAAAAAGTTTTTATGTAAAGTCAAATAAACAAGTGTAATACGTGTTTATCTGAGCTGTCACAGGACTCATCTTACGTGAAAAAGAGTATAGTCTGTAACGATAGAGACGCACTGAACGACAAGCAAGAAAATTCAACTTGTGCTACCCTGCAGTTTTTCTTGACATTTCTCGGAGCTCGCACACGGACTAAAGTGCGAGTGTGACGGATGCTTTATCCATCGCGATAAATGCGAATAATACGGGCCCGGGATTAGACACAACATTTCCCTTCTTATCTTATCTTCTTTTGACCTCCTACCGCAGTTTATCGCAAATGTCTACTTACGCCTACTTAACAAGATTACCGTTATCATAGTCTTAAGTTTTGTTTACAACATGATAAGTTTAAAGTACTTACTATCGTGTATCAAAGGTCAACGTACTGACATTTTCTCAGCTCAGTTACCTATCAAAATACCTAAACTTGACTAACATAATTACTTTTTTATGGTATGGCGAGCACACAAGTTACGTGGATGATACGTGGGATATGTAACCCATACAAATTTGCTGTCTTACGACTACAATCTTAACACTGCAATCCGAAGACTAAATGCGTTGCCAACGGAATTATATTTATCAATTGTTTCTCTTTAATAATTGGTAGTGTATGTAGACGACGTTGCAAAAACATGCAGTCAATTCAAACAGTTAATTCTAGTATTTCTATAATTCGTGTGAATTATTTAAAATGTAGCAAATAGTAAGATGCACACCAAGGCAAGCTTGTTTTGTAAGAAAAACAAGCTCAGCCAGTTCTTAACCTTGCGTTTTAGCATTTTTTCCTGCGCCATCTTTTTCCATAGGTACATACATACATAAACTCACGCCTTTATTCCCAGAGTGGGGTAGGCAGAGCTACAGAATTACCAACAACTCTAAAAACTTGTTGATAATTCTGTAACCACATTTTGCACACTTTTCCCTGTGAATAAAACATCTGTCACTTTCTGACAACAATATATAAGTGCGAGCACAGTGCGAGACGGAAGTGCTTATTAGCAAATTTTATCTCTCTAATAAGTCAGACATTGGCGATATTATATAGATATAAGGTCGACGTAATAGAACTTGTGAACGATGTAAACAAATTAGTACGGTTTGACACATAAACTCAGATATTCACCAAGCGTGTTATCATTAAAGAATCACGTATAATGAATACTTATTTCGTCTTAAACTTAATATGAAAATAATGATCTAGTGTATAAATCATTGCAAAAACCTCACTTGATCTTTAAAACTACGTGATTATCGAGTAATCATGGTGAATTGGTTCGTTTGGTTTTATACACATCCTTTGCAAGCTCTATTCACGGCGACTTTACACTTTATTTCATTAAAAACCTGCAAAAAAAATCAGAAAAAGGCCCTTATGTAAGAAAAAACATCAGCGAAAGTGACGGATTCTCTTATTCACAGTCGATGAACGCGACCATAATTTTTAGCTTCTTACCTCTTCTTAAAAGTAGTGTAGTAACCTCAATTAATAAAAAACAGTTTTAGAACAATAAATATAATTTAATAAATGTACCACGTTATCAATTAAGTCATTTACTCTCATTAACTACATACAAAATGTCTCGATACTTTAAACTGAGATATTATTCGCAAATTGTAATTTGAAATGAAACATGTGCGCCACCCGATTTCAATAAAAAATTTCAAAGTAAGAAAACAATAAAAAAAAAGAGATACATGCCAACTAGTAGAGAGTGAAAAAAGTTATCGCCCGGAGCAAAATTTTGACATCTACGCGATACGTCAATTCACAGTCGTTTGTTTTAAACTTTCGCGACGTTCACACATACTGTTATCTATAAATCTAAACGGTACTTAATCGAGTAAATACATAATACGCCCATGCAAAAAAAAAAGGCACTTTCAATTTTTAAAGTAGTGTAAATACACAAGAACTAAGTAAGATTTTATATATATGTACTAAAAGTGAACAAACAATTTTAGTTTCCATGTAGCAAAAAAATATTTTTAGATACAGTATGTTTACACTACTTGAAAAAAAATTAAGTGCTAGTTTTATTTGCAAGCAGGTTTATATTCCTCGACGTTTCTATCAAACCGTTACAACTCGATCGAAACGTCGAGTTCACAATCCTCTTAAAGAGGCAGCAAAGTTAGGGCTCCTGATGGCAAAGAAGTTTGAGTACCCGCCGTACTCTACAGACATCTTAGAGACCATGGCGTCATCCCTTTATCAAAGTATGTAAGCAACGACTTAATCGCGATTAACCTGCATTTTTCATTGCAAGACTAATCCGCGGCATAAGCCCTTTAATGCTTCTACATAAAAAAACATATTTTTTATCTTATCATAATTAATGCGACTTCCGGGCCCAGTATGGCTGCGTTTATATTGCGTGTCAAATGTGGATAAAGCATCCGTCACTCTCGTACTTATTTACGTGTCAGAAGGTGACGGATGCCTTATCCAAACTTTGTCACGCATTAAACGCAGCCATATTAGGCCCATGAGCGGATGAGCGGCTTTTGCAACTGTAGAAAAATGGCTTTGAAATTATTTTTGGTTTATTTTTCCCATTTAACATTTCGTTCCGTCCCTTTATAGGGCAGTAAAAATAACCACTTCGATCGATACGTTATTCGAAATTAAATAAGACTAGAACTCAGTACTTTTTAAAAACTTTACCCCAACATTAATGACATATGTACCAAAGTTTTATCCAAATCCGTTAAACTATGTAAAATTTGTAAATGTGTAATGAAAAGAAACATCTAACCAGACCCCTTACCATGAGTTACAATTAACGCACTCGCTAGCGAGTGGAAGCTCTATCCCTCACAGACCTCGCAAGTATTCCTTTAGAGTGCGAGTGACAGAGCATGCGACTCGCTGCCGAATACAGTAATTATAACTCATGGTAAGGGTAACAAGTAACCACCAAACATTCCTTAACGTAACATTTTATAATCTTAATAGGATATTTATATTAGTTAGCATGCGTCCTGGTCACGCAATTTTTTTTAACATCTTACCTAAGATTTTTTTCCAAACCATTTTCGACTAATTATACCAAAATCATAGAAATCTATAGATCACTGCACGGTTATTGTATATTATAATAATGTCTGCTCGTTTATCTTTTATGGCTATAAAAAAACAGCCGTCTGGTGAACATTTAATTACTCGTTGGTTGCCGATACATTTTCAACAGTGCATATATTTTTCCCTAGCTATATACATACTCACAGTAAAATAACACAAATTGACTACCCTTCCAATAGTTATTGCACTGTCTGTCTACCCTTTTCTAACATTTATTATAAAGGGGCGGGCTTTCAAATAAACTAACATGTAGGTTACATCACCTTCTTAATATAGTAAAAAATATAGTTTCACAATTTACATATAAAAACATACATTGACATATTTTTCTCCTAGATTAAACATTTTGACCATTACCTTCAAGTATAGGCTTTGATTAACGTATAGATGTTGGTGAACTTGACTGATTACAAGATCTCAAATCTGCCCTCCAAAGTTGTATCTTAAATTCAATCATCAAAGCAGATTCAATTCTATAATGTTAATAATAAGGTTGATATTACTACAGAAGCTTTATCTTAGTTACCGCGTTTTTGCTTAGGATGGCAGAAATGGACATACAAGTTTCTTAGTCTGTTAACAGACATCCGCTATTACCTTGTTTATTATACTGTTCAATAGATCATTTAATCGAGTTCACGAATACCTAATAACATGCTTTTTACATAAGCTTTTTTAACTATAGGTAACCATCCATCAATAGCTACATATTTTACAATTTATAAACAATCCGATCCAATGCCCTAAGCGCCAATCAGACTGGCAATAAAAATTACAGACGTTGATTACTGCCTTTAACTCCAGTCCTAGAGCAGGAAGCACAATTTTGCTGTTTTCTAACTTAAATGTTAGAGTAAGACCAGTCGACTTCTTCAATTTTGTTTGCTAGTCTAAACCTCGCTTTGAATACGCAACGAACACTAATATGCTACTTCACCCGAATCCAAAAACGATATTGAGATCTCAAAAAAGTTCATGTCTTCATTTACTTCAATTCTCTCCTGCGATCCGACTAACACTATCCATTCTATGAATTATATTCTTTTCTACTCGTAGATAGACTAGACATTACCTAGACAAGCTGCTAGTATTACCCTTTGAGATAGCAAAACAAACGACATAACCAATTCCCTTTAGCAGCTAGCTCCTGTCATTGAGTGAACCTTATTAAAAGCGGTTTATCATGAGAAATTATTAACAATGCAAGGTTGTATCATCTTTTCAAGCCACGGCCTTTACAACCAAAAATACAACAATTCAGATCACAAAATGTCTACGAATCCTATGAAAACACACATACCTAAACAAAAACAAGACAATAAAATAGAAAGCAACGATTCACTCTATGGCCTTGAAAAACGTATAGCTGTAGTGAGATCGAAAGTAAAAATGCTGTCTTCTTTATTTATATGTCTTGTCGTATAAATGCTTCTCCCGTGTAGGTAATAGTCTGTCTACATTTCTACTCTTAACCTTTTCTACACAATCCTATCGATCCACTACTACGCGTACATCTTCTTCAACTCCCTTCTCAAAATCTTCCCTGTATTCGTCTTAGGGATATCGTTAACAAACACAACTTCTTCTATTTTCTTATATGGCGCCACCTTCTCTGCTACGTAGGTTTGTAGTTCCTCTTCAGATAGTTTAGCTCCATTTTTAGCTATCACGAAAGCTCTGGGCGCTTCACCATGGAACTCGTGAGGGATCCCTATGACAGCCGCATCTGCAACTGATGGATGGGATCGGAGGATCCCTTCGAGTTCCGCTGGTACCACTTGCAGGCCTTTCACCTGAGAATAAGGACATTACATAGTCATACGAATATTCTCGAATTATTTATTAAAAAAAAATATTTTTTCAAGTTATTCATGTAAACCAAGGGCAGCCCTAACAAACCATATTAATTAGGTATACTACATAAAAACCTTTCGTGAAATATTATCTAATTGGCCCCTATCCCACGAAACTTTACAAGCGTACAATTTGACAAATTTGTTCGGATCTCCATACAAAAAGTTGACAAATTTGTTAAATTGTAGGCTTTTGTGGTATAGGGGCCTGGTGGTGAAAACCGCGTGGTTAAGAAGTTCGCGGATATACAGACGGCCATAACTTTCAAACACCAGCGGGCCTAGTATGGCTGCGTCTATATCGCGTGTCAACTGTGGATAAAGCATCCGTCACTTTTTGACACGTGTACTTATTTACCTGTCAGAAAGTGACGGATGCCTTATCCAAAATTTATCACGCGATAAACGCAGCCATATTAGGCCCCCTGAACCGATTCAGATGTGTGTGGTATCGTTAGAACCCTTGCACCATCCCGAGTGATATAGGATATCTCAACTGTAAAAACTTTAATACCAACAATGGCAAAAAATAAGCTAATAAAATAAGGGCTGTCACTAGTAGCTCTGGTTACACATAGCACGTGAGTGGTTCAAACTTGCTTTTCATTTATATACTAGAAGATGACATTGTTAATATAACTTTAGCCTTTCCAAGTGTTCCAACTATATAAACAGGGTAGTGATTCTCTCAACAACGAACGAGTGAATGTCCAAGCGGCGAGTTTAAGTAGTCCCGTCAGTGCGAACAAAACACATTTTAGCGCGTACATTTTCAATTAAGTAGCCTTCTATGTTCAAACCTTCGGCAGAAACCATGGTGCTAAATTGAAAATGCACGCGCTAAAATATGTTTTGTTCTCTCTGACGGGACTACTTAACTCGCCGCTGCGATTTAGCTCGTTCGTCCGATCGTCCGATGTTTTTGAGAGACTAACAACCCTGTAATCTTGTGACATGTTTTCTTAAATATTCAGTTTAAACCGTTGAAGAATCCGCGGCCTCTAAAAACAAAGCAAATATTTTGCTTGTATTTATTTGAAATATGAATATGTTTACATTCAATATTATTATACATGTAGTTATTTAAGATAAAGAAAATCCTAAGATAACTTGGGTTAATGTATTAAACCGTATGTAGGTATGTGATTATCATATCGCTCATGTATTAATATAATCTATTGTTTTCTTATTCTGTGGATATGTATGGTTCTTTGTTCCCTTGTAAAGAGATGTTGGCCCCATTTTGACTTGCGAGGATTTGTTAAAGCGTCGTGGGTGTTACAGGGTACCTACTTTTTGAATGATTTCTATATTGACGACATTATCCAAGCAGCAGTTGGGTTTTTACGATTTGATTTTTTAGGGTTCCGTTGTCAAACTACGAACCCTTATAAATTCGCCATGTCCGTCCGTCCGTCCGCAGCCTATCTCAGAGACCCTTAGAGCTAGAAAGCTGTAATTCGATATGAATATACATACATATCAGTCGCTCCAACCAAATGGTAAAATGAAATGTTGAAAAAAAAGATTTTCGTGTTCCTCCCCTACACGTAATGTATTTTCTCTTTCTCGGTTACTTTATTTGTTACTAACAAAAATGAAACTAACAAAACAATGTAGTCAAATCTTGCAAGTCAATTTCGACCCACTTCTGGATTGGCTTGAAATTTTAGACCGATGACAATACAATGATATGACCATCGAACTAGGTATGATTATGGAGACGGAAGGTAGCCATAGGAACTCTTAAATAGATTACAAGTAGACCCGTCGAGTTAGGACTCATTTGACTTGCCTTTTGATAGTAAGCTCATTATCAGTAGTAGAACATGATACAAAGTACAGTCGTCTATTGTGTGTGTGTTTTTTTGTCCTTTGTTTGTTCCTTGGAATTGTTTCCAACCGTACTTACATTATGGTCTTTACATACTTGCTTGTTAGCTAAAGAACATCTTCAAAATGCTTTATAACCTCACTAGCGACCCGCCCTCGCTTCGCTTCGGTTTATGTGAGTTTTTGGTAGCACCCGTACATAAAACAAAGTTTATTATACATGAAAACCTTCCTCTTGAATCACTCTATCTATTAAAAACCGCATTAAAATCCGTTGCGTAGTTTTAAAGATCTAAGCATACATAGGGACAGACAGCGGGAAGCGACTTTGTTTTATGTAGTGATGAGGCCCACGTCAAATTTCGATAGTTCGAATAAGAATCTTGTGTCAGTCCACTAAAGTCAAAAGTCACTTTGACAACAGTCCTAATTTTAGGCCTCACGAGGTTTGTCCTGCATTATTTACCTTGATAAGTTCCTTAATTCTGTCTGTGATGTACAATCCAACATTTGGCTTGTAGTATCCTAGATCTCCTGTTTTGAAAAAGCCGTCATCTGTCAGACTCTCCGCCGTTGCCTCCCGGTTTTTATAGTAACCCTTCATCACGACGGGACCTCTTACATACATTTCTCCTTGCTGCAAAAAACAAAGGTATTGTAGAAAGCGTGTAGAATAGAGAGATCTCTGTCCAGACGGGTGTTATGCCGGAGGACCGAAGTCCATTGGGATGAAGTTGGAAGTGGTATACAGTGTGTGACATCCATAATAAGATAAGTGTTAAGTAACGATAGCTTTAAGTGCTGTGAACTATTTAAAGAAGGAATTAAGTCAATAGCTCCATTAAATTTAGTGTCATCCAATATTAAAGGAACGATCTATAACATTAAGTCTGAGTTTAATTGCAAGTTAATTGAGGGATAATTGAGCTATTTTTGATACTTTGCGTGGCGAATTAGTTAGTATGACAAAAAAAGTACAACTTAAATTGTGTGTATTGTTACACATGTTTTTATGTTAATAAGGATGAATGATGATGAATAAAAATTTGTGTTCGTATGGATGTCACAAATGGAATGGGCAAAAATTTTTTTACAAACGCAAAATGGCAACAGAAAATATAGCAAAGACCAAAGAGGGGTCAAAGTCGACAAGGTAATGAATTTTGCATTTATTATGCTTATTATGTATCTAAAAAACGGGTCAAGTAAGAATCACAGACGAAGGATTTTGTACCTACCAATTATGTATACATACATACATACATTAAATCACGCCTGTTTCCCAGAAGGGTAGGGAGAGACCAATTATGTATGGGGGCATTAAATTATTTTTTGAAGAAAATTTCAACTGCAATTATTATGGTTTATAAGATAAAGCAGAGGCTTAATAATAGGGACCCGTTAGCACCCTTTGGGTACGAAACCTAAGAAGTAGTTTTGTTGTATGGATTCAGTTGCATTTCAGTGCAAGTTAAATAGAAAAAAAAAATTACTACAGATTAAAAATTTGCTCCACGGTGGAAATATGAAAAAGAATAAGTGGAAAAAACGAGAGCTATCGTAACGTTAATAACTACAGCCAGTTGGTAACTGTACAGGGTGGATCGTATCCAACAGGGCCCATTTGGATAAGATAATGTAAGATAAGACCAGACTGGCATATTTAGAGAATCAAGTTTAAATTAATTGATATTTAAACATTGGAATTCCAAACAAAAACATGCAAAGTCATGCTTTTGCAAAAATAATTCTGTTATTCAGAAACAACATACGCGTTATCTCGAATACTGCCCTGGCTTAGCTCAGGCAGTTGAGGCAGTATCTCAGATAAAACTCCTGTAGCAATATCAACCTTGTTACTAACAAAAGAAAATTAAATTTCCTTTGGTTATTGAATTTGAGATACTGCGTGTTAGCTTAGGACGTCAGAATACTTTTATGAATAAACATGACTTGGTGACAAAGTTCATAGATGACGTCTAATCTTAAGCTTGGGCTCAACTGACAATGATAATTCCCTGGAACTCAAACATGTAACATAAATTAATCTTTGTGATATTTGTCCAATATAAAGCCTCTTTGGTATGAACAGATAGTAATTTGTATGCAGGAAATCAGAAAAAAAGTAAGTCAATGTTTCGTTTTCCTAGCTTTCATGACCGTCAATCTGTTTACATATAATAGTACATTACTTAACAAGGGCTGTAAAAGAAAGAAAGCCCGAAATCGCAGGTATTTGAGACCCGAGCCGTAGGCGAGGGTTGTAAATATGCGATAGAGGGCTTTCTTTTTCACTGCCCGTGATGAGTACACAATTTTACGTCCTCACTCACATTATAAAACTCACATTATGGCCAGGTGTTACGTAAATTATGTTTTGGTGTTTACTTGGACTGCGTTTACTCATTTTATGTGACCCGACTCATCATGTGTAGGTATTATTATGGTAACGGATATTATAAATGCTATATAACAAAATATAAAATGGTGGGCCAGAAATATTTTAATTTTTACCAGCTTTTACTCTTTCTAATTTGCAAATATTTTTAGTGGTGGCAGGACCTTGTTCATGGTCCGTCCGGAAACGTGTTTCTTTATTATTTCCGTCTTAGCGGTTCAATGGCATTACCGGTTGCGAAACTTGGTACAGGCCCCAGTCAAGATGCATTACGCTAACTAACGTTTCTATTTGTTTCGTTTTTAAACCAATCTCGTCACTATGGTAGATGACATGATACGATAAGTCACGTGATCTACGAGTGACGCGATTGGTTTAAAAACGAATCGAATAGAAACGCTGGTTAGCTAAATGCATCTTGGCTGGGACCTCAAAGCTACTCGTAATTAAAATAAATATCGGGGGAAAATGTCACCAATTGAGCTAGTCCCAAACTAAGCTCAAGGCTTGTATTATGTGTACTAGACAACGATATAAATACTCATATAGAGAAATATATACTTAAATATGTAGAAAACATCCATGACTCAGGAACAAATATTCGCGCTCATCACACTAATATATGGCCTTACAGGGATTTGAACCCAGGACCGCTAGCTTCGTAGGCAGGGTCACTACCAACTAGGCCAGCGCGTCGTCAAAAATTATTAATAATAATAATAATAATAATAAAATTTATTGAATAAGACAGTTACAAAATCATACTTAAGTATCACAAAAAAGTTTGTACATAGAAAAATAAAACAACAATAGTATTGATGCAGCTGGATCTTAAATTAGGATTACCCTGTGCCATAAGAACCAGCACTCTTCCAGTGACATAGTATTTGGTGAGTGTTTGGTAGAGGATACCACAAGTAAAATTGAAAAAATTAAAACTCTAAAATTAGATTAACATAATAGTATAACAATTGTTTAAAAGAAATTAATAACCCATAAAAGGGCTTTCATATGTGTGGGTGTGTGTGTGTGTGTGTGTGTGTGTGTGTGTGTGTGTGTGTGTGTGTGTGTGTGTGTGTGTATGTGTGTGTGTGTGTGTGTGTGTGTGTATATGTGTGTGTGTGTGTATGTGCTCTTTATTTTTCTTATTTAACTCATTTAATGGGATGAAGAATAATCTCCGTCTCCTCATAGGTAAGTTTTATTAGCCAGTCGGTCACAATTCTTTTGCAATTGAATTTATTTGTTAAATGTATAGCCAGTCTATTTACTATTTGATTGTAAATGAAATGTCCCAAAAATATGTAAAATTTTTGACCAAAGGAAGTAGTACAAACAACAGTCCGTGGGACTGTAAGTCTGCGTCTGGGAGATTGAATGTGGGAACTGGTCAAATTACAAAATTGAACATAGGTTACAATGTAATCTCGGAAAATTAGAGATTTTCCGAGGCCATATCATAAAATGATCATCATCAATGAATCAATGAATCAATCTCATTTGAGATTAATTTTTAGAGTGGCATTGAAGATGAATTACTCGAATCACTCTGCTTTGAAGCCATGTACAATTTGGTCCCGGTCGCGGTGGAAACATCAGGACCTTGGGGTTCAGAGGCCAAGGAGTTATGGAGAGAGGAGGGGATCCTTGTTCTGGGTTCTGGCTGGTTTCCAATGCAATCTAGCGGGGCAATGCAACCGGTTTAATGGGAAAGTTTGGACTAGCCATGATGCAGGGTAATTAGAATAAGTCTGTGATATCGGATTTGTTTTGTTAGTATTACTTCAAAGAAACTAGACGAAGCATGTTGCCGCTGATCATTCTTATGTAAAACACCTTGACGAAGCTTGTAGCTGACATAAACTTTTCACCTTAACATAGTTCCATGATCGTGAGTAACGCATGTCAGTACCGTATATTAGGATGGTATTTGTCATGTTACAATGTACTTTTGCGATGTGACCCATCTTGAGCGTTTTACCCTGTCCATATTTATTGTAACAAGTTGCGATGGTTTTCCATGCAGTCATGTGGATGTGCATGAGATGGAGCCCTATAGCAGAAACCCACTATAATAAGAAAAAAAGAAGTAGTTGTATTGTGTTGTGACTTACTTCTCCTTGACGAACAGGGCTTCCAGTCATAGGGTCCACAAACATGAGCTCTATGTTGGACGCTGGGACACCGCAGGCCCCATAGTCACCCTTGCTGCCGATCAACGTGGTAGTCGTCAGGGACGTGGTCTCAGTGGCTCCGTACCCTTGCCCGAACTGCAAGTTGCCCTGGTTAAAGAGAAGAATACGATTTGTAAGTACTGGCACCTAGTGATTGTTCAATTTATCTTCTCTACTTCCTTATGTTAAAGTTCGTAGGGCCAACATTTGGTAGATGGCCAACAATAGGGCAGTTCACCCTAACCTGATCTCGTCTAATAGGAGACGGATCAATGATTTTTATTACTTGGTATTTCGGCCTTGACTGGTCGCTGTTGTTAATAAGAGCTATTAAATGAAGGTGCCTAGTTAGTTTCGAATATTTGCAATTTTTAGTAGTCCTTATTAACAACAGCCTGTGCCTTTCTGAAACCGTCGTGGCGGGTAATAATCGCCCGTACGGGTATCTTTGCCATGCTCGAACTTAACTCGGATTTAGGGCCTGAGCACATCCCCACGGCACGGCTCGTTAGTAGGGAATGCAATTTAACAGGGCTATTAACCGTTTTTGTACGAAAATAATCGTTTATAACCCGTTATTTGCATTGCCAGGGGCTAGTGGCAATAAGACTATAGAAATATATCTTAAATTAATAGCTCGATTACAGCAGTGTTTTTGCAGTGATTAATTTACTTTTTTGCGCACTTGTTATTACCTTGGTTAGACAATGGGAAAAGTTTTTAATCTACAATACTTCATCACTTCATTTGTAGACAATGTAAGGGTTCTTAATTATGTAGGTATTAATCGTCCTCGACGGTTTAAGGAAGGCGTAGGCTGTTGTCAATAAGGGCTACTAACTATTGCAAAAACAACCTTCATTTTATAGTTCTTATAGGCCATCAGGTAGGTATAAATTTTCTTTTTATCAAAATTTATATGAAGATAATTCAACAGCGGCAAACGCACAAAATTACGGCATTGACACACCCCTTCAACCAGGGCTCAGGAACCGGTTAATATTTAAACCACCACTTCACATCATTCACCTGAATCAATTACAGTTTGGGTTTAATTTACCGGTTTACGAACCGGCTAGTAAAAAAACCGGTTTTTCACAAATTTCGTTCAATTTAGCGAAATTAATCGGTTTATTTAAACTTGACACTGCAGCACATGGAGCACGTATCTAGATAGATCGCGTATGTTTTTCTTCACGCTAGCCCCGATTTTAGTGATGTTACGTTACGACAAGGTCAAGATTGGCGAGGCGTGACGGCGTGAGTTTGAGTTTAACAGGTTAATACAGGCTTCCTATTCGCCGGTAACCAATTTTTTTTTATCCGTTCCTTTCATTAACCGGTTAAGGGATGAACGAAATTAAACCGGTTCCGAGCCCTACCTAGAACAATTGATCCACTTGGCTCGCGTATGTAGCATGTGCTTTACAATATGTTACTACCGGGGCTCTATTTCACTCGGTAAAAGCATATTACTTTCAATATGTTAACGTATTGTCAACTTAATGATAGCTCTTGAGAGTGATGGCGGCCGAGTTAAAAAAACATTACGATAACATGTTTTGCGGGTGGTAGAACCTTGTGCAGGGTCCGTCCGGATCGCTACCACCATCTTATCCATTAACCTACCGCCAAACAGCAGTGTTCGCATTGTTGTGTTCCGGTTTGGGGATAACATCAGGCATTCCATCTTAGTCCTCAGGTTTGGCAACGCATTTGCAGTCTTAGGATTGCATTGCAGTCTTGTGAATGCGAATGTCTATGGGTCACAGTTTCCACTTACCATCAGGTGGCCTGTGTGCTCGTTTGTCTTCTCTATGCCATAAAAAAAAAACTATATAGTTTTAGCTGATAGAATAGAGCCTCTATTCTACTTACATTACTCTTAGCCAGCACGAGCTCTACATCCGAAGACGAAAGCGGTGCTGCCCCACTGTTGATGTTACGCACATGTTTCAGGTGATCCCGAGTAACGTCTGGATGCTTCCCCAAAAGGATTGCTAGAATAGAAAATCTACGTAAGCAGAAGTTTCTAGAAACCTCTAGGTGGTTTTTAGAAGGATCTAATAAGGAAGCTAACAGAGGATAATTAAATGGCGTCACAATCACTGGCGGCAGCAAATTAGTTTTTATCTATCAATATATTATCTTATTCCAAATGTTTTAAAATACATCAGGTAAACAATAATTGGAAAAAACGGCCAACATGTAAGACCTTCCTAACAAGTTCTTATCATTGGATAAGTACAGCAACCCTTTATGTTTTTGCCAATTTTTGACAACATACATACATAAACTCACGCCTTTATTCCCAATGATATGACTTTATTGACAATGATATGTAAAATCATGTCTGACGTTAAGTTTATTAATACTATGTAGAAAACTTCCTAACGTAATTTTATTGAAGACATAGCATTTAATTAACTTGACGATTTCTCAATTTTTAATAATAATGATAATAAATAAATAAACGTGAGGGGACAGTATTGCACAAATTCACCTACTCACAAACTAACCACAAGGCTTAAACCTACATATTATGGATACAAGAAGAAGATAAACATATTTATATAGAGAAATCAATCAATACTTACCAATCGGCGGCACTATGTATAGTAAACTTGCTTTGTCATTCTTCAAAATGTCGAAAAATAATCCAGCAGAGAATTTTGTCATTGTGATCAGCTTGCATCCCTTGGCTAAATGGCCTAGCATATTAATCACGAATCCGTAGATGTGGTAAAACGGCAGGATACATGGCACAACATCCTGGAAACTGTCTGGAAAGAAAATGAACTTGAAGAGAAGCAAGGTCTAACCGGGCCATTGATACATGACAGGCAATACTTTCGATAGATTTCAAATTGTGTCCTCTTTCTTCTCAAAGTTTATTTTAGGATAAAAGCAATGTAGAAAGCGATCGGAAACAATATTGCAATGTCAAGCAGAAGGGGATTTTATTAGACGGACCTTGAGGACCAGTAAAGAAGTTCCAGCATAAAGCATTTTCATCTACCAAAGGATTATTTAAAATAAAATGGACTGACAGTCCAGCTGATGCTGATCATATTTGAATCTGACTGAATTTTATTTTAACCTTGTTTTAGCAGTCATACTCGTATTTTCTTGTTTTTTTATTATTGTATTATTTTGGCCTAGCAAAGCATGAAAGTACACATTTTGCAATATGATTTCATTTTTTATTGCACCGTATTTTATAACGTGCATAAAACACACGATAAAATTTATTCTTCATTGAAATTCCAAAAAAACGACTTATTCTTTATGCGTATTTTCACAGATGAAATGCTTTCAATAATGAAATGCTTACTACTCATAGATGTATACTTACCATTCGCCAGTTTAGGGAAACAATTCCTTGGTTCTGCCATTATTTGCAAAGCAGCTATAACGTTCCTGTCAGTGATTTCAACTCCTTTCGGTAAACCAGTAGTTCCACTAGAAAACGGTATAATGGCTACATCATCAGCGTTTCTCTTTTCTAGTCTATCTAAAAGACCATGATCAATTTCCCCAGATTCTGCTACTTCAGAGAATCTGACTGTACCTTCAGGGACAGGAGTATCTACAGAGCCAGTAATTATAACCTTTAATTCTAGTTCCGTATTTTTCACAGCTTTTAGTACTGTTTCGTAAGATTCCGGTACAGTTACTATTAGTTTTGGTCGTGTTAGTGACATTTGATGCGTGAGTTCCACTGAAATCAGATACACAAGTTAATACACAAACTAGTTTTAACTACCTACTGGTTGTAAAGGTCTATGGAATCCCTAATCGTCATTTGTCCTAATACATAGTTTGTCCGAATTTACGTTTGTCCTAAAGCCATTTGAAATCGTCTGTCTCAGATCAAAACCAGTTTAAGATAAACGATAATTTGAACTCCTAGTTAGGACCAAGGTTATTAGGTTATTACATATCACGTAGTAATCGAAAATATAATTTCTCCATTTATTTGTTTTTATGTATTTTTGTAGAAAATCATATCAAAATAAAAAAAGTACTTTACGCTGACGACAATAATAATAACCGTTTTCCTAAAATCTGATCTCATATAACTATACATCATTTAAATATGTGGCATCATTACATCACTTGTAAACTTAAATAATAGGTACTCAAATTGAAATTTCACATGTATCTTTACTTTGTAAACTAAGCCCATAAATTTCGTTTCACTAATACCTGATAACAATTATCATAAAACAAGAGTCATACTGCAATAAAGATAAAGAGTATTTACCCCCTTTTATTAATATTATCATCATTTATTACTTCATATGTGACTTCACACCCATTTTTATTGTTTATCAGGTTACTAACCTAAGCGACCTCTTAAAGATTACGCAAAATGCACTCACACTCTTTGTAAATAGGATTGATAGTGGTCATCACGCATCCGGCTTTTATAATCCCTAAGGCGGTTACGACAAATTCTGGACAGTTCGGTAACATAATAGCCACGATGTCTCCTTGCTTCAGACCAAACTTTTTCAAGAGGGATGTGGCGAAAATTGAGGTGTTGTGTTGCAGTTGCTCGTAGGTATATGACTTCTTGGTCTCTGCACATTCCTGTAAGGAAACATAGTATTTAAGCACTTAGAAGGTGCTTCGGGTTTGTACTTCTCTCTCAGTCACTGTTAATAAGAGCGTATATGATACCGAGTAAGCGACAAGTACAAGCCCGAAGTACCTTCTACTATACATTACTAAATAGTGCGACATAATTATTTAATGTATCAGGGCGTCTATTTTTCTGGGTAAAACCATCTTGCCTTTAAAATGTTATCGTATTGTCAACGTTACGATAACTTTTATTTACTTACTTGAAAGTAGGGAATTCAATTTAACCGGTCATTAGACGTTTTTGTTTGAAATTAACCGGTTAAAACCGGTAATGACCGATTATTTGCATTCCCTACTTGAAAGTAATTACAGCCGAGTTAAAAAAACGATACGATAGTAGATACTTAACATATCAAAGGCCCATAATAATAAGCGTAATAAAGACCCGGGTGAATTAATTTTCTCACCCACATGACTTTTGTCTCCTTCGATACGGTACCAATCAATCAATCAACCCATAATCAATTTACGCCTTAATAAGCTAGTGGTGCCGTTTGGCATCGTATGTTCGTTGTTTAATTTTGTGCTTTATTGTTATTTGGTATCCCCTTGTTTTACAGACTGAAAAATTACAGAATTTTGTTTTACAGAAAATGTTTCATATACTATTTGGTCCTTGTATTTTTGCTTCGTATATTATTATTTTTTAACTATTTACTTGAAAGAAACAAATTCGACAGAAAATCAATTCAATGAATTTTGTAATTTGATTTTTTCATTACACAAACTTATCAAACAATATAATTATTTTTCAACGAATATTGTTTGGTCAGTGTATTTTTTAGAAGGTTGGGTTACAAGATAAATACTACATTATGATATAAATATGAGTGAGCGAGCGAGCGAAGCGAGCGAGCAAGACCTCTCTGGGCAGAACCGACTTGAATAGGTTAGGTTAGAAGGCTATGGCGGGAGCGAAGCGAAGCAAGCTCCCGCCTTAGCCTTCGAGGTTATTTTTTTTATATCTATGGGAACAAAGAATATTTAATTTGCTATTCTATGATATATGAAAAAAGAAACATTGAATTTTATTTAAAATAAAAAACGATGATTTAAAAGTCTTCAAATTAATTATTCTACATATTGATTATTCTATGAAATGATAATACGAGAAAAAAAATCTATGAAATGAAATTCTAAACAACTTCAGTCTGTAAAATTACGCACAACCTTGTTATTTACATAAAATTAAACATAAATTTATATAATTATACAATTTAGCCTATAAGGCTGCGTTTCCACCAGAGCTGTGCGAGGTAGCTAAGCGGCGTTGCGAGGAAAAAAACAAAACAAAAGAATCCTACTTATTGACATTAGTGGATTTTTCCTCGCAACGCCGCTGAGCTGTCTCGCACAGCTCGCAGGTGGAAACGCAGCCTAATGGTGCACCTATTACAAGGAACCGAAAACAACAAATGCATCGACCTCAAAACTTCATAACTATGTAACTAATGGTTAAAACTGCGTTCGGCCTTCACTTGTGATCGAGGCCATTCTATTGTTTTTCTGCACGACATCTTAGCTAAAGTGTATGCAAATCTATCCTTAAATTGCTACATCTATTTAATGACTCAGTTCTATACAACTGGCTTTTCAAAGTAACTTGAGTAGAAAACGTTGCGGTTATCTTCCAAATCGACAAACGAAAGTAGACATCAAGAAATCATTAAAAAATGGTCTACGCAATGCCAAACCCGATTCCGTAAAACTACACAACTATGGTCCTAACTTGCAACTATAGTCCAATGTTCCTCATTACATTATTCTAAAATATGATACCTTACTGCTATTATTGCTGGGTGTATGTACTATTTGGCCTAAAATCTATTGCTCTAAGCTCTAGCTATAGCTAAACCTATCATATTTTTAGAATAATGTGGTTTGCATTTGCTCGATTTTACAAGCTATAAATTGATTTTGTCAAATGCGGCCACACCCACTTTTTGACTCTACGTCATTTCTTACGGTTAGCTAGTGGCCTTGGGCCTTATTCGACTTTGTATCTATACGTATTGTTTTGAACTCGGCCGCCATTATGTCAAGTAAATAAGAGCTATCATAACATTCACAACGTAGACATTACGATAACATGATATTGTAAACTTTTTCCTGCTTATTACGTAGGCATATAATATAACTACATATACACCAAACTGCATATATAAATTTACTTATATAGGGAACACCTGTAATTCCGAATTACATTTTTCCGAATATATATTTAAAAATTGACATACGTAGGTTAGGTTAGGTTCGATTTATATGCTATAGTAATAAGTTAAGCCTTCTATCAAAAAATTGCGTTCGGAAATACGAAAATTCGGAATAATTGTTATTATTATTATTTACTATTGATATTTTCAGCAATTTATTTATCGTTGTTCTTATTTGTCGATAATGTGTTCACATACATACATTTATTTGTACAATAATTACATACACATATAGAAAAAAAATATAGATTTAGCCAAAGTAAACTACAGCCCGGTTCAAACTTTACGCGAGGCAAACAAAGCTCATATTTTTTGCTAATGAGGCCCGATGCAAAATAGGCATTAATAATCATTGACGTTTATTTCATTTACGTGAAACCTCAGGTTGTTTAAATCGACCTATGAACAAGGTCCAGGTCAAAATTGAAGGTAAACCAGTAATATGACGTAATGTTTTGCTTGGAGACACTGGGACTTAAAGTATCTTTGCTCATTGAGAATTGTTAGGTACTGTAAGTATACTCCAGTGTCGACGAGTGTTTGCAAATGGTAGATAAGGCAGTTTTTCTAGGCATAACAATAGATAAAAATTTGCAATGGAGTCCCCATATAGCGGTACTGGCAGGTAAACTAAGCTCGGCAGCTTACGCCGTTAGGAAAATTAGACAATTAACCAATGTTGAGACAGCTCGCTTAGTTTATTATAGTTATTTCCATAGTGTCATGTCGTACGGTATTTTGGTTTGGGGTAAGGCTGCTGACATTCAAACTATATTTGTTTTACAAAAACGGGCCATTCGTTCTATTTACAACTTAAATTCCCGTGACTCCTTAAGAGAACTTTTTAAAGAAATTAATATCTTAACTGTAGCGTCTCAATTTATTTATGAAAATATTATTTATGTTATTAAGAATTTAGATTCCTTCACCAAGAATTCTGATGTACATAATTTAAATACTAGAAATAAAAATAAAATCGCTATTCGTAAATTCCGCGTCCGTAAAGTATATAAATCATTTGTTGGTCAATGCATTCATTTCTATAATAAATTACCTGACGTAGTTTTAAAGTTACCCTTTCCAGCACTTAAAAATTACTTGAAAAAGTCGTTAATGTCTAAAGCGTATTATAGGGTCGAGGACTATCTAACAGACAAAAATGCATGGTCTAAACCCGAAGCATAGTCATTAATAATTTGATCAATTGCAAAAGCTTTATCTTGTCTAGGGGACACCGTTGATGTAGGAAAACATATCGAAACTTTTATGTGGTCATCTTGCACCGTGTTATAAGTTATAAACATTATGAGTAGGTGGGTTTTAGTTTTTTTTCTTGTTTTTTATTTCTCCTTTTTCTTGCTTTATCTCTCACGTAAGATTTTTTGGCATGTTTTCCTGCTGATCTACTTATGTTATTGGATATTATATTGAATTTAATATTTATTGCTTTATATAATGCTAGATTAAGTAGTACCATTGTAATTAATATGTTTAAAAAATGACTGACTGCTGAGTTTCTTGCGGCGTTTCTTCTCAGCAGTGTCTCTTGCGAAGCGCTGGTAGATTCTTGACGTGTAAAAGTGCCAGAACGGCCTACTTACTGAATAAATGTCTTTTATCTTTTATCTTTATCTTTTTTATATGTCGCTATTATGTCCCGTGTGGTAGCCGGGTTAGAATAGTGCCACTCCATGTCTTCTCGTGGATGTCGTAAGGGGCGACTAAGGGAATAAAGGCTTGTAGACAGGGCCAGATCGTGAGTT
This sequence comes from Acleris laterana, assembly GCA_963966035.1. NCBI lineage: Eukaryota > Metazoa > Arthropoda > Insecta > Lepidoptera > Tortricidae > Acleris > Acleris laterana. The sequence goes on from OZ014452.1 coordinate 4,108,373, forward strand.
TAGGGGGGCCTGGGCTAATACTACTTAGGGGCATATACTAATTAGGGGGATTTTTTCGCATTATAGCCTAACGCAGTGATTCCCAAACCTCCGGGGGTCCACCTGGACCACTCGACGGGCGTCTACGTTGGGGGTCCACAATCGTAAGTGGGGGTGCATGAAAATTAATTTGGGTTCGATAGTGAAGAACTAAAATGTTAGCTTGATTTATCCTATCAATATAGATAGGCAGATAATACTTATTTTAAGAAGTTCAGCGACTGTTACTTGTAAAAATTTGCATGTTCCATATTCAGTACAACACGTAGTCGACTAGATAGGCAGATAATATTTTTGCATGTTCCATATTCAGTACAACACTTTAGTCGACTTTATTATCAAGCAATCAACTCTAACCTTTTTTTTCGAAAACTGTTAATTCGTCGTTGAAACTCAGCAACAACGCAAGTTTCCCTAGATAGATCTAATCTTCACTTTTTTTTTCGAGATTTAGAAATTGGTTGTAATGTAGCTGCAGGGGGTCCACCGGATACAGCAAAATTTTGAAAGTGGTCTATGAAACAAAAGAGTTTGGGAACCTCTGGTCTATCGTCTATTTTTGACTTTGACTTGACTTAGCTGGGGGTCCCTTAAATCCTTGGAACCCTGGACTGAAGCCCAAAAAGCCATATGGTAGATCCGGCCCTGCTTGTAGTAGTACTGTTAGGCGATGGCCTTGCTACCTGTCACTAATACCCTTGTAAACATTTATAAATGTGGTACATGTGGTAAGAGTTCTTGGTAATTCTTTAGCTCTGCCTATCCCACTCTGTGAATGAAGGCCTGAGTTTATGTATGTACTATAATGTCTAAGGCTTCTATATAAGGTGCTAACAAATTAGTCACGGATATTTTTACAGCTGATAGTACTCGGTTCTCGGAGTACATTTAAGTATGAAACATCATAGGTTTTCTTATTGTTTTTTGGAGAAAACTAGGAAACAAATTTGCTACGTTGAAACACCCTGTTAATAAGATAATTAAATGAGACCTCTTTAGACAATCTAGAACCTGTTTAAACTATCATTCAGACGCTAGTATTTAATAACCTACAGTTTTCCCGCCGAATCATAACGACATTTACGAAAAACAACTTTTGACAAACAGTGTTGAACATCTTGACAGGTACATAATAGGGGTAATTATTTTAAAGATTAATTATAATTTATATTTCTTGTTCTGTAAATTAAAACAATAAAATGATATACAAAGGTTCCTTAATTACTTAATTACAGTTAAAAGTTAATTGTTTTAATGTAATGTATTATCTCTTAAAATATCCGTGACTAATTTGTTAGCACCTTATACATAGATAGGCAACTGAACATTACACTTTTCTACGTATTTTAGTATTGAAACTTATTAAATAACAACTATAAAAATAACAAATTGAAACAGAAAATCGTCTTATATACACATAAAACATTCGATTGACTGATTTTCATTTATGCACAACGCACATACGCACAGCCTAAACCTAAAGGCGGGAAATAATATCATGCACTAAGAAACTGACGCGTGCGCATGACCTCAAATATAGGTAATAACGAGCGAGGTCGATGCCATCTGTGTAATCCGTGTTGTGTGTGCTATGTGATTTGTTAGATGACTTTCCCAAACGCATTTTTTCTTTGAAGCAAATTTTCCTTGTGTGTTTTTTCCCGAACGCGGTAATTACCAGAAGCCTTTTCCCTGGCACCATATTTTCACAGTCGTGTTTCTCCCCTTGCGATTTTCATCCAGTCGCTTCTTTTCCTGGTACCATATTTTCACTGTCGTTTTTTTCTAATTCCAAAAATCTAATTTGACACAGTCGACGGAGCTCCGCTATGGCGGAGCTCCTATTTCTGGGTTATTTGGCCCTCCGAGCCTGCTGCAAAACTAACATAACCTAAACCTACCTACATTACGATGTCATTAATTTTGGGAATAAGTGCGACTGGGATAAAATCGAACGGGAACAAATGCGACTGGGTAAAAAGACGAACGAGAATAAAAGCGACGGTAATAAAACCGAACAGGAAAAAATAACATTGGGTCAAATTAAGAATGGGAAAAAATGCGAAAAGAAATATCGCTTCACGTAAATAATGATTTTGTGAAAATTATGTAACAAACCGTATCTTGGATGTTTTACATGGACTTACCCTATGCACCGGCGAGCCTAACCTGACCCGTCGGTGCGTATAAACAACATGACGGTGCGTGTCTTTGTACGTTACGTTATGTTAATAAAACACATTATTCTTAAGACAATTTTTAACCTTGCACACTTGTGTATATAAGTGGTAACTTGGTAAATTGTCAATTTCGTAGTCGTTTCAATTTTCAATAAATTAAAAATAAGTGGAAGAAACGCACGCGATATAATACGATGAAGTAGAATAACTTACTGCACGAATATTGATTTATCGCGTAAATTGCCGACCATTAGAAATGTGAAGAAAATTAAAAAATCAATAAATTCACTTTAAAAAAAAACCATATTAATAACTATAAACAACTGGTTATCTTGCTTTATATGTACTTAGGTATTCTACTTGCTGCTTTACCTAAAATTGGTTTTTAGTATGTTATCCAAAATTTACCGTAAAATAATTTTGTTTCTTTAGTTATTAATTTAAAACGACCTTGTTCATTTTACGGTACCAATGACTCAAGCTTGTAAACATTGCACTTGATGTGATAATAATATATCTAGGAAGGTAAGGTATGCGTCATGACTTTTTTGGCTATGTTAACCGCTTTAAAATATCATAATTAAAACAAATGATCGTTTTTTTTTATGCGCCAAGCCAAAAGGAGTATTTGAGTCAAATAGTCAATCTATGCTATGACTCTATTTGAGCAAAAATCAAATGTGCTAATTTTAAGTACAGATGCAATTAAAAATAATGTTTCCATTTATAAATATACAGTTGCCGTTAAATTTAACCGAACGTTTTAAGTGTGTAGCTACATATCTTTTTTAACTTTTTTACTACAATATAATCAGATGGCGATTATATGTTACCCATATCCTGCCCTTTATTTGGCGATGCGTATCATAATTCATGATAAATACCATAACAAATGGTGTTTTTTTTTCTTTGTAAAGAGGTTTTGAACTCATGATTTTTTGGTTAAATAAAGGGTTAAACCGTAGTACCTATACCTACTTAATTTTACTTTTTAATGTTGAGTATCTAATTGACAAGCATTAATTAATTAATTTAGGAATTTAATTATATTAACCTACGTCAAACAACGCGGTTTGTTTTGGTTAATAAATGTAACAGAATCGTACATTATGTGCGACTTAGAACAATTTGGATCGGACTTTGGCATCAATTATTTTGACACATTCCTAACGTCATTAATGTTCGAGGGGAACGAGTTATCATTCAATCAATGTCAAATATCCTCGCATGGTGGATCTAGACAAGTTGCATTCTGTTACTGTTTTAAAGACTGCTAAACTCGAAGAATAAATTATGAATATACAATATTGTTCTTAATTTTATATGATACGCAAATATTCAAAAAAAAAAGCCTAGCACTAGTTTAAACCGAAATTAAGCGGTTTCGGTTCGTGGTAATATCACTAATATCCCTAAGGATTTAAAAAATATGTGAATCGAAACTTGTTCCTCTTACAAATAATAAATAATAAAATGTTGTTCAGACTACTTTATAAATAGTTCAAATCGTCTTCGAAGTTATTTCTGTGTCTATATATTTTATATACTTTTTCAATCAAATCATATCAAAGTCAAATCAAAATTATTTACTGCGTGATTATGGGTCAACATCGGTCGGTACCACATACATAACATATTAATTTAAAGTAGAGGCATTTACTTAAACGAGGAAAAACTAGTTTATTTAAATCTTTATCTTAGGTATTGACAAAGCAACTTTAGGTAATTAAAATGTAATTTATTTAAACACTGCTCCATATATTTGTTTGGTTTAAGTTCAACGTTCGCGTTCGTATAGATAGTAATATAGTTTTATTTTTATTTGAGCCAACGCACTGATAACTGACTTGTTTTTAAACTATTATCTCTATTTAAATTATCACTTTTAATATCAAAACAAATAAAATAGTTACTCACCAGCGCAACCAACTTTTTAAAACCCGACGATTCAATCCAAACCCGGTCTAAAATCTTCATATCAGGTATATTCTTTTCAGGCAAGAAAGACTTTATGATAAAACCTTCGTCTTTTTTCAACGTAACACTGGCAGAGAGTTTCCTTTGCCATTTTATTTTTTTTAATTCACTTGTCAACAGTTTTCGCGCCAACCTGTTCATTTTGCGCGCGGTTTTTACGGCGGCCTGTGTCAAACTGATTATTGGCGGTTGCGCGTACTGTTTGTGCCGACAAGACCATAAACATTTTAATCTACTAACATAAGGAAAATGCGAGGTTTCTTGATGTATTATAGAGTTCCGTATGTTTTAAATCGGCAACTATCAAGTTACAATAACTCTAAGTAAATTAGGAAAATAAATAGAAACAGGGCTTTACACTTTTAAATGTGGGTGGTATAAATAAGGACTAGTTAATTAAGGTTCGTCATGTTTAAATGCTAACTTTTACGAAATGACATAGCATAGCACTAGGGGTGAATGGGCACAAGTAAAAATATTCTGCCGAACGTACCTATTCCTAAACGAATATTTTGATAGTATCGTTTACCAATACATAAAGCCCCTATCCCATATTGTAAATTTAGCGTTGTCATGGTGATAATAGCTCTGCAATCAGCCTTGCCGTGGTTATAAACCGCTCTATAACGACCATTATAGTAGTTTTGATGCCATGTTTACGCTCTTTGCGGATGTCAGCTATCAATGGCGACGTTGGCGATTGTTTTTTTTTTATCACATTCGATTGAATTCATTAAAACAATGTTTAAGACATTTGTTTTTGGTTAAACCTATTTCAAATTCTAAAAAAAAATTATCTGTCGGTTATGCTAGTTTAGATAGCTGTGCTCCACGTGATTCCCTTATGAAATATATTTTTGAATAAGTAATCAATGAAATAAGATCGTATTTGGGATAGATACGCAACCTATTTTTTATTGTAAAATTGTGCGAAATATCGAATTTTTCGCTGTAGTGGTTCTAACTTTCAATTTTTTTTTAAATACTCTTCTTCCAATGCAAGTCATATCTACATCCAACCAAACAGTTACATTTAATTACTATGTTCAACCAATTTTATTATTTATGAGTGACCGGCTGGCTGATTGTATAGGTATTATGATTACCAGAATGAGCGTTGACTTTAAAAGTATTTTTGTTTCATTGACAGATTTTCGCAAGTGTAGGTAGGGTAAAGTCACCTTCGAGTCAAGTCGACTAACTGGTATCTGGCTGACCACGGCATGGTGACTCTACCTACCCATTTAAAAAGCGTTGTTAGATGCTCGTGTGGAACTGTATTTACTCACATTTATTTTCAATGGCCCTGAATCTTATCCCTCGCTTAGTTCTGTGGGCCAAAACACCTCGAAACCCTCGGGTCAAAACACCTATTTGGTAGTGACACTACCTACGAAGCTATCGATCGCGGATTCAAATCCCGGTAAGGGCAGATATTTGTGTGGTGAGCGCGATTATTTGTTCCTGAGACTTGGAAGTTTTCTATGTATTTCTCTATATGTAACTTTATCGTTGTCTAGTACCCATAGTACAGTCGCCCAAAAACATGGTCTACCACTCTATGGTTGAAGTTAGGGAATGCAATCTCGCGAGATTGGGGCTCAGGCGAGATCTCGCGAGTTTCTGAATAACAATCTCGCGAGATCTCGACAATTTCGAGATCTCGCGAGATTGGCAGTTTTGTGTGTTGATTCTTGCAAATAATTACAATATTTGGATAAATTGGGAAAAAAATAATAAGAATCATAGGTATTATGAAATAAACATTTATTTTTACGTTTTGTTTAAATTAACTTTTATGTATTTAACATTGTTTCATGTTTTTAATAAACTTTTAAGCAGTTAACTTTGTACCTAATCAAATAAGATATTAAATAAACAACCAGTCTTCTCTTCTAATATCAAACAAAAGTCTTTTAATAATAAAACAGTTCTTTAATAACAAAACAACAAGAAGTCAAAAACTAAAATTATACTCACTAAGTTGAGTTGACTATTAAACTGAGATCTGGGATTACTATCAAATTAAAAAAACTATACCTACACAGAGATCTATTAGAAATTAGAGATTAATTAACAAAATATACCAATCAGATGAAAGATTTGTTCAGTTCACATCACACGCCATTATTACGTTACGATTGTTACGAATTATTTTGAAAGTAGCTCCTTAAGAAACACAAAATGTCCAAAGAATCTTATTTTGCTGGCCAGATACCCAGCCGCTGAGAAGGCTTTTTCGGATTCAACGCTAGTTGTAACCACAGACCTCAGGCAATCATCCGCGAACTGTAAAACTGCCGCGCTTCGAATAAGACTTTTTTATGCTCGATTGCAATCTCGTTAAACTCGCGAGATCTCGCCCATTTTCCGGCCGAGATCAATCTCGCTAAAAATGGACGAGATCCCGCGAGAACGAGATCTCGCGAGAACGAGATTGCATTCCCTAGTTGAAGTTAATTTTCACGTCATTATACAACAAGTTCGACTTTCCCTTGCAATAATGTTATGACAGTGACAAGTGTCATCCTTAGCGATAACTAGATCTCACAGAAACTTTGGTCAAAACTGGTAGACCACTTTCTTCTGGCCAAGAAAGTACAAGCCTAGAGCTTAGTTTGGCACTAGGTCAATTTGTGTGAGATTTGTCCCCAGATAATTATTTACTTTTTTTTTTTACTTGCGTCGAATGTACTAGGTTCACAGCATTCTTGTGTTCACAATGTATGGTGAATCAAAATAAATTGGGCCTTCTTTATCACTTCTTATCATTCGATTTTATAATTGCACTAATTAACTAGTTATTATCATAACTAGTTACGTAAAGTAGTGACGTCATTACCTACTGAAACGCGGAATCTTAAATAGTAGGGGATCCGAATGGGAGACCATCACCGGGCTGTTTATTCGATAAAAAGTATTTTCTATCAAATTTAATATGTTAAATAATATATGGCGAATAGGTAGGCTGAAAAAATTCAGTCCAGTTAAACATTGCAATAGCTAAATAGACCAATCACATACAGGACCAATCTATATGCAAACTTTTTTTTAACTATTGGGTAAGTTATTTGCACTAAACCCTAACGTTTGCATGTTCTATAATAGGCTTCATACTTACGATTACTTAGTACCTATGTAGTTTGTCTATTAATCAAGCAGTTGCAAAAAGGTTTTTAAATATATTTTTTTATTACACAACGTGTCCTCAGTCTATGAACATAACAAATACTACACGTTCATTAGGGTATTTTTGAGAAATGTGCAAAGTATTAAAACATTCGGTATAGTAGGTATTTACTGAGAAAACAATGGTTTCAAAATGTTACGCTTTGGAGCACCCTCTATTTACTCTATAAGACATTCACCTGTACCGATCGTGTGTGTTGTTCTGGGATAACAGGCGTGAAGGTATGTAAAAAAAACAGTGATCATTTATATACCTATATACTTTAATCTTGTTCTCAGTAGGTATATTGCATAATTAAGACAGATCAATGTTAATTATCCACACACGTTAAAGTATTGAACCATTAGGAATTACCTATACGGGCTGATTTTTCGATCCCCAAATTTGGAATTTACTATAATTATTATCTTACAGTTTTACTTCAGTATACACGTATTTTATCTCTCTTTTGAAGTAAATGGTATTACCGCATTTTTTATGGAAATTTTCAACCACAATCGTCTTAACATTACATTGCGCTCACAAAAAGCTGTAAAATATATTTATTCTGACAAATAGTATTCCACACTATTCATTCAGTCCTTTGATATTAAGTTATTTACTTATTTAAATTGACACATAGGTATTACTGATGATGTCATCTATACATACTGTAGGCAGGTAGGTACTTACGACTGGTTTTTTTTTACGGTTGCTGGGTTAGAATGGTGCCACTCCGTGCGTTCCCGTGGATGTCGTAAAAGCCGACTAAAGGCGTGCAGTAGACAGTGGAAACCGGGGACAATTGAAGCGCCTACTGCTAGGCGATGGGCTTGCAACCTGTCACTAATACACTGGTACGCATCTTAGCCCAACCCCCTTACTTATAAACGTAATAGTTTATGCCATGCTTTGTCACTTTCTGTCAGATGCAAATGTCACAATCACTACATAGTATAAAACAAAGTCGCTTCCTGCTGTCTGTCCCTATGTATGCTTAGATCTTTAAAACTACGCAACGGATTTTGATGCGATTTTTTGTAATAGATAGAGTGATTCGAGAGGAAGGTTTTTATGTATAATAGGTAAATCTCTGTTTTATGTACGGGGGTTACAGAAAACTCACATAAACCGAAGCGAAGCGAGGGCGGGTCGCTAGTTACAGATAAGGACAAAGCATGGCATAAACTATTCCAAGCTTATTCCACGTTTATAAGTAAGGGGGTAAGTGTGGAAAATGTGGTTACAGAATTATCAACAAGTTTATAGAGTTGTTGGAAATTCTGTAACTCTGCCTACCCCACTCTGGGAATAAAGGCGGGAGTTGACACAGTAGGTAAACTGACAGTTCATGTAGGGTTTATACAAAAACAAATGTTAACTTGTATTATGTTAAAAATAATGAAACAATGTTATGTAAACAAGTTTAAGTTACATTTTCTGTTAACTTTTACAAAATGAATGACTCGAGAACTGTCAGTTTTATTTTTTTAGCCCTTATTAGTATCGCACTACTGGGCAAAGGCCTTACCTCGTTTCCGCCATTCGTCCATGTAAAGTAAAGTGCATACTCCCGCCACTCGTTTCAAAAGGAGTTTTACTTTATCTAATAAAAATATGACTTTAGCAAGATAAGTAAATCCGGGTACATTGCACGCACAATCATGAAATATCTGAATACAATGTTCACAGCCGTAAAAAGATGTTATTAGTTACTTTTTCTTGAGACGCAACAAATAAGAATAAGAATAACTTTATTAATGCAAATACACGGTTTACAAAAATGTACGATATCTTGCGGATCCCAAACCAAACCACGAAGTTTAACTTTGTTTAAGTGCTGTCAATGTTATCAATATTCCGAAACTTCATGGTTGTTCAACGTGTTAGGATTGACTTCTCATCTGTCTTGTACTGTACTATAGATTAACCCTTTATTTATTGTGTGGAAGAGGACGGAGGTACGCCAACAGAAGCAAAAATTCTTATCATGCTTTCTTTTTAACACCTATGGTAGCCTGTGTAGGTATTGATTCGCTTTTTGATTGCAATAAAAGAGGTAAGTTATTTAAAATAATTATCTTTAATAATGATCAGTGTATTTAGATGAGTAAACAACGTAAGAGATAAAGAAAAAATAATACAAGATTTGACAACATAGTGTAAAAAGGTATTTACATATCTTTCGTGACATTACTTACCTACTTTTTGCTTAGAAATAGTGAGAAAGTGGGAATGTAACATGGGTCTTATATTCTTCCTTTTTTTACCACACTTTTATAGATACCGTTAAAACAAAGCACTTTTTTTTATTAAAATAACGTTGTTGTAAACACCAACCACCGGAAATAACAATTCATAATAAAATTTGTAAACGACTAGGTAATATAATATTTATAAAAATAGGTACTTGGATTGGCAATATTGTTCATTAGTATTGACAAGTTACAAATATTAAGTGTTTAAAAATTAAAGTACTAAATTATTGCACAGTTTTATTGATCTAGACAGTATCAGACATTGGTATAGATCAAGTCACGGAAAAAGTCCGCTGGCGATATATAGACAAAGATCGTTCATTGAATACAAAACGGACACAATCCAAAATGAGTCAGTGTTGCATTTTAAAATTAGAAGCTGTTGGAATACGATTTTTAATGGAAGAGCAAATTATTTTGGAATGTGTCCGTTTTGTATTCAATGAGCGAATTGGTGGTATGATGGGGGCGGACGGGGGAACACTCCACCGGTATGCTTATACGCGCACGCTATCGGTTAGGTAGTAAAACAATAGCCTAATAATTATGTCAGCCACTGTACCCATACACACATATCCCCTCCAATGACACTCAGAGGTCTTTTTACGTTACGGGATCTATTGATAATTTACAGTTCAAAAACCATTATAAAACGTAAAACAAAATATAGAATGATTAATAAGTTAATAAATAAAACAGATTAAATTGAATTGTCTTTTTATGTATACATTAGCAAGGATTGTCTTAAACTATTTATTATTATTTATTGATAAAAATACTACACAATACAGTAGTTTCATGGAGAAGGCACATTTTTTAGAATATTCCCCTACGAAAGTTCAGTCTTAAAGATTAGCTTGTTCATAATAATTACACCCAAATTCAATAACCCCGTCAATCCCATAAAAAACAACAAATACAATTTTAATACATAATTAATACGATCTTAAAATTCCCTATAATAAGTGTATATTATTGCTTAAAAATATATTTAGGTCATATAAAATTATTCAAAAGCTTTTTATTCAAATGCAGTGAAACTATAAAACAATACAAGTGCTCAACTGTACATCATCAAATAGTTATATTACAAACACATGTCTATTTACGTTCAGTTCCGTTTGAAAACCACAATCAAGGTTTACTACGATAACAATTCTGGGTGGTAACCATTTTGTGCTCTTTTAGTAACTACCTTTAGACATGTATACTTCTTCAATGATTGACCTGTGAATTATTTTGTTCCTCGAAATATCACTAAAGACAAACCCAAGTGTCACCAAAAAGTAAGAACCACCCAGTAGCGAAGCGTCCATACAACCCGATTCCCAGCGGCTTCCCTAAAAATTCCTATGCATAGAGTAGGTACCACTAGGTATACAAACAACAAAACGTAAAACCGAAAGTAACCCGGTGTACTATAGCTTTACCTTGCTTCATAATACGATGCATGAACAAAACGCACTAAAACCGCAATTCAAATTTATTTATTTACCAAGCCTAGATCTATCACTCGCTCGCACCCATTCACTAATCTATATTACTAGAAAGAAACAAGAACAATATTTTCGTATACACGCACACACGCTCAGTTACATTTACCAACGCGCGCTCGACACCCACAATTAAAAACGCCATACATGCCGCTGACTCAGACCCGGACTTGCACTAACACATTTAAACAATTTGCTAGCGCTTGAAACTCGCACATAGACACAGCGGCACGCGACAACACTGTAAAAACGGGTGGGAGTAACATCGCTAGTACGGACGGCGAATAACGGCTTATTTCATTCAATTTTGAACTTAAAGTGCATGCGTTAACTTTCTTTTTCCTTTTTTTCAACCGGCCGGCCCTCTGTCGGTCACGACCTGCAACTACTTTTTTCACTACGCCATTACTTTCGCGTCCTCGCGCTAAAATACGCAGTGTTTTGTTTTGATTTATAGTTTAATTTGTGTTATTACTTAGTTTTGTGAGACTCAACTAGTGAAATTTAGCTTGCTAAGTGTTCTGTGAATGTTTTTCTGTTTGGATTGTGTTATTTGCAGATTCGTGGCGATAACGGAGGTTTGGTTTATTTAGTTTACCTACATATTGTTATTTTTGCTTCGATCTATTTAGGTTATATTCGTGGTTTGGTTTTTAAATATTTTTGCCTGTACTCAAAGTACAAATGGCCGCATTGGTTCAAATTGAGTTGTCTTACAGATTACCTACTTAATGAACAAACATGTTTTTCAAAGTTATCCTTTGAAAATAAGAAACATGTCATTAAGTTAGGACGCGCTCGCCCAGACATAAAAAAATATTATAGGCGTAGAGATGGATTCTTCAAACATTTCCACAGCGAATCATATGATAAATACAATTGGCCGACTGGCAGCTGGAAATTAAACAAATTATTTTGCTATTCATGTTTGCTGTTTTCCGATTCTAGCAGTGTTTGGAATCGAACAGGTTTTGCAGATATTAACAATTTCTATAATTCAGCTAGGAAGCATGCTCAAAGCGAGAAACATATACGGAGTTGTATATTATTACATGAGTTTGGTAACATTAGAATAGAAACTTTTTTTTTGAGGCCCACAATCGTAAAGTGGAACGTAATCGAAATTTATTGAAACGGTCGTAGGTACTACTTGGAAAGCTAGCTTTTTTTGGGTTTCTGTGTGCAGACCTGCAGTGCATGTATTTAATTTGGTTTATTTTTGTTTTGTTTTTAACTAAGGACGTTTTAATTTTGCATGATGGGTACTAACAAAGCAAGCTAATTTTTACTGTGTGTGTGTGTTTTGATTACTAACTAACTAACGTAAATTATACTGTCTGTGTGTTTAATGTGTGCGAACGCAACGGCTTTTTTTTTTTTTTTATAATTTATTTTTTAAAGGGCCTTTTTACAACCGTATATACCGGCCCTATTAAGTCGAACACCATTTTGTCATAAAATAATTTAAAAAAAAAACTCAACATTACACAACAAAACATTACACAAACGGCTTTTTTAAAAGCCACTTTTGTCATACTTGACATACACTGTTCATATCATACCAGTGATGTCATGTATGGCGAAGGTGGTGAACACTAACTGCAAGGATGGCATGTAGAAACAGTTAACGCACGCGACACTTCAGCGCTGCCTTTTGGGAACTAGAAAGACGACATCCATTTTTTAAGATTTGGTTTTTTATATGTCACGGAAGGGGCAAGCAAGCACACACGCCATACCTACACCTTTTTTTTGCTCCGGCTTACCTATTTATTTACGTGACGCTTCGCCACTGGAACCACCATTATAAATATTAAGCGCATGTGGCCAACATTTCGTTGCTTAAATGCAAAAGGGTCACAAATCAAAATGTGTTTGTGTTGCATTTAAATTCTGAATGCTTAGTAAGTAATCACTTTAAGTTTTAAATCAAACTATATATTTTTTGTTTTGTGGCACTTTTGCATTTAAGCAGCGATTTGTGACCATAAGATTTTTTTGAGGCATCACTTTTAAATAAACCTTATAAAAAGAACTGTCATAATGCAACTCTTAGCAGAGCATCTAATTCAATCTTGCACTTCAAAAGTATTGATGTAAAATAAATGTAAAATGTAAAATGTAAATGTAAAATAAAATTTGTGAAATAAGCCGAATATTTTCAAAAAATCGATCCTTGTTTTTAGTACAATGATGTAATTTTCCTTTCTCTCTACAAGTGACACGAAATTTTGTCACAATATTAAGTTTGAAGACATATATAAGTAGTATTGTTGATTATTGTCAATAAGAGTGTTCTTAAAAAAATTGTTATTGTACGAGTATATCCAACTAAGAGTTACTTTTTTTATGTAGACTTATAAATAAAAAAGAATTAGCAATCAATAATTTAGCTCTGACGTACTAGCAAAATAACTGCGGGTCCAATTTTTTTAATGTTGAAATTGCATTGAAAACTTTAAAACAAATTCTTCTAATCACTAACAATACTTAGCCTTCAAATCTTTCCTCAGAATCTTCCCTGCAGCATTCTTCGGTATCGCCTCAATGCTTTGAACCTGCTTTATATTCTTGAAAGCGACTACTTTGCTGTTGACAAAGTCCATTATCTCTTCTGGTTCCACGGTTTGGTTCGGTTGGGGAACTATAAAGGCTTTGGGTAACTCACCTGTGACTGGGTCGGGAATGCCGACCACCGCACAATCGGCTACCTTCGGGTGAGTTCGTATCAGAGCTTCTAGTTCTGCGGGAGCTACTTGGAATCCCTTGACCTGGAATCAATTAAAGAATCTGTGACCACAGGCCTTTTGTATGTCAGTATTTTGTTCCTTTTTCTTTGTCTGTTTCTATGAAACAAATCCATGGAAATTTGGTGTAAAACATGCACGAGAAAATGACGTTAAAATTTTATTTTACGATACAGGCAGACAAACTAGGGAAACCATAATGAGAACCTATAAATCAAAAGTAATCATAGATAATCATTGACGATGACTAGCACATCTATATTTGATCACAGTCCTCAAGGTTGGCAATACATTTGCACTGATGAGACTAGAAATGGACAATGGAAATTCCCATAAGCTTCAAAGGTCAGTAAGCCGATTCCAATTTGTGGCCCATCTTGCTTCTATAGTAATCTACTTACCGTTGACCTTGCAGCTCTTACTTTCAAGGGAATAAGCGCCATCATAACGTCAATAATTGTGATTTGAGAAGATAAGCATGATAGAACAAAGTGGAATAGTGCCATGTGAGTCAAGTTTGCCATATAAGTACCTAAATAAAAAGGGTACCTATTAAATATGCGTTTCATCGAAAGGCATTTCTCGCCGCAAGAATTAATTTTTTTTCGTCGTCACAAGTCTAACCTAACCTACATAATTAAAGTTTAAGATATCCTGAAACCTCATGGTTTGAGCAGAAAATAGCGTTCGATAAAATTATACAATCGATTAAGTGAAATTCGATAAAATGATGGGTTACCAAATCCCCTCCTCTCCCTTCCTTTCAGAGCTGATATATCTTTCCCATACATTTTTATGAAACATGCTCAGAACCATCCTATAGTACTAGCTTTCTTTTAAACAACAAATCCATTCGTTCCACACTTATAATAATTAACTCACCTTAATCAACTCCTTCAACCTGTCAGTAACATACAGATACTTCTTCTCATCGTATTTCCCAATGTCGCCAGTCTTGAACCACCCGTCCTCTGAGAATACCTCCTTAGTTGCTTCCTCGTCTTTGTAATAGCCTTGCATGACGTTAGGGCCACGGTACCAGATCTCGCCTTCCTGTGAACAAATAGGTTCAAAAAAACATTTTACTGGCAATATTTGATGCTAACTTGTGGTCATATAAAGGAGTGATAATCTAGAAATGTCGATGGTCACCGGGAAGATCAAAGGTAAGCGACCAAGAGGCAGGAGACAAACAAGCTGGACAGACCGGATCGGGCTTACATACATACATACACTCACGCCTTTATGCCCAGAGTGGGGAAGGCATAGCTACAGAATTACCAACAACTCTAAAAACTTGTTGATAATTCTGTAACCACATTTTGCACACTTAGGCTAAGGTGTTTACCAGTGGTATTAGTGACAGGTTGCAAGCCCATCGCCTAACAGGCTTACATAAATAAATAAATAAATACATACATAAATAAATACATTGAATGACGCCTGTTTCCCAGAGGGGTAGGCAGAGACCACTTCTTTCCACCTACTACGATCCTGACAAATCTGTATAATAAATAAATATCATGGTATGATGTCACCAAATTGACCTAGTCCCAAACGAAGCTCTAGGCTTGTACTATGGGTACTAGACAACGATATAAATACTTAGGAAAACCCATACTCAAGTATTAAGAATACATCCCGACTCAGGAACAAATACTCGCGTTCATAGCAGTACTATGAATAAACAGAATTTAATGTATTACATACATACATACATACACGCCTAAACTCACGCCTTTATTCCCAGAGTGGGGTAGGCAGAGCTACAGAATTAACAACAAGTCTAAAAACTTGTTGATAATTCTGTAACCACATTTTGCACACTATCTTAGCCTACTAAGATGTTTGTTTAAATGAATTATTTTTTTAATATTCTTACCTCTCCCGGGCCCAAAGCTTTCTGCGTGTTTAAATCAGCGATCTTAACTTCCGAACTGGGGAACACGTGGCCGACGGAAGCGTGGTTGTCATCGGTCTTCATACCGATCGTTATTCCGCCATTGGTCTCTGTCAGACCGTATCCTTGGCGGAATATAAGATTTTTCTGAAGAAAAGGTTTTCTTTTATTAGTTTAACTAATGATCTAAAGAAGTAATGCATGCGATGTACAAAATTTTCATTATTCTGTTTGCAGGTTTTAAAACCTATCTAAACTAGCTGTTCCCGTGCCCACTTCATTGGGCAACTTTTTTTTTTGGGTTAATATAGCCTATGACACTCACAAATA
Organism: Acleris laterana; assembly: GCA_963966035.1. Classification (NCBI taxonomy): domain Eukaryota; kingdom Metazoa; phylum Arthropoda; class Insecta; order Lepidoptera; family Tortricidae; genus Acleris; species Acleris laterana. The sequence goes on from OZ014452.1 coordinate 4,124,466, forward strand.
ACGTGGCTTTCTACTGGTAAAAACAATTTCAAAATCGCTTGAGTAGACCCAGACATTACGCTTTACAACGTCACAAACTTTACCTCTTTCTAATATTAGTAAAGATAAGGTTCGCAGAATTGAAAAACCACCCACAGGTATTAGGCGGACTAAAACTGCCTATCTATAACGCTGAATCTGTATTTTTCAATTCTAAATTTCAAGCAAACACTTCATGACTAAATTTCAAGGCCTAACTCCTCAGTCGTGATACTATAGAAGTTAATATCCGTATCTAAAATCGTGGATGTTCAAAGCATGCGTTTTGTTAGACTTGTTACAAATAGATATACTTACTGACATTAGACGTAATCAACAAATATAAAGCTGCTTGTACTCTAGAGACTCACATTTTTCTTAATGACAGCTGCAGCGTCAGTCTCTGACACGGGTGCAGCGCCGCTAATGATGCCGTGCACAGTTTCTATATGCGCGGGAGTCACTGCTGGGTGCTTACCGAGGAATATCACTGTCAAATACCGTTCAAAAAGGAATTAATACATGTACAGTCAGGATATCTTAGGTCAGTTTAATCGACTCATTTTGTATAGTAAATTTCAAATACGGAAGACGTTCTCAAAGAGTCTGTATTTTTTTTGTATGTTACTCTTGTTCCTATCCAATTGCCATTTCCATTTTCTTACAGATCTGAGGGGCTATTGCCTAACGCACTCGCAATTGCAATCGTTTTCATTTTGAACATCGAAGGCTTGTCTGCATACAAAATGAAAACAATTGTTCCACTTTGAAGCCGACTGCGATTGCGAGTGCGTTAGGCAATAGCCTCTCAGATCATGGGATCCATGGAGAGTCAACGGAACTCTTTAATATGTTGTAGTCGGTTTAATTGTCGTTTAAGCATGTAATTAATATACATTGATTAAACCCTAATGCGGTATATCTTGACATCAATAATCATTAATATTAATTTTCCTTTTTGCCTCCGTCTGTGCTTGGACTATGGTTATTGTGAAGATTAAAAGAAGTGTCATTTACTATTATGCCAAAGACATATCAATGTGTTACACGGTAAACCAATAATACTAACAAAACAAATAATATTTCTGACACGTACCCATCGGAGGAACAATGAAAAGCACATTCGCTTTGAACTTGACCAGTGTTTGAAGGAACAGCTCCGGCTTGAAATACGGCATCGTCACCAGCTTCACACCGAAGTACATCTGGTTCACCATCAGAGCGTTAAAGCCAAAGATATGGAAGAAAGGAAGGACCGCCGGCAATACGGACTGGTGAGTTGCTGCAATTGAAAATATTAAAGAATGATTACCATAAATCAACGCTGACCACCTTCATAAACGAACGATAAACCTACACGGAACAGCACTACAGCACCCCGGACCCTTACCATGAGTTACAATTACCGTACTCGCTAGCGAGTCGAATGCTTTGTCCCTCGCAGTCTTTAAGAATACGGCTAGGTTGCGAGGGTCAGGGCATTCATCTCGCTAGCGAGAACGTCAATCTTAACTCCTGGTAAGGGTGACGAGTAAGTACCAACTTTTACCTTCTATCGAGTAAGTAACGTTAATGTATCTTCACTTCATAGTGAAAATGTGTATGAAAATTGGTATCATCGTTCCATGTCAATATTTAATATAAAAAAAATTAAACCTACACTCTGTTTCATCTAAGATGAACACATATTGCACTTGTGACATGTTGCTGGGCCAGAAACCTTTTCGCCTCCGTATTTTGTTTAATTATTGTTTTTTTATTTATTTACATCTGTTGTGCCTGAATATACTTTTTCAATCTTTCGTTCTTCATTCTTTTTTTTTAATTTCTTTTCTTTCGTACTTTTTTTTGTCAGCACAGGGGCGTGACACGCAATAAAGAACGAATAAAACCTTACCTGTAGTTTCCTTTATAGCAACAATTTCCGGATCAGCAATCTGTTGATTCATAGCAACCGCGCTCCTATGGTTCAAGACCACCCCTTTAGGGAACCCTGTAGTGCCACTAGAGAACGGCAGAATAGCTACATCATCAGGGCCCCTCTTCACTGACTTCAGACAGTCTGTGTTTATATTGAAGTCCTCAGCAAACTCAGCGAATTTGATAGTGCCTTCTGGCAGTTCGTCATTGTCAATGAGGATGACAGGAATGTTAATTTGCAAAGAATTTAGAGCCTCTTTTATGCTAGGATATGAAAGTTTTGAGGCGACAACAGCTTTGCAGTCCACTTTACTGAGTAGGTGTCTGAGATCATCTGAAATGATAAATAAGATACATTAATTAAGAGATATTTTGCAAATTTTAAGATTGTGGGGCACAGTTTTGTAACGTTTACGACTAATCTTTACGCTAAGAAAGCTTTTTTGATTCGCTGAGTGGTGAATCATTGCTTCTCTCGATTATAATTTGATGTCTTGAGATTGTAGTCATGAGATTGCAAATGTCTATGGGCCTCAGAGTCCTCTTATCATGTGACGCCTCGTTAGCTAAATGCTTTAAAAAACAATCGAGCAAATGGAGTTCCTTTTCAAGACGCAATTGTTAATCTCAATGTCACCTCTCTCAGGTTTGGGAGCGAAATGTCAAGTTAGATCGGTTTAGTCTTGCGTCTTTTAAAGTGTGTGTGTTCATGGTTATAGATGACGATTGCAATAACACATACGCAGGGTTACGTGTAGGCTTAAATTTTATTCTGAGTTATTGTTATATTCATTTTACCACTAGGTACCTACACTACCTACATTCAAAAACCGCAAGCCTCGAGCATTACCTATAATCTATTAGGTACCTATTACCAAATGTCGTCGTTAAGTGAACTTGTCATTTACATATGGCATTGTAGGTATTTATAAAATTATCTTTTGGCTAATATAGTTGGTTCAAAGTACCTATTGGGTTTGGGTGTTAAAATATTTTTCAACTAAAGGCAGAGCGTCTAGTCACTCATATTGACATTGAATCAAATTCAAATTCATTTACTGCATGTCATTTGTTGTGTGTTGTGTGTTTCGTCAGTGCACGGATCATTGGATAAGGCGGGATTTTTGGATCAAAAACACTTTACATGGTTAAAAAAAAACAAATAATATAATTTTTTATCAGATACGTCCCGTTTTCTAGTTTTCTTCTTCAAGCTATAATACTCACGAGCAGTGTAAGCGGGGTTCATCAAGCTAGCTATACACCCCGCTTCCAATATCCCCAGGAGGGCACAGGGATATTCGGGGACATTTGGCAGGACAATGGCCACTTTGTCGTCATTTTTCAGTTTTAACTTCGTCCGAAGCGAAGCGGCGAAACACACGGACATCCGGTGGGTTTGGGCGTAGGTGTACCCGTGTCCTGTAAGCGCACATACCTGGAAATATTAAATTTCTTATCAATCACTTGTTCATTTTTATCATTGAAAAATCAGTCAGCAAAAGAGATGGCAGTTTAAATCAACAAATTCTGGAGACAGTCTCAGACACATTGGTCCGACCTACTCCCAAACTAAGCGCTAGGCTTGTACTATGGGTATTAGACAACGATAAATATATACATCCAAGACTGTTGAATAAATAAATACTCGCACTCATTCCACAAATATTAGCCCATACCAGGAATTGAAACCACTAGGCTAACCAAGTCGTCAATAAAAAATAAAGCCACGGAAGAAGTCCACATACCTATACGCCTGTTATCCCAGAGTGAGATAGGCAGAGCTACAGAGTAACACATTACTTTAAAAACTTTTCCTTTTCACCACATTCTGCACAAATAGGCTAAGATCATGATCCACCATCGTGTAGAGGGGCGATTATATATAAAATATTTACCTATATGGAACATTTCCGAAAAGGATACATAATTAAATCTCAAGGGTTCGTGCTGGCAACTCGTATTTTATCTTAATATTAACACGAGTTTAGATAATTCAAAAACATTTTTATCCGTTATCTACCTTAATACTGTTAGCTTATCAGTTACTTCACTATGTACTGGAGTTATTTAAGTACATCACTAATTAAAATCTACTTAGTCTGGCTAAATCGATTAGAGTAGCATAGGATCTTATCAGAGCGAGTGAAAGAGAAATACAAACCAAAGCCAAAGAATAAATACTAAATAGGACAAGTACAGCGGGGCTAGTATGGCTGCGTCTAAATCGCGTGTCAAATGTGGATAAAGCATCCGTCTCTCTCGTGCTTATTTACGTGTCAGAAGGTGACGGATGCGTTATGCAAACTTTGCTTTGTAACTCAGCCATATTAGCGCACCAGAAGTTTCACCTCCTGACAAAAACTGTGTCATTCTGTGAAGAAACGTTAACTCTTTTCGGTGAGTCCGTGGCATGTTCGAGGTGGCCGACGACTGGCGTTACGATACAACGTTAAGTAATCGCTAGCACTGTGAAATAACCTAGTGTCCTAAAAACATCGAAATAGTCGGTCGTTTACATTATCAAAAAATATTGAACACACATTTTATTAGTCTATTAAACAAAAAATTACAACGATAAAGTGCATTGAAGTTTCGCGTGACGTCACGCCGTGGCACACTTTATACCACGTTGTGACGTCACGAGCCCCCACTCTCAAACTTTGATGCGCGTTATGTTTGTCAATTTTGATTGATTTGATAAAGCAAAAAATACATGTTCAATATTTTTTGATAATCTTACTGACGGACAAATTATTATTATTATTTCACCCAGGACCCTATTCGGTCCACCGCCGTCCCTCGAGCGGTAGTATAACTGGTATGCTTTGTTACCTACTAGACAGATAAGAAGTCAATCCAGATACATTGCACAACCCAACCATGAAGTGTCTGCCTATTGATAGTGTTGACAGCGGTAAAACAATGCTTAACCTTATTGGTTACATAGGAATAGTAATAACAGCCATTATTTGCCCGTGGTCATACAATATTTGTCTTACTGACTTTCGGCGCAGCAATGGCGGGGCTCCCGTTTCCGTGTGGTTTTTGCTCTTTTGGCATCGGAAGATACCTAACGAACCTAACCTACCTACTTTTACAACCACAATTTGTATTTGATGACCAAATCTAGGTGCACTTTTTGTGCAGTAGGGCAATTTATAATAGGACCACGGCCAAAGAACTATAACAGCGTTTTTACTAAATTACTGGCACAGGTGTTTGTGGTTTATTTTAAACAGGAAAATAAATACTTTAACAACTTGAACTTGTAAGTAGGTAGTTATAATATCAAGATTTTCCCTGCATAAAGTGATAACATTATTGTTACGCAGAATAATTGTAAATAAATAAAAACTGTGTTCAGCATAACGATTCAAAATGGTTTCGAGCAAGAAGGCGATAAAGAAATAAATTGCAACAAGCATAAAAAATAATTGCGGCCAACTTGTAATGAAATTTAAATGAATAATTTATGTGCATATTGTGCATTGCCTTAATCAGTTCTCACCGCCAACGACTGCCGCGTAATTGCACAAAGAGCTCTGTGTGTTGCTCAAAGACACCACAGGCCAACACCCAATCCCACCCAAATACTATTTATCCCCGAAAATATAAAAGTTACCAAGGAAAATAACGATAATCGAAATCTACGCGGACGAAGTCGCGGGCAGAAACTAGTTGATACAGAAATAAAAGGAACCTTTAGAGAAACTGATACTCCGATTAGCTCTTCTGACTTTATGTGCATTGTGTGACTTTGTGTGTTCTGGTATACTTGACATTCTTCTCACTAAATGAGTTAGTTGATCAATATGTATTCTATGAGCTTATGCATTGATTAAAAGATAAAGAAACCAGTCAATGCGAGTTAAAATCACTAACGGTTCAAAAATACCTACAACTCTTTATAGTTAAGCCAGGCGGTCGGACGGCCGTATATACCATTAATAGGGTCCCACTGTTTTTTATTGTAATCTAATTACAGATTAAATATCAATTAAGTTGTTGTGTTGTGTTATCTTATCTTAATACTTTTCTTTGTTGCTACGCAGAACAAAGGGTTACTAACAAACTTTCATATAACAAGAGTCGTTCAATGGCTTGGGAATCAATATTATTAATAACTGGAAACATCTGTCGTAAGAGGCGACTAATGGAATAAAGGCTTGTAGTAATTTCAGGCGATGGGCTTGCAACCTGTCAGTAATGCGCTGGTAAACATCTTAGCCTAATTGTGCAAAATGTGGTTACTGAATTTTCAACATGTTTTTAAAGTTGTATGTTATTCTGTAGCTCTGCCTATCTCACTCTGGGATTACAGGCGTGTAGGTATGTGGACTTCTTCCGTGGCTTTATTTTTTATTGACGACTTGGTTAGCCTAGTGGTTTCAATTCCTGGTATGGGCTAATATTTGTGGAATGAGTACGAGTATTTATTTATTCAACAGTCTTGGATGTATATATATATTTATCGTTGTCTAATACCCATAGTACAAGCCTAGCGCTTAGTTTGGGAGTAGGTCGGACCAATGTGTCTGAGTTGTAGGTAATTCTATAGCTCTGCCTACTACTCTGGGATAACAGGCGTGAGTTTATGTATGTACATCTGTCATTTAATAATTAAAATGTAGAAAAAGTGGTTGCACTTTTAAGCTGTCATACTTAAGACTTGTTGAGAAAAATGACACTTAGGAACGACTAATGGCCGGTTCCTATATTCAAACCGCGGGCAGATAGGCTTACTTCGGATTAAAATTTGACACATTTTGTATGGGCTAATGTCAGATTTCAACCCGAAGTAAGCCTCATCTATCCACGGTTTGAATATAGGAATCCGAAATTAGGGCCTCCGCTAAAACATGCACAAACTCCTTCGCATGCGTCCGCGGCAGTAAGGCTGCCTTTCCACATAACTAATCTGATCACACGTCAAGTGCTTCCCAAATATTAAAAAAAAACCGAATTCTTCGGGCTATGTTGGAAACCCTAGTTCTCCTGCGGATTTCCTCATTCCTGATTCTATCACGTAGTGATACTCCGAGCATAGCCCTCTCCATCTCCCTTTCAAGGTTCTGGACTGGAAAGGGCGTGGCATCAACGTTATCGGCGAGTAAATTAAACACATCAGTTTGCCGATGATATAGTCGTTATGGCTGAGATCATGGAGGACCTGTGTAATGCTCGATGACCTCAGTCGATCCAGTCGGTTTAAAAGTGAACATGGAAAAGACGAAGTCATGTCGGATACCTACATACCTAATCTTAATTGAACTTTTGGGGAAGATAGAAATACTTAAAGATAATGAGCCTAGAAAGAGGTAAAGCTAATTGGACCCGGTGGCTTTTAATTGAGTTAAATAATGCAAATAAAATAATACAAAACATTTTTAGTTTGCAAAGAGAACCGAAAATCTTCCATCGAGGGAATTGCGTAAGGAGTTTGAAATTTTGACAAATCTGGGTTTTACACGATAAATTTACGAACAAAGATTGTCTGTAACTACCTACTTATATTTATTGGTAGAAATGCAAATGGTAGAATTCATTTGCATGATGATGTCATTTACCTAAAACTCAGAATATTTAATATTATAATATTGTAATATTTGTAATGTATCGACAACTGGTTTTTCTATTGTTTTGAATAGCATTGTAAAATTGTTCGACCACGCCTATTGCTATCGATACATCAAATACAAATCGTTTTTGCGGTATAATGTTAGCTAATTTTGAAAGATGTCTTTCAACATGGGTAATGTTAAAGTCAGGTTTAAAACTGTTGTGTTACGTTGTCGTCAAGTCATTTAAGTGCACTGTTAATTAGTACTACTAACATTGTTACAATAATTATCTATTAGGAGTTATTACAAAAACTTGAATAGAAACCTTTTTTCTCTTTTTTTTTTAGCGAATGATCGGCGATTGTTAGCATTTTATGTCACTTTAACGTCACATGTAATGACTAATATGGATAAGTCAGTTGTGTTAAAAAAAAAACTGTTTGATATTGCCAATCGATTCCTTTGTAACATTGAGGATCCATTTATGTAAAGAGAATCATTTCATTTGATCTGTCTACATCAACAGATGTGAGAGGTGCGTAGTTGTAAACCGATATTTCACCGTTTAATAAATGTTAAAACCTCGATGATAAAACTACATAAAGACTGTACACGATAAAATCTGGCCATGCATGATCTGGTGTATTTTTTTAATGAATGCTAATTTTCAAGCAGCACTTTTTTGTAATAGTCAGTGGTTATGAAACTACATAATAAAAATACAATCATAATAAAATGTAAGAGCGTCTGTATCTTAGACCCTTATATAATCCACAGTACCTTTATTTTTTTGTCCACGATCTTCTGACAGTCTTTACCAAATTGTCCGTTTTAAAACATTTTATTATTTTTAATTATACAAGCCAAATTATACGTTATTAAATTATCTTACCACAATAGTTAAAACTTTCCTAATTATATTCAGATTAAGATAGTTCTGAGGTTTTTTAACTTTGGCGAATTTGACTTTTTGACAAATAAATGCCTCCCATACAAAAACAACTTTCAGTGCTTGGAGTAAAAAGTCTTCCTGACTACTACAAATAGAAATGAGTTTCAAAAAGTATTTTTTTCGTAAGACGACATTCTATTGTGGGTAAAACTGCTTGTAACAATGTAAATACAGTTGTGGCGTAGAAGCAGGAAGCGAGTGAAGATTGTCAAAAAACGCTGTACAGGGGATGAAAGGTATGATAGAATATATTTGGCGAAAACTCACACATACCCATACATTATGATACGATTTTATTTCATTATATAGTATTATAATTATACAACATATTGAAAAAAAAACTGCTTGAAAATATGCATTCATCGCAAAAATACACCAGATCATGCATGGCCAGATTTTATCGTGTACAGTCTTTAGGTACATTTCTAATATCTAAATTAAGCACGAAATTTAATTAGAAATAATATCTATCCATGTTATACTTTCGTCGAATAATTACTACCGGCCGCCGATCATTACTTATACTTTAGGTTATCTAGGTAAGTACCTATACATAGATGATTGTTTATACAATTTACAGCTACAAAAAAAAACAGTACCTGAGTACCTACTACTCAAGTAACATAAGTTACAAGCAGGATTGTCGAAAATACTAAAACTATGTTGCACAATTCTTTTAGATAGGTATTAAGGTAAAACTAAAGTCTGCGTTTATGGAGGATTTTTAATTAAAATGTAAATTTATCCATGACCTGTCCATCACCAGTCATACAAATGGAATTTATTGCCTTTATTTATTAACCACATCTATACTAATATAAAGTTTACAAGCAAAAGCAACTTTGTTTTTTATTAATGCTTTTACTGATAACGGATGAACGGATTGTAATTAAATTTTGTATGTAGATAGCTTGAACCCAGGGGAAATACATGGGGTACTCTTTACTGTAGAAATTTGTCACTTTCCGAGGGAATATAGGTAAACGAGTTGTAAACAATAAAAACACAACCATAACTTCTTTTCATAGTAGGTATAAAACAGAGTCGCTTCCGCCATCTGTTCGCTTGGATGCTTTAAACTGCAGTTAAACCCAACGGATTAAAATGCAGTTTTCATCAATAGATAGTGATTGAAGAGGAAGGTTTTATCACTACATATTATAAAACAAAGTCGCTTCCCGCTGTCTGTCCCTATGTATGCTTAGATCTTTAAAACTACGCAACGGATTTTGATGCGGTTTTTTTTAATAAATAGAGTGATTCAAGAGGAAGGTTTAAGTATATGTATAATAAACTTTGTTTTATGTACGGGTGTTACCGAAAACTCACATAAACCGAAGCGAAGCGAGGGCGGGTCGCTAGTGTTTAATAAATTCTAGTTTATATACGGGTGTTACAGAAAACTCACATAAACCAAAGTGAAGCGAATAATATGAAGTATTTTATTTTTTTAAACTACATGTCCATGACCTGCAAATTCTATATTGGTGATGAAATACAGTGTATTCGATGAGGACAACATAACATCGAAGATAACTAATCTAGTCAACAATCTATGATAGCAGGAAAATCATTCCTTATTTTCTGTCTGCTGTTTCATAATTTACCTTATTAGTTTTTAAAGTTGTAGGGAATTCTGTAGCTCTGCCCACCCACTATGGGATTACAGACGTGAAGGTATATATGTATGTTTATCGATAATTATGTTTTTTAATCACCACAATACAGGTACTTACTAATAATACAAATGTGCAAGTTTGTTTTTGTATTAGTTTTCTGTTACTCTCTACAGAGATAGAAAACTTCATGTCATGGTTAAACTGAACAGATTTCGAGGGAATAGCAATAAATGACGGTGTACACAGGGCAATAGATAAATAAATATCACAGGATCTATCTAACACCATTGACCTAGTCTCTCTAGCTCTAGCCTTGGACTATGGGTACTAGACAATGATATTGATACTTACATAGAGAAACTAGCTGACCCGACAAACGTTGTTTATAAATATTTTTTAAAGAAAAACGTTAAGGGTGGACAACCCTTATCACTAAGGGTTATGAAAAATAGATGTTAGCCGATTCTCAGACCTACTCAATATGCTCACAAAATTTCATGAGAATCAGTCAAGCCGTTTCGGAGGAGTACGGGAACGAACATTGTGACACGAGAATTTTATATATAAGATAAGATAAATACTTACCATTGATTTTACCAAACTGGAATAAGACAATCCCAGATTAGATAAATATAAAGAGACATTTATTCGCAACAATACAAAACAACATTAGGTACATAGGTGGGTAAGGCCACGGGCGTTCGAATCGCCCCCTCTTGTGTGTTACTAAAATAGACGAAGATTTATGTCTGTGGCATTTATTTTTGATTACAATAGGTAGTTATGATTAGGTTCTTATATAATACCTAACTCCAAACTAGTCCAAAACTGTAAAGAAAACCTAAATGCCCTAGGAAACTCCAACAAAGTAATACTTAGATGGGCACCGGGGCACTCCAACATTGATGGAAATGAAATAGCAGATGAACTGGCTAGGAACGGTGCTGACAACCCCCTGGTTGGCCCGGAGCCGTTTTGTGGCATCAGAAAACAAACAACCTATTCCCTGCTAACCGACCTATATAAAACTAGGGCGATCAAGCTGTGGAAGTCCACAAAAGGACAAAATCACTCGATATCATTAATTACAGGGTTCAAAAGCAAGTTCTCCAAGGAGATTCTAAAACTCAAAAGAGAGAAGACTTGCGCAGTGACTAGGATCCTAACTGGCCACTGCAAATTGAACTGACATTTGTTTCTAATGGGTATGAAACAAGGAGCGACATGCAGGTTCTGTCAAGAAACAGAGGAGACCCATAATGATCCATAATGATCTCATAACTTTTAAGTTAATTTAAGTACCACCTATGTATACTTATGGAATGCAATAAATGATTGAGTATTGAGTATTGAGTATTGAGACAGCTATGCACATCCTATGTTCTTGCAGACCACTAATGCGTAATAGAAGTATCTACCTAGGGCGACATATCATGGACCCACAAGAGATACAACTCCTCACTGCACAAAGCATCTGGAAATTCCTAGACGCAACGGGCCTTTGCGGTGAACTCTCAACTAAGGGCTGTCACAAAAGATCAGCAATGGTCGAAATGGCTCACAAGGCCCATCTCAACCCCCCCAATAATAATAATAATAAATACATAATACCTGGAAAATAAATGCTTTTTGTAATGTTACATGTATTGTTTTGGTAACACTCTCGCAGGGGCGGTTCGAACGCTGCGTGGCCTTACCCAGGTACAAAAAATAAGACACAGAGAAACAGTTGCGAAACGGTCCCAACTCAGCATTCGCTAACCGCAAAGCCAGCACTGGTCTTCCGTTGGAACCATTTCGTGAAGAGACGGAAAGTGACACACTTAACACAAAATAACATAAAATGAAAAACATCAAGAATCAAAATTGAAATCATACAAATCCTATACTAATACGGCGTTTAATCTAGGTATTAGACCTTTTTCTCGTTTGATTAAATCCACCCTTAGATAGAAAACGTCTGAGACTCAGAAACAAAGACGGATTCACAAATCACACAAATATTTGCCCATACCAGGAATGTACTCCAGGACTGCTAGCTTCATAGGCATAACTACATACTAGGCCAACATGTTGTCAGTAATCACTACATAGTATAAAACAAAGTCGCTTCCCGCTGTCTGTCCCTATGTATGCTTAGATCTTTAAAACTACACAACGGATTTTGATGCGGTTTTTTTAGTAGATAAGAGTGATTCAAGAGGAAGGTTTTTATCTATAATACATTTTGTTTTATGTACGTGTTTTATAGAAAAATCAAATAAACCGAAGCGAAGCGAGGGCGGGTCGCTAGTTGGGTAATAAATTACAAGTGAATGCTAAAATGCAGTTCAGTATAAAATTCCACATGTGAACGCAAAAAAAGTTTATAAAGAAGTATTACTTACAGTAGCTGTCTTATCAGGCCATCTATCCAAATTCTGCCAGACAAAATCATTAAGAGTGTAGTTTGTCTTTGGAATGTCTTTGTAAACTGATGTTAGAATGTTTTTTTCAGAGCTACTATGGCGAGCTGCTAACTGTAAAGCAGGCGTATTGTGCCTTCTTGCGGCCTGGTAGGCTGTTCTTCTCAGGGTGTTGGCCATTTTATTAATTTAAAAAATACTGACTGAAAAAAAAGAAAACAAAACAATGTTTTATAGTTGTTGGAAATTCTGTAGCTCTGCCTACCCCACTCTGGGAATAAAGGCGTGAGTTTATGTATGTATGTAGTAAAGTTGAAGTATACGGCATAAGGAAATTAATTAAACAAGTTTAATGACCGTGATAGTAACGTAATGTTTAATAGTAACCAAATAACAAGTGAAGGGCGCAGTATCACACACAAGACACCTTTTTTAAATTACATAGCCGTAACATTTTCAAATAACAAATCAAATGAACTCACACTATATAAGAAAAGACACAATAAAGCTAAGAATTAAATAAAGTTGAACTACAACTTTCTTTTTTCTATTAAGTATCATTAATATTTAATAACTTACCGTAATCACCCGAAACTTAAAGTGAAATTTTAAAATTAGAACATGATCTTATCCCATTTACGGAGCACACAGCGACCACTGTTGTTTTCAGCCGCTTGTTTTCAACTAATCAATCTATGGAATGATAATTATGTATGGACGATGGACTTTGAAACTAGTCAACGAGTTCATAACACAGGTTCATAATTCTTTCGTATATAGCTCCCCGCCGCTCCTTTCACAACAAACAACATGTCAAATTTTCGATTAAATATTTGGCTACTATACAGCGCTAGTGCCGCATGTTATTACATGAGTTAGAACGAAAGGTCCGATAACTTTTACAACCTAAATACTTGACATTATGTTGAAATTAATAAATTTGACAATGACAGGTATTATTGATCTTGCCAATAACAAAAAAATGGACGCTCTGTTGCGCACAAAAGCGCACTTCGTCGGTGTGGTTTGTGAGGCGATCCTCGCCTCGGTCGCGATCAAGATGAAATTCGTATTCGAAATTCCATAGGAGTGACGCTGTAAAATCCATGCAGATTCACAAGAGTTTCATCTCGACGGACCCGAGAATTGTCTTCCGGAAAGCTTAAATAACGTCCGACCAGTGGTGGAGTGGTGACACAAAAAAATATCAGGCGGCAAAATCAAAATAATATCACTGCTGGTAAAACAAAAGGCATAGCGACTGGATACTCGGTCGGGTCAGGTCGCGTTTGTTGATGGATGCCACTAGTGAATATTTATAGTTCCTTCTGTCACTACGTCAAACTATTTAAATATTCGATGGTTGGATACACGTTAAGTATTTGATAATAAAAATTGGTTTATACTTAGGTACCAATACTGCTTTGCGCGTTCGGTAAACATCAAAGTTGCGATACTAACTCAGCATCGTCCTTCTATATTCAAAGTAGCCAGTTAACTCCATCCCTATCTCTCCATTAAGTCTCGAAAGAGGAGTGAAGGAGATGGATCACCCGAAGTTTATCTAATGCTTCGTAGTAAGCAACTATCCTTCGCGAGCGAGTGAGATGAGCGGTATCAACAACAACGAAGTGTCAGTTGTACAGGGGTTCTACTCTACTCGATAGAACCATATAGCTTTTGACATGTTAAGCCGGGAAGACACATGCCTGTAAATCGGAACAGTATTGTGCATACCTAGTTAACGGCATGCACAAGCAACACAGTGAATTCATTTACAAGTTAATTTGCATACAATTTCAGCAAGGCATGCCTGTAGTTGTAGCGTTCATTCTCAGACGTGCCAAAAGCATACGGTTTGCAGCCCTTGCCTCTTATTGCATACCTACCAGTCATTGATTTAGTATATACAAGATACACAATCCCGCACAAAACTTTATTATAAACTGTCCCAAATGACATTGATAGCTGCATTCAGATACATGCTAACATCGCTATTTTTTACCTTAAACATTCATGCAAAAAAAAACTCAATGTACTAGCGCTCAAGTGTCAAATTTGCAAACTAATGTTTTAAAATATTTAAAACTCTTTAGTGAAATCACCATTATCATACTATTTATGACAAAAGTGGACATCGAATGAATGGAGATGAATTTCTCTATTTATATTGTATTAGTTTTAACGAAATTACAAATTACACAAAAAAACTTTTGACATGTTTTATAAATGCTGTCATTGTTATACACAACTTAAGCTATATATATACAATAATAATAATGAATAAATTAATGTAAAGCAAGGTTTAAAAACCCGTCCCGTCGATGTCTATGTTTTCGCGTTTATTTAAAATTGACATGAGATTCTTTAAACTGGAACATATTTTTTTTAATCTCTTGTTTTGTTTTATTAATTTGTTGATTGTTTTATTTTCATCTTTAATCACTTTACGGCAAAAGCGGACTTCATTCTTCAGAATGGTTTTTCAAGGGCTGTCTAAAACGGAACCGATACTCAACGATGTTGATGGTGTTGGGCTCTTTATTGGAAATGGTGGGATACTTGTTTCCCTTGATCCGGAGGCAATAGAAGCAGTCTATGAAAGAAAAAATATTATTCTTGATAAAAAAATATAGCTCTGGGACCTTCTACGTTTATAGGAATATTTATTTTTATACGTACTTGTGAAATTTGGGTGTCATTTATAGTTTCACTATTTGATGTTTGAACCTCATGCGCCTGCGACATCTATTAAGCAAAGATGAGAAAAAAAGTTAAACGACGGATCAACTTAGCAATTCATCTCTAAAATATCTCTCTTATTGTCGTTAGATTTCGCCCTTTTCTTTACATAACAAACAGAAAGAGCTCACTTTAACTGACAGATACTTTTATCCGATGATTGTAAAATCAAGCTTTAATGGTCGTTTGTATTTTTTGGGATTAATATGACAACTATTGTGTGACATTCAAGTAGGTAGGCACTTGCATTCAAGACAGGTATTGCAGATTTAGTCAGTCTACTAAAGCCTTTATTTGTGGTATATACGTCTGTGGTACGAAAATAGGTCAAGCACACAACAGACGACTTATTTGCCTTGAATAGTTGATCACCCCTATCTCGTGCTAATAATGCGACCCATTTTGCACGTCGTAGAGGATTTCGTGGAAAGCTTAAATTTAAAAATAAAAAATATTAAAATTTAAAAAAGTAATAGCTACTCCATAATAATTTTGTTCCTTGGTAAGTCATAATTTGTGTGCACAAAATATATTCCTAAAAATCATGAAAACATTATAATTTTAGCTAGAAACGTTTATAAATAAATAGAACTTACGTAAAATAAGACATTCCATCCTTTTTATTTGTTTTTTTGTTATTATTTTTGCAGTTTTTCACCACACATTTTGTCATGATTGACAACTTCCACTGTCTGTGGAACAAGACTAATAGCAAAACTACTGCCCAAGTCGATTCGGCAGTAGTTTTGACTTGCCATTTTTTCGTGCTGATTGTGTATCTAGTATATACTAAATCAATGCTACCAGTAAATCAAATTGCTTGCCAGATACAGGCATGCTAGTTAGTGTACACTGAAAGTAGGTGGCACGTGCAAGGAGTTGTTATGCAAGTGTGTCAGCGACAGGCAGTGTATTCCCGGCTTTATCGTATTTTTATGACAACCCTTATTTACTAAACAGTATTGGCGGCAGAGTTCAAAACAATACTGCAGATAACATATCAAAAGCAGTATGGTTTCAGAAAGCAAAATTTTGAAACGGAAATCAGTAGCTTACTTTCAAAATCATTTCAAGAATTATTTATTAGCTTCCCAAATATTTGGATCATAAGCAGTTGTACACACACACACACGTGTTGAGATAAGATAGTATGTTTTTTTTATTTTGTGTATGTATAATTGATCTCTGTATGATCTCAAAATGATAATGATATTATTTTAGCTATTTAATTATTATTATTTTTATATTTGACGCCATCGATCGCCATTCTCTCCCTAGTCTCACTGAAAACCAGCGTCTGTGGATGTGTTTATCATTATCACATTCAGAGGGTTATAGCTGAGCGGAGACCATTTTGGCCGTAAAGAAAAAAAAAATTTAGGTTGACTTTTTATGATTGTAAACTGTTTTTTTTTATGTACCAAATAAATTATTTTTCATTTTCAAACGTTTTTTGTTCATGCTATTTTAACTATTGGACAGATAAAATTTCCCGATAATTATGGTGCCCCTTCTTTCAGAGCTGATTAATTCCGTGCCTGGCGTGAATACGTTGATATGTCTAAAACGGCAATTTTACAGGGCGCCAATTTTAAGGTTTGACATTTTCTGGTAAATCGCTGTTTGATTGTAACTTTGATGTAAAACTTGATTTATCCATCATTTTCTGCATACTTTTGAATGATTAGAAGATTTTTGTGAGATTCCTCTTAGTTTGATTAATATTAGACTTATCAACTTACGTCTCATCGAGTTATCAACGTATTCACCATACAAAGAGGGGAAAATTGACGTTTCGAGAAAGAAAAAAAATCGTGAAAAATCCATTTCATGTTATTATACTTCACAAAAGTTTTGTTAAATACAACTTTTTATTATCTTTCAAGTGAAAATGAGTGATTTAAAGAATTATGTCTAGTTTTAATAATAATAGACATATCAACTGGTTCACCGACGAGAGCGACGAGTTATCAACAAATTCACAGTATTAGTAAGAAAAAAATTAGAAATAAAACAGCTGTTTTTTTAATAATTTTTTAATTAAAGAAACTGAAATCATCATATAATTTAATTTATGGAGTCATTCCAGGAATTTTACTCTTCTACATCCTCCAAATCTGGGTTTATCTCGTCAATATCCGGGTCAGCTGAGGCACAGTTTACTGTTTTTATTTGCAAATATTGCAAGAATTGGGGTCCTGACGTATTGTGATAGTTTTAGTCCACGTATAATATTAAAAAAAAAATGCTATTACGCACGATAGGGCGTAGGTAATGGTAAAAAAAGGCCCCGGGTATTATTTTGGATTTACGGTCGATTTTTCTAGCATGTTAGGACACTATTTACGAGCAAGTGTGATGAAAATAATATTAAGTGCCCGCCTACTACACGACCATTTATGTATAATATCCAGTGCCTGGTATTACTCTTATTAAACTTGGATGTAGGGATAGACACACATATACAGACGACCCAAAGCGAAATACAACATTCGAATCGAACTTTAGATCTAGCTTTGCACTAAACAAAGGTAACTGCTGAGGTGGGACAGTACATTTTATAATTTAGTATTAGAAAACGAGCGATAGGAAAACCACTATCAATATGCGTGTTACACTTACGGTTAACTTATTAAAAATAATAATAAATACACCAAGAAACAAAAAACAAATAAAGTCGTAAAGAGTGTCTCGTAACCCAAATTCTTAGTCCTTCTGTTAATTTGTAACAAATACGTAATTTGTAATACAAGTACGTTTCAACATCATCAATATACATTTAATTAAACCCCAAAACTTTCTAAAATCCTAGAAGCGAGCTACGATCGCTTTAAAGTAGAAGTTAAATCACCTATTTAAATCAGAAGCACTAATCAGGGGAACTCCTATAAAACCGAGAAGTTAGATTTATGTAAGTTTCAAGACCACTTCGTGCTTGTTTTGCATATGCTCGATAATTCCTACAGGACCTATGGGAAAGCTTAGTCCAGCTTCAACACTATTAAATTTAATAAAAAGCCGATCTATTTTAATGACAATATAAAAAAGTATTTAGATACAATTTATAACTTACATTTTAACAACTTCATTCTATTTTAAATCTTTTATATCTAGGAAAGGCCTCAAAGATACTGGCAGCATTTACTCGCTGGATGGTTAAACTAATGCGTTGAACGAGGAAACTGCCACCTTCTCAACGCCGAATGAAATGAACATATCTTATTTATCCACTTGACCGTCCGGCCCGCGAGACCATTATACTCTCAACCGTCCGGGTTATTTTACCGACGCACGCCGCGCGCTGCGCAACCACAACTTTCTACAAAAACGTCTGTATCTTCTAAACTACATAAGATAAAATAAAGAAAAAAATACTAAGGCATAAATGAACGTTCACTTGTTCAAATACTTTTATAGTTATACTAAAAATATCCATGATTATCGACTATAATCAAGGTTAAACTTAGGAAATTGGTAAAAATTGCTGAAAGTTTTTATTTGACGACTAATTACAGGAAATATTGCGCGATGACCCTCTTTTTTTATTACACATTATAAAAAAAGACTATTTCAACTTTTAAATGACACCACAATCAACATATATAGTTCTCAATAAGATATCAAAATAAATTAAACAAATTCCCTACTCCTTCCAACAAGTGCAACAAGATTTTCGTCTGCATAAGGCTGCCTACAACTGATATACACTTAAACGTCCGTGGAGACTATGGTATCCAGTGTCGAAAGCAGATAAATTTTGTATATTTTTTTTATTAAAATAAATTATTTTTACTGTATATAGCACATATACCTACATTAGATAACACACAATTTTTTTGTTTGTTTTACTTATTAAAGAAATCATATTACGGGGTTTTCCCTCAGGTAGGTCTTGCAGGCAGTACTCCTGCAAGATCCTGTTTCAAGAGTTGGAAGCCGGGTTATAATGACAACAGTCTTTGCTTGATACCCACTATGCTACTTTTAAATTAAAAGTTTCTTAAGTTTAATAGTTCTGGTGAGCAGTACCTCTGCATCATCAGGATTCAAGGATCGAAGGTTGAAACTATCAAAATCAAAATTTCATAATGATCAAAGAAGTAGAAGTGGTTGAAAAAACTGTTGTAATATTTGAAACACATAGGTATCTGAACAAACAAATGTACATAATTACAAAGTAAAGCTAAATAAAACCATTTTTTTAATTAGTACCTATCTATATCCGTAACTGAAAGAATACATGCAAACAAAAACACATTTCCAAACACCGAATAATCAAGACACCCGAGAAATCGTTTGTACAAACCCTTATTTCTGATATATTTTAAAACGTCCGCGGATAGTCAACCGTCCACGGCATAAAACCTGAGAAACACCGTAAATGTTTTGATGAATCCTAAAGTAGTTTGATATATTTCTTATGTTTAAGTATATTAATCTGTTCTCTATAAACCAATCTTCAGTATTTATTGTATATTTCTGTAAACAGAGCTCCAAATTACTAATAATTAGGCTATAAACGTTCACTGCCCCAACTCGAAAACAACCTTGATATTTCAAATTGATATTACAGTCATCACACTATCACAAACAGAAGATGATACACATTATCGTAGAAAGTACACATTCCTGATTATTTTGATGTATAATAACACCCAAAAATATGTAAATGAACGTGAAATACTTACGACATAACTACGAGTTCTCCACAAACACTCACAATCACGCGCAGTTTCTTAGAGCACTGGCAAATAAAAATGTTGTCCTTGTAAGCAACTGGCGTACACTGCCATCTATATTTTTTAGAGCTAACTATTTAATTAGGCTACGTTGTTGCATCAATAGAATTAGTAAATAATGCCGAGATATTCCATTAGATGGCTCTAAAATCAACCGCTCCTCCTTCCACCCCTTGGGATAGTAAGGTATCCGCGGACGGTTGAGAGCATATTGGTTTCGGATACTATGCTATCGTCGGACGGTCAAGTGGTTATATTTAAGGCGTTCTCTACTAGTCCACCAACTGGCCAAGACCAATACATTGGCCAACCTTTAAGTTTTCAGCTAGTTCAGCTGCCGCACCAGCCCTATTAGAGGTCCGGTGGAGATGTGTGACTGGGCTAGCATGTCTACTCAGGTTGCATCTCACACTAGCACCCGTCCCATATTCTGCACGGGACCAAGGACATTTTGTCAGGTATTTTGCCATCATATCTACAAATGCCGGTCGGGTCTAAAAGGGCCGGCACGTTTATTGAGGCAGGAGACCGGTGGATGATGTCATTTAGTGCGGGGGTTCTTGAAAACAACAGGCGTTACATATCGGTTGCTGTCGCACATAATCTGGTTTTCACAGAATACCAGCGTTGCAGCACTAACAAGTTTAGTGTCGCAACACAATGCTGAGCGCACCTTTAAATGTTAAGATAAATTAGTGATTAAATTGTTAATAAATTAGTGAAATTATTTTAATATTATGATAATAAACAGAGACAACACTTTTATTGGAATTAGTAATATTGACAACTGTACATATTCTTTCTTTGTTTCCCAGATATTACATTATTATCTGAAAATATACAAGTATACTGGTTTGTTCCCTTGATTAAAAACATTGATAACTATACACGTCAAGGTTTCAGGTACTGATTTTAATTATTTGTCTGTTAATATCTTAAGATATTCTGGAGAATTCGAATATTTTTAAAACATAAGTTGAGATATCGTATTATTGTGTTGGTTCATAATTCTTTGACGTAAGTTTCCATGTTGAGATATCACATGATGCACTTGTTTGATTTACTCTACGTAAGTTGATAACTTGGTGGCCAGTAGTACAAATTGAGATGTCATATAACGCACTTAGATATATTACCTGTACCTAAATTGATAACTCGGTGGATAGTCGTACACATTGAGATGTGAGACGAGACAAATCGATGGGCAGTAATATAAGTTGAGATATCACATTATGCGCTTAGTTTTGGTTACTGTACGAAATTTGATAACTCGATGGAAAGTTGTACAAGTTGAGATGTCACATTACGCACTTCGTTTTAGTTACTGTGCGTTAGTTGATAACTCGATATATTTGATTTGTTTGATTGATATGTCTTTATGTTAAAAAAAGTACGTTATTACTGTAATCGAGAGTAAATTGATAAAATTATTTATAAATCTATGCACACAATGTGATGTGTAATATGTCTTTTTATCCACAATAACTTGCCAAAAGTATAGTTATCAATGTATGAACAATGGCCATAAGTCAAAAAGTAATTAAGATAAAAATATGAAAAAAATTACCAATATAGAAAAAAAAATAACGAAGCGTTTAAAGAAATAAAAAAAAAAACGTACATGTCGAGATATCAACGTCTTCACGCCAGCCACGGAATTATCTCTTAAAAAAACGGCGCAACAGATTTCCATGAAACCTATCCAAATCGGGTCATTGGGACACACACACACATAGGGCCCGTTCAGACGGACAGCATTTCAACTGCAACCCAGCTGCAAAATGGCAGTTCCGGGGCTGTTCTGATGCAGTTGGACCAACAGCATCAGAACTGCAAACTCATTGTGCAGTCCGCTTGCAGGTGTGATGCAGTTCTATCAACCGCACACCAACTGCAATCTGGCTGCACAACCCAGCTGGGTTGCAGTTGAAATGCTGTCCGTCTGAACGGGCCCATAGTAATCTAACTTATAACATCCCTCTTTTTGCGTCAGGGGTTAAAAGTTAAAAATAAACACAAAATATACTCCTTATTCTTTTATTACAAGTTTTAGCCATACAAACTTAAATCAGACTTTACATAAGGGTTAATTGAGTTTAATTGGTAAGGTTTTTCAATCGCATTTTACATCCGTCTTGAAAACGATGACAATCAAAAAAAGTAGAGTATGAAATTCGCGTGATATACTCTTTTTAGATAAGATTTAAATGCCTGAAAAATCTTCCGTACGAGTTTTAATTTTTAAACAATTATGATTAAATAAAAACAAGTCGCAGATGAAAAAACAAATTAAAATATAGCAAAAATATGAACTTAAAAACGTACGTGTTCCTAAAATATCCTAAATGAATAACAAAACACAAGTTGAAAACGTATAAAATTGACGTCCATTCAAATTAAGAGGCGGCGTTATTTGGTTCTTTTTTGGACATTTTGAATAAAAGACGCGTACCATCATTTGTTTCATTATAGTTCCTCTAACTCGGAGTTAAGCTGACTTAAGACCATATTGGGGTCGTATTCGTTAATTTAGAAAAAGCCTCGAGTCGCGCCGCGCTAAGAGGATCCACAGGTAACATTTAATACTGCGTTGACAGCTGTCAAATCAGTCTCCTTATAACGGCGTGACTACCTGGCTATTAGATGTATTTAATCATATGGGAATGACAATAAATTTGGTTTCAGAAATTCAGACTCCCAGGTAAAAAACCAAATATACAACCCACTAATAAAATGAAGAACGATAGAAATTTTATTAAAATATTATGTAATATAATATCGTCAATTTGCTACTATCTAGGAACATAATCAGCATATTATGACTCGACCTTAGGGTGTTTCATTTGTTATTAGGGTGCGACATATATTTTCCATACAAATGTGAAACACCCTAGGGTGCCTAAAAAATCATTATCAAACCATTTCGAGGTTATGCGCAGATCTCAGATTCTTATGGTAGTCGAGATAAGCAAGCGAGCTGTGTAAAAAAAAACAGTTGTCATTTCATCTCACGTAAAACTTTCATCTCGAACGCCACAAGAATCGGGGACTAGTACTCGTGAAACCGCATTTAAATCGACATCTTATCGATATCAAATCCCTAGAAAGTGCCCCAAGTTAGCACAAGTCTGTTTATAATACGGGAACGCGCTGCAGCCGCTCTATGCTCTTGCGGCTTAAGGCCTATACCACGATAGCGAGACTGATAACACCATAAAGTTAAAGTTGTATTAAATTATCACGATTTCAGAGCCATTTCTAAGCGAAGAGGCATGGTTTACCTCGTCAGACATATCGCCTACTACCACATAGTAAGCATTTTATTTATTATTTCTTATAAAATTGGTGGCTGATGCTATAATGGAATTATCTCAGTAGAGGGTTTTAAGTATTAGATTATTTCAAACTGACTAAAAGAGTAGCATTCATACTATTTAATTAATATCGCTAATAAATGCATATCCAAAAAATAGCTATGCATTGTGTAGTTGAAAACTGACTAGGTATTTACTACTTTTTGGCGTTACTTATTGGATGATAAAAGCTAATGAACTATGTCTAGCAAAATTTAATGACAATATTCTTATTTTTATACTAAAATGGACAGCGCATTTAGTTATTCGTAAAATCAACAGGAATTAACATATAACTAGATTTATACAAAGTAAACATTGGTGATTAAACTAGAAACAAAGCGTTATTTAAGTATTCATATTTCTTAAAACGTTCACCCCCTTACTTATAAACGTGGAATAAGCATGGAATAGTTTATGACATGCTTTGTCCTTACCTGTAACTGTCACATTTGCATCTGACAGAAAGTGACAAAGCATGGCATAAACATATGGCTGGTGGGGTGGTGGTTTATAAGTGTGTATGGTGTGATATTTAGATTGCAATATAACACTATATGCGTCACGCGCAGTAAAAGTGTTAAGTTATCGCGTTAAAACCTATGAACACTTAAAATAACGTAAACCAAATAACATGACAACATCTTCGACACTATGATTATTTGTTCCGGTACAACTGGAATTAATATTATGTCTTAATAAGAACTTTATGAATCCAAGGAATAATGGCAAATATCTTCGAGCATAGACGTCCACAATATAAAACAAAGAAAAAGCCCTATGGTTTGCATTACAACTATAATAACAGATCATATACGAATAAACAAAATTAGCCAATTAACATGAAAAATTTAGGAAGACCCATATTTATACAATGCAGTCTTATAAATCATAACGAATCTCAGTGATTGATTTTACAACTCCGTTGAATTATTCTTTGATTTATTCTGTATCATGTGACACTGACGAAGTTATCTCCACTGAAACAAAAACAGGAAATATGAAGAGAATCCACAAATTACCATCAGAGCCCGTATTATGGTCGCATTTATTGCAGTAGATAAAGCTTCTGTCACTTTTGCACTTACATAATGGTTAGAAAGTGACAGATTATTGATGAATGAGGGTGAGGGTGAGTGATGGATGTTTTGTTTTGAGGTGTTTCTGTAAACATCGATAAATATAACCATAAATAATAGGGCCACAGAACCTGCGAACGTCATTTATATGCATTCGTGATACACCTTATGCGTCATGGGATTTTTTGATTTTTATACAAAAATAGAAGCAAATAAGGTTCTGGTAGCACTGATTTAACATTTTCCTGTCTTTCATTCAATGCATTGAACACAAATGTGCGTTATAAGAGTATGCGAGCTTTGTAAAAAACAAAACATAATTTTAACAACTTTTGAAAGACTTGGGCCAATTTTCATCAAATTAAAGCCAATGGTCATTATTATTGTTATAGTCAGAAGTCAAAGCTGTTTGAAGAACAAAAAACAACAGTTTTTTAGTATTATTAATAGTCTCAATAATAATACAAATTAAATTAAAAACAACTTACCAAAAATTACTGGAGATTCCCAATATCCTCTTCAAACAACCGCTTCCCACCTTTCAATATCTTCTCAGCATCTTGGCCATGTAGGCTCATGTAGCTCTCCAGTCTGCTCAACCATTGGGCCCAATGCTCCCTCAATTTATCCATGGACAGGTGGTAGTAATCGGCCTTGGAGCCGTCGGTGTACGCGATCACAAGTAGCGCGTCTCGAACGTTTAAATGCTTGTAGTTAAGGTCGTTGCAGACTGCCCCAAAGTAAGCTGCTAGCTGGACAGGGTTGTCGTAGGTATTCGCGATGGACTTGCGTTGCTTGTCGGACTTCTTCCATTCGATTAGGGTTGGTTTGTCACTGGAAAGTGAGGATTGCAGGTGAGCTAAATTGTAAAATGTCATATTGGTTAGATTATTGTAAAATTGATGAGTTAGTTACATTTTAATCCCTGTGTTGGCGTTTAAAAATGAATAAACAGGAGTTTAGTTTTGAGAAATTTAAGACATTATATGCTGTAGATAATTTTTTTTTAAATAGTAGGAACCAACTCTGTCACCCCTATTTCAATGCTGCACTTTACGTAAATTCACAATATCATAGGAACTGTCAAATAATGAAAAGCATTCAAAATGATTTATTTCAATAGTGTGATACAAAAATGGTTTAAAACCCCTTAACGCAGTACCCTTGGTCCTCACTTGAGGACAAAATACTAAATATATAAGGGACCCTATAGTTATTTGACAAGGTTGCAATTACAATGTTACCGTGAGGACCCCCAGGCCCAAGGAGGTTAAGTCTACATGGGTGTGTTTGGCATCCCTGCCACTGGCATACACCTAGCTGTCCCATTAATTCACAAGCATGCGGTTTGCTGACCCCTTGCTTGTATGCAATAAAATGTTCAATTTGTGCAAGTTACTTATTCCCCAGCTACAGCTATGTATGCTAAATTTTATATTTAGCATACACACATTATTATAGTAGCTGGCACGTGTAAGGAGCTGGCTTGGAACTGTGCAAATTATAGGCAAGTGTATTTTCGGCTTTAAAGATGGGAATGCATCTGGCAAACAAGTAGATTGCAAGCAATTTGATGTACTGGCATGCAATATGAGGGAGTGGATGCGGGGGCCTGCAAAACGTTTGCTTATGGCGCGTGTGAATGAACGAGACAACTACAGGCATCCTTGCTCCAGGATGTAATTGCATGCCAGTTAATTTGCAAATGTATTCACTGTATGCCAGTTACTCGCACATGCCAGTATTTAGCATAGAAGCTGCTCCGTTTTCAGGAATGTTTATTCCCGCCTTAATTGTTGTCTCTCGTTTCTCTCGTTAACTAGATTACTACGTGTACATAGGTCAATAATCATTTGAAATTATAAACGCAAATAGTTATTTAGCATAATAATGCGGTAACAAACAATGCAGTACAAATACAATGGGTTTAATGACCCTGGTTCTTAACCTTCATCAACATACGTTGCATTATTGTACTGTCTTGAACTTGGCTGAATCAATATTTTGAAGTATGTTAGACAATAACTTAAAAACAATACAGTTGCGTTAACTAGATGCCATTATCAGAATAAGAATACTTTGTTTATAGTGAATTATTGAACATATTATTAAATATTTATATCAATCAGACGCTGAAATCAAACATATCAGCTGGTTACAAAACTATTTTTTTCTATTTTTGTCAAGTGGATAATTGAAAAAAATAGGTGATGTTGTGGAATATCTCTCAGTAGACAATGTTATAGACACTGAGCAAGTCACGTCCTACCCTTTAACTCTATGGAGCTATCAGGAGTGCCCTCCTTAAAGTCCATACTTAACCGGTAAGCAGCCGGTGTACAGTCAACCAACTTGATTCCTAGGCCACTATGGACTTTGTCAACGTGACGTTGTAAACCAAATCATAGGAAGTCTCTTACGTTTTGGTTGACGACGTCACTTTAACATAGTCCAAAGTGGCCTAGAAATCAAATTGGTTGACTGTACATTTAGAAGGAAACTCTTTTTCCCATGGGCAACTGTATGTTGCATACTCACGAGTATCCAACCCAAAAAATATTCATGTTTTAGTGAAACATGGCAAAACAAAAATAAATTATAAGTACTTATAACAATTTATTAACTTACATGATGTTATCCAATTCAACTTCTTATTAAATTTCAAGTTGAATATTGTCATATTTTTTTTGCTGGAAAAAAGGGGTGAAAAAAGAAGCTCCTCTTGCAACGTTGTACAAGCACAAGCGGCAAAGGTAAAATATAAAATTGTGACAGATGTCACATAAAAATGTAATGAAAGTACCTAAGGCTAGAACCCAAAAATATAAATATGCAAAGTTGCACAAAATAAGAAAAGAAGTCTATCGGGCGCCAGGGTCCTAAGCCAGGCAAAAAGAGTAAACGGATAGCTAAAAAGATAAATGGTAGAGTACTGGAAACTTTAATCTCAAGGGGGGCGTGGTTATAGTCACTAGTTAAATAATTAACACAATATTGTTTATAGGCTATTTAATTAACAAATTATGTTCAGGTGGTTACACGGAAGTTGATAACCTACATACTTAGGTGGTATCCTAGCTAGAGCTTAGGTCTATAGGTTACATAGAATCTAGGTCTTAGGTTTTAAGTTAGAATATGGCTTGGTCGTTCACCTGGTCATGTTTATATAGAAAAGGAAAGAAAACTTACAATTTAACGAAGAAAGAATTACACTTTGTCCACCAACTGTCACTGTCAACTGCACCGCCTGCACCAGAGTCTCCAGGTAGAACGGGGTCGTTGCAAGCCAACCACGTCCGGTCGCAGAACTCTTGCTTCATAGATCCAGTACCGGTGAAGAAGCAGCAGCGTTGAGGGGAAAATTAAAGGGACTTGGATCGGAAGGATCCTGACCAAGTAATAAATGGAATAATGTCGGAAGAGGGGGAAATAGTGAGACAAGTCACAGAAAATTAAGGGAAAGAAAATGCACATGGGCATGAAATCATACTTCCCTAGGAACAAGCGGTTTTAGCCTGAAAAGGCTTGAAAAGCTCACACGGAGGTTTTATAAATAAGCGGGGTTGCACAAAGGCATAAAGTCATAATTCCCTAATAGTAGGAGGCCAAAGCCCAAATACTTAGTAAGTATAAAAAGTGCTTACATGGGAGTTAACAAAAGAGAAGCTAAGTACGGCATAAAATGCACAAAATAGGGGTCCATATATAATGGGTTAAAGGGACATGGTTCCATATAGAATGGTCCACAAAGTTTAAATGAGTAGACTTAATAGTCTAAAAAGAAAATGTCAAGTTAACATTGTGAGTTGAAATAGAAAGTTAACAATGACGGGTAAATAAATGGTATTCAAATGAATCCAAAATGAATGTTCTAGATTAAATTTAAATGGAGTTTAAATGGTATATAAAATAAATGGTAGGTAAAATGGTTTTTAAAAGGTAAGTATAATGGGTTCTAAAATGTAAGTATAATGGGTGCGATAGCGCTGAAAAAGAAAAAGAAAAGAACCGAATCAAAACACGTGCTTGGTAGCAACAGGTTGCCTGCTTAAGCAGCATGGCGGCGAGAAGACGTCTCACAAGAAAATGTGAAAATACGTACCACCCATTTATAAAAAAGAGACCGGATTCCATCGCCGGTTATCCGCTGGTACTTCGTTTAGATTGCTCACAGTAGCATCCCGACTGAAATAAAACAGTACGTGAAATAACGAGGCACGAGGCTGGAGAAAATAGAAAGAAATAACCATTGAAATAAAAGTATATTTACCGATGGTTCTCCCAAGATTTCGTTATATAACGACGCGGTACTACATCACCGCCATAAATCAGCAACTCCCGAATAAAAGTCCAATAAGATTGACGGGATTATCTTAGCTTCTGATTAGAACATCATGGTCAGAACGCCCGTTCGTCACGGTGGCGTTCCAGAGAAATAAACGCAACACCAGTCTGACAGATCAGCTCAAGGGATTGCCAGCCCAAGTTGAAAAACTATTCGAGGATGTCAAAAACACGACGTCATAAACGCAAACGTCAATGCAAATGTCATTGCATACGTAGTAAGATAAAACGCTCTAAGACGCCATAGATGAGTTTAGGAACAATAAATAAACAAAACGCAATACATGTCGCGCGAGTTTAAATAATCGCGTGACAATATGTTATGTGTATTTAAATTTATGTATTTGTATTTTATTTGTACTTAAATTATTTATTTTATATTACGTCATACTATAAACTTACTTAAAAATATTAATTTACTCAACTGTGATAAACAAGTTCTATGCAAAAGCTAGTACCTACCTTATAATTTGCCGTAATGTTTAATCCTAATTAACGCTGAAACAGCTTACAAGATAGCTTAAATTATTATATCTGAGATTTCAGTAATTAAAAAAAATACATTTAGTTAAAACTACAGAAATTTTACCATCAATCGTAAATCAACAATCGCTTGCATAATAAAACTTTAATGTAAACTCAGATAATTCGTTGTTTCTGGGATAAAAATATTAGGCTGATACTATGAATTGCACTTTATCTATCAGTATTTTTACTTACTCGTAATCTGCAATGGCATCAAAGATCCCTCTATATTTCAAGACTGGATGTACTACATTAGATTCTATGGCTTTCGGAGTGTGGATGTGTTTCAGAACCTCAGCAACAGAGTTCCAAACGGGCTCGACATCTTTTTCAATGCGGTGCTCTGATCTGGGCCTAGTAAAGTAGTCCTTGAGTGTGCTATGGAACTTAGAACCTAGTGCCATTTGTGCTGTAAATGAAATATAAATTATTAATTCGAGACCAGAGAACCAGAATTACGGGAAACAAAAAGGTCTTTAATTCTACAAACATTTTATCTGAGACAAAGGCAATTTATCAAAGTAGCATTAGTCCAATTTGACACAGCTCTCAGATTGAATTGCAAAATCTAATTAAACAATGCTTGTAAATTTCAATTGATTGCAATTTCAATGCATTTTAAAACCATATTGCTTATTGAATATATGACTCATACAATTAATTAAGCTAACATAATCAGAAGCTGCTTTGTTTAAGACAAATGGCAGTACCTATCTGTCACAAGTTTCTGTTGCATCTACATTGTGCAACCACATTACTAAAAGGAGAGGATTAAATAATAAATGTGCTTTTGCTTTTGTATTGGACCTGCCGCTTTTTGTTATAGAAGGATATAATGGCAATTTTTTTGTGTCTCAATGGACAAGTTTCATAGAAAATTTTATTGAGGCACAAGTCCTTAAATATGTACCTTTTTGTTTTAAAGCCACCCATAGATATTTCAGAGTGGATTACACCATCTTTAATAAAAATATCAGGGAACAACACCTTTAGTATCTAAATTATTACACTTATTCACAAAACATCCAATCAATTTCAAGAATAATTTTGAATTACGAACATCAAGATTTATCTTACCCTGGTAGAATTTATCAAACTCCTCCTGGCCCATTTCAGCAACCCGCTCTTGCTTCCACTTTTCCAAAGCAGCCCTCGACTCATTTGTCATAGTTTTATTTAGGACCAAAGTCACAGAAGGAAACTGCTGGGCGTAATCATTGCGATGAGGTTTTATTTGAAGTATCTTGTCTTCCGACACAAATCCTTGCTGTGTTGCAGTACTTCCAGCAGCATTATGAACTGCTGATGTTTTCAAACCTCTCACACTGGCATTATTAAGTAGTACACCCACAAAGTTAACACAAGTCCTTGTATTCTGCCACATTTTTCTTTTAAAAACCTCCATTTGCAGAAATGGATTGTATCTAAAGCCAGTTAAATCATTATTCCTAGCACTACTGTCGAACTTCACTGCACTTTCGCTAGTCGCGGATGCTACGTTGTTTTGATCTAAAGTTTTGCTATTTTTAGCTGAAAAAAGATAAGTATAAACTGAGAATGCGGCGTATCGCGCGTGTATAGAACACGGCGCCAGTAACGTAATGTCATATGATTGTTATTGGCAAGACACGACTATCTACACGCGTTGATACGCAATTAAACCGACGAGAGCGGGAATACAAATATAAACGACAGAGTAAACAAAGTAATTAGATCACACACGCATTCAATCTTTGTTCCGTCACGAAATGTGACGGTCTCAAGTGATACATATGGCAAAACCCGCCAACCTTTACCTTAAATAAAATAGAAAGTTGCATACAATCTCAGCAAGGTTGCAGAAACCTTACAATGAAGTTGAATCGATTTGCAATTTTGCACTTACCAGACTTCCGTAATCTCTGCTTCTTTTGCTTGTTAGTTTCTAACAAAGGGCCAAACAGGTCTTTATTCTCCTTGTTGTACAATTTTATCTTTTCTGCCGGTTTCAGGAGAGAAGCGGGACTAACCACTTTATTCCTGATAAACTCCTTGGAGCTACTCTGTATGGAAATCCTGCGGCCAATGGCCGAAATGGGTCGCAACATTTCGAACTATATTTTTAATTAGTTTTACTCGCTTGTGTGTTTATTTATCGAAAACCAGGACACTAATTTAGACCAGGTATTAAATTAATCGTAGGTTTGCCTGTGGGTGGGTACACGAAATTCAGTCTTTTCCTAGGTTTTTGATTATGCCTGTCAAAAGCATCGCCATTTTTGTATACTTTGACAGTTGTTTAGGGTGTTGTGTTTAGGTGTTTTTAAAGTTTTCTAGTATCAACGACAACGATTAATTAATTTGGTTGATCCTTTTTATAAAGATTGAATTGAAATGTTTTTTTTTTTAATTTGTCAAGATATAAAAATCCATTAAAATGTTTAGCTTTGAAAATTGTTTCATCATAATTTCACAACATGCTGTATTAACAGCGCCATCTTTTAAAATTGTGTAGTATTATTGTAGACATTGACTTCTTGTTCAAATGTTGACATTAGAGACCCTACATAGTTGAACTCCCAAGCAATAGATGTCGCACTCATCGAGCACACGTAAAGTACGATTTATTTAAAATGTTATACGTGAGTAACACACAACGTATGACTTACAGCACTTCTGAAATTGTAGTCTTAATATCGAGAAATGAATGAAATGGTTACAAAGCGACCAAATTAAATAGTAGACTTGTTGTTCATGTATCTGGTCTCCAACGGCTATCTGAATTTGGTAGTGTAACCGAGTAAACATTGGCGGGAAACGAGTAGCGGCATTCGAAAAATGCCGGCTGCCGGGTGCATACCGCAGTCTCTCAAATTTTGAGATCGACGCGTAAAGTTCGAAGTTTGAACAAGTGTCTTAAAAGTAAACACATAAGAAAAAACTGTATCCGCATGGAGCAATAATGCAGAATACTGAACCTTAAAGTGAACTTAATTTCTTGTGAGGTGCATTCATAGTAGGATTACTAGCTTTACGGTAAGTTGAACTGTTTTAATATTTTTTCTTTCAGTAATGATAAGTACTTAGGCACAGTACTATAATTCCGGTTTCATGATTCCTAACTTTTTGTAAATTTAAAAAGTCAATTTATTATGAATTAAACGATATACCTAATAGTGAGTAAGTAAAGTTATATTTACACATGGTGATTAATATTCTATTCCTCAAATTGTTTAATTTGATAACATATTATTTTATTTTTTACTTTCGCTCTACTACGTGGGTCACTAGGAAAGTTTTGAGATACTCAAAATTTATAAAAAGAACGCAACGAGATTGAACCTTTTTTAAAAGGTAAATTATTTGTAATTCGAACATAGAAAACCATTTGATCAAATATTTAAAAATAAAAAAAATACGGTTGTTTTTTGTTTCAATTCCGCGGGCTTTTATCGTCAACTATGGATTTTAAGCGAGAACATTTTCGTGCGATGATTTTGTACGATTATAAATATGGATTAAATGAATGTGAGTGCAGAGAGCGATTAGTTTCGGCGTTTGAGGACTATGCACCATCGCGTGCAACAGTTTTCAGATGGTTTGCTCAATTTAAACGAGGGATTTTTTCCTTAAATGATGATGAAAGAAATGGCCGACCCGCGACTTCAGTTACAGAAGAAAACGTCCTAGCTGTGAAAAAATTTATTAAGGAAGACCCAAAAGTGACTTACAAACAAATAGAAGAGGTCGTGAAGATTTCATCGCCAGCTATTAATGAAATTTTACACAACCGGCTTGGAGTCAGGAAATTATGTTCACGATGGGTGCCTCACTCGCTGACTGCAGAACAAAAAGAAGCTCGCGTGACATGGTGCAAAGATATGCTCAGAAAATTTGATCACGGAGAAGGAAGGTCAATTTTTAACATTATTACTGGAGACGAGAGTTGGATTTACCAATATGATCCACCGACTAAACGGCAATCGACAATTTGGGTGTTTCCCGATGATGAACCTCCAACGAAGGTGAAACGCGGGCGAAGTGTTGGGAAAAAAATGGTGGCCACATTTTTTTCTGCAAGTGGTCATGTGGCCACAATTTCCTTAGACGACCAAAAAACTGTGAATGCTAAGTGGTATATTGAAGTGTGTTTACCTACTGTATTTAATAATTTAAAACAAAAACGACCTAAAACTGGTTTGAGGGGGCTCTTTTTGCATCATGACAATGCCTCGCCGCACAAGGCCATTGTCACCAAGGATTTTTTGAAGAGTACAGAGATTGAAGAATTGTGTCATCCTCCGTATAGCCCCGATTTAGCTCCTTGCGATTTCTTCCTCTTTCCGAAAATCAAACTCGGACTTCGTGACACGCGATTTAACAGTCCTGAGGACGCACGGAATGCCTACTTGCAGGCCGTAGAAGACCTCCCTAAAGAAAAGTACCGGGAATGCTATAAATCATGGTTTAGGCGGATGAATCGATGCATAGAAGCTAATGGAGAGTACTTTGAGAAACTGTAATAAAAAAATATTGAATAACTTTTATACTTTTTTTGTATCTCAAAACTTTCGTAGTGACCTAAGGTAGATAATAAATGTGTCTGTCTACCGCAAGAAGAAAAGTTTTATTTTGCATCATAAACTTTAGAGATAAGGGAGAGGAAAGGGTAGGTATTGTTTGTTCATTTTTAGATTTATGTGAACCAAAAATTACGTACGTAGGTACTCGTAATAATCTAGAGGAAAGTCTATCTAGTCTATGCCCCAAAACAGCACTTGTGCGTTTTTGAGATAAAACGATACGCCCAGCTGCCAAAGCTTAGCGTTGCACAATCGATTTAGTCACATTTTAACGATTCTGAAATAGGGATTAAAAAGCACCTAATGTTTTGAAAAATGAATTCTGTTACCTACCTGATTAGTCAATTTTAAAATAAGTAGCTGTATTTTGGTTGGATGATACCAAATAAGTACATAGTTTTTTTTAAAGATTAACACACGCCGCGTCTTTTTTGACCTCGCTTATACAACTATTGCATAAACTAACTATTGTTATAGAACAATCGTTAACTATTATAAACCCCTTTTACGACATCCATATTTATTATTTTTAAAAAGATATGCTGACAAACCATTTGTACCTACAGTTATAATTCTGTGACATAAGACAGACCGATACAGGCCGAAGTTTCACCACAGTTTCTTACCAATTTAATATTATACGCATAAAATTGCCTCTAAATATCATTGCCTACTTATCGGACTGTAAATACCCAACCCAAAAAATAAAGTTCGGTGTCAATGCAAGGCAATGGTCACTTGCATGAACATCCTTCCACGAAATATTTAACAATGTTAAGGGGTGATTGTTATCAGCATATTTAATGGTTGACTGGGAACAATGAACGACTATATCGTTTTAGGTCAACCTATACTCGTAAATGGCGCGTGTATGTTCGTAATTAGAACAGAACCATGTTCATGAGAATGCTCAAATTTCACTACGTTATTGTGTTTAATCTCAGAAAAGAGGGGTTTTCTTTGTTTAACACATTTTGCAGGTTTCTCCTTCATAATTAAAATTGGCGAAAAATCCATATTTAATTAACCTAGTCGCATCGATTCATTTTACATTTACAATAAAATAGTAAGTAATGTATCATACGTAGGTAGATTTTTGATCTATTGTAAGGTAATTCAAACATAATTTTAATCAGAAGCCCCAGGAGTTTGATTAAAATTCTGATAGGTGAAACCTCAGGGATTACATTTTAACTCAAATTTAGTATTACTTAATTTTATTACAACTGATAGATATATGCCTACGTACGTTATTATGGTTTAGGCATTTTTTTATTGAATTCTAATTGGGCGTCCCGCCCTTACCCTTTTGGCACATACTACGTTACAGCAAACCATTGTTTTCGGCTGAGATAGACGGAAACAACTTAAAATTCCGTTATTTTGTCTTTCGAATTTTATTTTTCCGAAGGCATATTGCTGGAGTTGTTTTAGATTAAATGCATAATTTAGGCATTTCCCTGCACAAAAAATGGATAACGATATAACAACGCCAGAAAGTTTTATATAATACAAACGGAAAGGGCTTTTAAATGAAAGAAATTCGGACCAACGATGCTTCAGGCCAAATGCAAATTTGTATTTTCAATATAGATCCATTATTATGACACCCATGGTCATGTTAATAATGAGCTTGTATTTAACTTTGTCTTAAACCATATCGTTAACACATTGTTAACACAAAAAAAAACCGGCTCATTAGAAAAATCATAATAAAATGTCATCAACTTTCAAACCCAAGGATTTACGGTGCCATAAGAATGTCTATACTCTGACGAAACCCACAAAATGGAATATAAAAGTTCCAACTTCAAATTAGAGACCATCAAATACTAAGTTCCAACTTCAAATTAGAGACCATCAAATACTTCTAAGCGAGATACACTTAGCGAGGGCCTGTGAAGTTCCGTAACCGTTTGATTGACCCGATTGCTTGGCTATACATTACGTAGGTACGCAAACTAAAGCAGCGACCACACTAATGCTTAAAAAACGGTGACGGTACGGAATCGCAGTGACGCGTCGTATTAGCACCGTTTTTGACGCATGCTTCCCACACCGCTGCTTAACGTTGCGAATATCACGGTACGTCAAAAATGACGCCATGTTATTACTATGACACATTCTTTTGTTTTCGCAGCGTCTGTGAATTTTGAGCACCGGTGTGGAGAGCATGCGTCAAAATCGGTGCTAATACGACGCGTCGCTGCGATTTCGTACCGTCACCGTTTTTTAAGCATTGGTGTGGTCGCTGCTTAACGTTGATTTGTAATGCAAGAACAATAAAGTGCAATACCAAACCATACCAGCAACGTTAAATGATTGACACAGAGATTTTACTAAATTTTCTCATGCACACAACCACCAAAAACTCCCACACGGTTTGGGTTTTTTTTGGGTGCTAACCCATAATTGTATCGAACTTCACTTCATCGATTCTAACATATCATCGAACGATATTATCTGCTGAATACATGATGTGTGGTTGCCAGGTTAGAATAGCGCCACTCCATGTCTTCCCGTGGATGTCGTAAGAGGTGACTAAGGGAATATAGGCTGTGTAGTACTGCTAGGCGATGGGCTTGCAACCTGTCACTAATACGCTGGTAAACATCTTCGCGTATTTGTGCAAAATGTGGTTACTGAATTATGAACAAGTTTTTAAAGTTAAAGGTAATTCTGTAGCTCTGCCTACCCCACTCTGGGATTACAGGCGTGAAGGTACAGTCATCAGCATAAATAAGGTGATCATTTGTGTACCATGTGACTTTAACGTCGTGTTTGAAATAATATACAAAATTGTAAAAATATTGAAAGCGACAACGTACAGAAATGATTACTTATTTATGCTGTTGACTGTAGGTACATGTGTATGGTCCATGATTTTTTTTTCAGGATATCTTAAACATGAATTACGTAGGTTTGCTTCTCAATCCGCATCACAGTCAAAATTCATAGTCAGATCAAGATCATGGAAGAGATCCCTTAAAGGGATACGAGTAACTTCGCCATTGTACACTTTATCTTAAGATTTGTACGTACTTACTTGTAACTGTTTTTTTATTGCAATAAAGAGTTTACATACATAAAAATCCTCTCACTTCTAACCAAAAGGGTAACTTATTTCATACCAATTAAAACGACGTTACCTTCTTAAATTGAAAATGTTTTAAGAGAAGGAACTGTAAAGCACTTTATTTAAGCAGAACTTAGACCGACTGTTGCTATTTACACACTAGCCTACAACTCGGAACATAATCTTGTATAGGAACTGTTGCGTGTTGAATCTTTCAGTAGGTATTTGCCAGAACACAAGAGAAACGTGCTTTCAACTGGGGTGTTATTCTTTCAAAAACGGCGTTTGGTCGGTCGAATGAGTTAACGCAGCGCAGCGGCGAGTTTAAGGGTCTCCCCAGACCTATCGACGCGGAATCGGCTTGAGCCGGTAAGAAAAAGTTTTATGTCCGTGCAGTAAAAGTGAAAAAGGTATCGCTCAGCTCGGCTCGGCTCGGCTCGGCGTTGCGAACGGAACGACGTCGTTTTCGATCTTATTGCGTGGACATAAAACTTATTCTTACCGGCTCAAGCCGATTCCGCGTCGATAGGTCTGGGGAGACCCTAAGGCCGGCCATACACGGATTGCTCGAGCAGTAACCCAGTGATCAACATACACGGGCCGCTCTTGCAGTCAGAGTCAACAGCTTGAGGCTACCATTGTTAACTGCTCGAACAGTTAGCTTAACTGCTCGAGCAGTTAACAATTTCAATCAGTAGCATCATAGATTACGAGGAGATGCGGAATGAAGAGCGCGGGCGGAGGAATCAGCGCGAGACAAAACAAATGAATATTTGTCAGACTACACTATCTAGTTGATACCTGTGCATGTATAGTGTGCTGAGTCATTAACTGCATGTTAAATTTGTATGCCTGAGGGCGTAACATGTGATACTTCACACTTTTTAAGACCTTATGTAATTTACCTGTGTTATACAAATAAACGATTTTGATTTGATTTGATTTGATTTGAGAGTAGTCGACAGCTCGAGCATCCAGTGTATGCCTGGCGACTGCTTGACCGCATGATAAAATTTCACCGCGCTGCCAACCACCCGAAGCAGCGCAACTGCTTGAGCGGTTCGTGTATTGCAAATGACAATTTTGTACTGAAGCTGCAGATCACCCAACGGCGACTACTTGAAGCAGTCCGTGTATGGACGGCCTAAGTAGCCCCAAATGATACAGAGTCAAAGCGTACAAAACACATTTTAGCGCGTGTATTCTGAATTAGGCAGCAGGGCTTCTGTCGATAAGATCGAATGTAAAACGCTGCCTAGTTGAGAATGCATGCGTTAAAATTGTGTTTTGTACGCTCTGTCGGGACTTACTTCAACTCGCGGTTGACTCGTCACTCGTTCGATCGACAGAACGCCGTTTTTAAGAGAATAACACCCCAGCTGTCGGCTAGCCACGGAACAGAATTCATAAGTAAATAGTACTAAGCTTCGTTCTAGAAGGAGCTTGTTTAAGTAATTTAATATTTAAACTGTAAACTGCGGACTGGAAAGCGAAGTGTTGGCAGCCCTGCTATAATGTTAGGGTTGCCAGGTATTAACAGGAAAAGAGCAACTAGTCTAGCTGAGTCGGATATTTGGGTAAAAAGGCCGAACACTTTTTATGGTTAATCTTAAAGCCTCAGTTAAAAAAAATCTTTTTAAATTGTAATGAAACAACAATACAATTTAATGATTCAGTCTGCTATGCTATATTACACAATACATGTTAAATATAAAAAAAATGACAAATTTAAAATGCATAATCTTTACTTGAATATTACGAGTCATCTAATAATTTTAATTAGTTAAAATGAAATTAATCAGAATTGCACGATTGTTGTGACTATAGTTTTCATAATTATAACCTTATTTTCGAGTCCATACAATGTCATGATTTCGATTTAAATTCGAACCATTCGAAACAAAACAACGCAATTATACCTTATTCAGGAATCATAAATACCCGAGAGAATTTAATTATTTCAGAGGTAATCATTTTATCCCCGCAATGCTTCTCCGAAATGGCTGAAAATTAACCGGTTTTCATTTATCAACCATTAATTTCAAACCAATTACCTGAAATATTTATTTGAATTGTACCACCCAGTCACCAGCAATAATATATTATGCAACATTAGCCCAATGTTTCCAAAACATTCACAAGTAATTAAATATGTAACTCTAAAAGATCGTAACAATTTAAAATAAGGCTCGCTTCATTACTTTTGTGACCGTTTAGTGCTGAAACTTTCCTAAAAGCTTCCGATTTTTCAAAAGCCACATTTAATAAACGCCATTTCGTTGCAACTGACGTTTTAATTAAAAAAAGCTGGCATTTTGTCCAATGAAAACGGTACGGCAACTTAAAAATAATTACCATGTACTGGAGCACGAATGAAATGAATGGATATACCGCTCGTTCGTTCAATAGTGAATGACACATTACAAGCGCATTCGAATTATGAAAAGGCACCAGATGGCAACATCATTGATTAATACTGAAATTCTGTTTTTCAACTCGCGTACTGTAAACCGTTAATATTGATATCGTTAACGGTATCAGAATACCACCTATAGCGCAACCGAACCGTGAAAACAATAGCATAATGAGCGTTGCCATGGTAATAAACATTCTATAATAATTTATTATATGATTCGGCGTATGTAAATTCATGTACTTAACTATTGTTGCGAGTACAGTAATAGCGTTAGGCTGTTTTTTTTCTGCAAAAAATAAAGTATCAAAATTCATATTTTTAATGATGAAGCTTGGTTTGGACTACCTCATCATTAAAAATATATAAATAAATATACCGAATTTCAGTTCGATAACTTCAACCGATGTAGAGTAAAAGGGTTTTAACAGACAGAAGGACAGACGGTCAAGCGGACAGATAGGC
Source organism: Acleris laterana (assembly GCA_963966035.1). Taxonomy (NCBI): domain Eukaryota; kingdom Metazoa; phylum Arthropoda; class Insecta; order Lepidoptera; family Tortricidae; genus Acleris; species Acleris laterana. The sequence goes on from OZ014452.1 coordinate 4,164,242, forward strand.
AGACAACCAAGTCATCTTATAATGGTTCCGTTTACCGTATTTCGTGCAGAACGCTTAACAACGAAGGCTGCCGATATTAAAAAACAGGTAGTACTGTACTGTCGACTGCAAAGAGATGTATCCACTTTTGGTCCTTTTTATCTTACACAGACTAAAGCCTCGAACGGGAGTGGCACGACGCGGCGAGTCCTATAATAAAACCGCCTCCATCACGCTTTCAAAACGCTTTTTAGTACCAGAACGCGCCGCACCACGCCGCCTCCGCTGCGCGTTGCGGCTTAACAGTTCGCCAATATTGGGCTGACGCTTTCTTCGGACAAAATTCGCTATACATTTGCGGGTCGCCGGCAGGCAGACTGACGATCGTTGAGACTTAGCGGCCGATCGATGCCGAACTGTTTTTGGGAAGTGTAGCGAGCGATAATTTTAAAGCAGTCGTACGATTATGGCGCTTGTCCCATTGCCAACGAGATGATCGGAAGCGAGTAGTAGCAATCCACTATTAATGTATCTATTTTTTTATGCGACAAACTAAGTGGAAAAAGTTTTCGCCGGCAGTGTAAACAGCCAGCAATCAATTATTATTTAATATCTGTCTCTTTTATTGACATAGGCTCTATATCGTTGGTTCGTTTCTAGAGCAAGGAAATAGTCGATATCTGCTTGCTTCCCCACATGCAGTGGGACAAGTACAGTCACCAGCAATAATATATTAGCCCACATTGGGCGCAAAAATATCTGACATGCTCTTATACCTCTAGTAATATATTTATTTTTGTCTATGTATTTTTGCGCCCAATGTTGGTTACTATATAATTGCTGGTTACTGTTCCCTATTCCCGGTAGGCTCCAGTGCGCTCCATTTATTTTGGACTTTCAGCAGGCCGGAAAGATTTGGCCTGCAGGTAATGTGTTTGTCTAATGGTGCCCTTTTTACCGTGTTAATTCTACTTGTCTAATATAGTAAACAACGATCTAACCTCAAAATTAACAAAATTAAGCAATCACAGCTAATACATTGGTTAAGTGAAGTCTAAAATGTGTACTTAAATAGTTTATTTACAATAAAAGATTTTTTTTAGCCAAAAGAGGTTCATTTTGAGGTTAGAAAGTGGTTTACTATATTAGACAGGTAGGAATGAACACGGCATAGCACCAAAGATTAAAAACTAAAAACGGAAACGATTGTGTACATCGTTCATTGAATACAAAACGGACACAATCCGAAATGACTCAGTATTGCATTTTAAAATTAGAAGCGATTGGAATACGATTTTTAATGGAAGATCAAACTATTTTGGAATGTCCGTTTTGTATTCAATGAGCGACATGTTTGCTGATAGAACTACATTCAAACCCAAGGAAGTACTACTGTAAACTAGCTCTGTTTTGATTGAGTATCAAATGTTTTTGCGACACCGGAACACTCAATAACTGCGTCTCCCACGCTCTTGTAAATCGTAAATAAAAAACTGGTCAAGTGCAAGTCGGACTTCGCACCGACAACGGTTTAGTTAGATAGAAAACTAGAATCCGAGGGGCTATTGCCCAACGCATTCGCAATCGCAATCGGTTTCATTTTGAAAATCGAAGGCTTGTCTGCATACAAAATGATAACAATTGTTTCACTTTGAAGTCGATTGCGATTTCAAGTGCGTTAGACAATAGGCCCGCGGGTTGTGGAAATGCTAAGATTTCATGAATTTTGTTTCGTATACAACTTTTTTACAAGTTTTTATTTAACATGCATGCTTTTATTCTGATGACAGTATAATAGTATAGTACCATCGAGCTGGTCTGATGATGAAGACTCAGGGTGGCCATTGGAACTCCAAAATTACACATGATAAACCCGTCGTGTAAGGGCTCGTTAGGTATGGTATTGACGGGTAGATGACGACTGTGCAAAAAAAGTACAGTCAGCAAAAAAAGCGTGTGGCAAAAATTTATTTTTTGACAGAATGTTATTCACATGGAACCCTAAAATAGTATTTGCCTTCTACATTTTCGCAGTTTCACCACAGGTGTAGATTATGGGTATATTACGAGATTGTTAGTTGTCTTGTACAAATGAGGGGTAAGATTTAAAGCAAAGCTCAAGAAATGGCTATTAATGAAAAGCTTTTACAATTTAAGTGAATATTTTAGATGATTCAGATTCAGATTCAGATTTTATTACTCAATATAACACAGTATAAATTACATTAAGTACATGTCAAATTATATGCAGTTACATTGAGATCGTCAGAAATAGAATTAAATACCTATGTATACCTTAAGACTGTTTTAATATAATATACTTACCTAGTTGTTATTGTACGCCCGAAAAGGGCAAACTGTTGGACCTTTTATATTTTGTGACCTATAATGTACACAGTTTCTGACAGTAAATTTATTTTATCTTTATCTTTAAATGACGCAAATTGAGTACCTAGTATTGCTTTCAAATAGAGTTTAGGCGGGGGCAGGTAACGTTTACTTTGCACAAAATAAAAAATAACTACAGTAGTTTTTTAAGTAATATTTTATTAAATAAAAACAGATTTCAATTATAAAAAATACCTGAGAATATTTATTCCTTAAAAAATATAAATGCGAAAGTTTGTGTATTTGTTTGTTACTCCTTCACACCGCTCACTCCCAAAATACCACAATTTCAAAATACTAGACTATTCTATTTACCAAATTCCTTAATCACCAGCTTCGAAATATTAGGGAAGCATAATCAACGATACCGAAATTTAAATGTTATTTTTTGAGATTCAAGTATATTGAGAATCTGGTATTTTAAAATTCTGGTATTTCGGGAATGAGCGCTTCACACTACCAGGACGGCTGGACTGACCTGGATAGTGTTTGAAATGGTGATTTCTTATACCCTGCATTAACACATACTACATATAGTAACTTTATTACATTACATTACATTAAATCACGCCTGTTTCCCAGAGGGGTAGGCAGAGACTTCTTTCCATTTGCTACGATCTTGCCAAATTTCTTTCGCTTCTTCCACATTCATACATCGAATCATGCACGCACGTCGGTTTCGGGTAACTTTATATCCCGGATTTTTTTTTAAATCCTCAGGAAATAACGAATGACGACATAGCGGGCAGAAGATGGTCACAAAAATAATACGCGATTAAATGGCGCCAAACGATAAATTTCAAAATGTGAACTGTCCGGTTTTTCCGGATAATAATATTATCTAGCGTGAAATTCCAGTTAGCTCCGCCATTTGCATCGAGCAGCATCAACTCTCCATTATGCAAAAAGCGGCAATCTGTCTCGTGGTCTTTATCGTTTGTGCTTTGGAAAACGCTTTTCGGAGCTTAAATGGCTTTTTGGTAGTCACGGATTGCCAATTAATATAGTTTTATACTGAGAGCTTTAAACGTAGATTGTACCCGGATTAAAAAAATACTGTATCGTTTTATTCCACGTTGTTTAACTACTCATGTGTTTTCGATAACATTTTTTCAACAAACGTTTTTTAAATGCACAAGGTCACTATTGATGAAGATATACATTAAATTACGCCTGTTTCCCAGAGGGGTAGGCAGAGACCACGGCTCTTTCCTTCCCCACTTGCTACGATCTTGACAAATTTCTTTCGTTCTTCCACATTCATACATCGAGTCATGCACGCACGTCGGTTTCGGGTACTTAAGATTCGGCCCTTTTCCAGTATATATATTTTAACAAAAGTAAAATAACGGCCTTGCAACAACAATGTTACTTAATTATAAAAAAGGAGAAAGATTGCGAGTAATTCAATCCTACATGAGCAGAACTTTCTCAATATTCACATCGCCAATTCCTTAAAACCATAAGTCAAAAGTTTTCGACCAATGTGTCTCACCGGTAATGACCTACAGGGTCGAAATGTCACTCACAGCTCAGCACGGTTAGCACAAGTTGTATTTTCTTGCTTGTCGGTCAGTGGACTCTATCGTTACTGACTATATAGAAAGAGAGATACGAGCGACAAACATGTGCTAGTCGTGCTGCTCGACTAGTTCACCAGTTCAAAGTCACTAAGCGCTACGCTATGGAAAGGGCTATACTTCATTTTTTTTTGAATTAGAAACCACGACAACATTATATTGCGGCTCGTGAACTGTAATCTCTTTACAATTTGTACTGGAGTAACAATTGATGACACGCAAATAAAGTGACATTAAAACAATTTTGTTTTGCGGCTATTGTACTGTACTATTGCTAGGTAATAAATAGTTGAACAGACGCAATATAATGTTATTGTGGTTTCTAATTCTAAAAAAAAATAAGTATATGCTTGGAGTCTCACTGAAGGACCGCATTAGATGTAATGTGATCTGCAAAGCACCACAGTAACCGATACAGCCCGCCGAATTAGTAAGCTGAAGTGTCAGTGGGCCTGGTGATGTTTGCCGCAGAACTGACAACCGTTGGAGCCGTCGAGTTCTTGAGTGGAGACCACGTCACGGCTATCGTCGGCTGTACTTCGCACCTAGTAGGGAACTTTTATTCCCAGTTGTTCGCAGTGTGAACCAAGGGGTGCGGACAACAGGGAATAAGCTTTAACGTCGTGTGGTATGCCCTGGGCAAGACGGAGTGATGAAGGGCAGAAGATGATAGATTGGCCGGTGTAGGTTGGAGGAGAGAAGCTGAAGATCGGGAGCAGTGGCGTAGATTGAGAGATACCTTTTTCCAGCAGTGGACTATACGGGCTAATAATGATAAATTGCAACATTCACAATACCAAAACATTCAAAGCCGATATGGTTTTACCTAGTCTAATAGACTCAGGTGTTTTGCCTTTCCACCATCGTTCAAAATTTACTACTTAGATTTTTTCCCTGCTCGTTAATTTAGGGTAATTAATTGCGGCGTCTAAGTATATTAAAAGAGAAATGACTCATTCGAAATTGGGCTAACATCATAAACGAATGCTCTTGCTAAGTATCTAACCATTCTCAGTGCAATATCGGGTCAATTTTGAATATAAATCAGGGAACGGACATCGAACGTGTTAACGACTAGGTTTTTAGTACCTAACCTCATTGGCGTCAATTATAGATGCTTTCAATGGAATTGGGCAATCGAATGGCGTTTTAACAGTCGTATTTCGTGTCTTTATGCTATTGTCAGCGCCAAATGTCTGGAAATTGTGGAGTAGGTCAGTTTAAAGACCTTTTATAGCTTTTGCTCGTGATTTCGTTTCCGGAGAGATTCTTACTTTTGAATATGAACTTTCTATCGTAACATAACATAACCTAACTCAACCTTGTATATGTTCTATTTTTGAATTTCAGTCTCAAAGGAAACTTGTAATAATGTTGCGCTTGCCTGCGACATTGTCAACGTATAATTTTATTCGATATATTAATTTCAAATTCAAATTCATTTATTTGCAAACCGACAAATTTAGAGACCGCGAAGACATTGACTTTACGCCCTTAATTAAACATTTGGAAGTTGTTTTACCTACGGACACTGAACAAAAGATACCTTTAAAAACATTAGGCCTAACAATACCTTCCTCCTTGGACAGTCGATTAAAGACTCCTTATGCATTATTCCCGAGAAAAGAGCTTCTAATAAAAATAGAATCTAAAGTAACGTTAAGTCCGTTCGAGTTCAAACCGAAGTTTTCCGAACAGACCCGAACAGATCGATTTCAAGACCCAAAACCCTTAGTGGTTATCAAATTTCTCTTAAAAGGATCGTATCTATCGGTTGCTAAAGTTATATCTCAAGCTTTCCTTAGTAGTTTAATTTTGTAACACCTTAGCTAATGTAAGTCTTAGGTAAACTTAGGATAAGATAGCTTGAGTAGTACACAGGTGTTGTGCATTATTCAATTTATATTCAAGATGACCTAGATGTAGTTAACGGTAATTTTGTATCCAACACAATTTGAAGATACTAGTAGAAGTGCACTGTTTATATTGTCGATATAAAATCAACGCAGTGCAGATGTGCAGCTTACTTGGGTTTTATTTTTGCAGTGGCAAATTTAACATTTGAGTTTATTTCCTTAGAACTCTTATAATTTCCTTGTAATATCACTTATTTTAAGGTCTTTGCAATAATTATTCCAACAAAATAATTATGATATGATTTTACACTATCAAGGATGATTGCTGAAATATTATATCTGGTGTAAAACGGTTTTTCTACTATTTTTTAATCAAACTAGGGTTTCAATCAAACTCAATTTTAACACTGGACTTTACTTTTTGAAAAGCTTCGTTATTTCCATAGTTTTCTTCTTTCTGAGTCGCTGAATCCAAACCCTTTTGAATTTAGTCCTTCGTAGTTACTGTTCTGCATGATCTGGTATCTGATGGTATTTATATTTCTCTCTCTCCTTTCAAATGTTTCTATGTAATCTCTCTGATCTATTGTTTCAATTTTATATTTAAATGTCACTTACGAGAAAAGTTTGGCCTTGATTAAATTTCTTCTTCTACATAATATATCACCCGACTAGACAAAACACAGACCAAGTTTTGTTTCCTTCCACAAAGTATAATGCTAAATAAATTAAACACTGTACAGTCAAAATCACTAATATCTATACACCTTTACCGTCAAATATATGCATCATCATCATCATCGTCAGCCCACTTCCGTTCACTACAGGACATAGGCCTCTCCTAAAACATACCACAGAGCTCGGTCTTCACTTTTTTGGTTTCCAACCGCTCTCAGCTTCCAATGTATGTAAATATTAACCTTATTGTCAGTGGCATAGAGGCGTGTAGATATTATTGACGTCTTGGCAACGCATTTTCATCCATAACTTTGACTGTAACCTAGAACTTACGCCAAGCTGTTAGCAATTTTGTTTAGATACCTACCGTAAAAAGGGGGTGAGGGGACAGATCCTAAAATTAAGCGAATAATGGTACTAATTATTTCGAATAGACGAAACTTTATTATCCATTTAATAATAGTTCTTATTCGTAACAAGTTATGAGTGATTTTAGGTTGTGTCCCCACTCACCCCTTAATCCCTACTCACCCCTTAATCCCTACTCACCCCTTAATCCCTACTCACCCCTTAATCCCTACTCACCCCTTAATCCCTACTCACCCCTTAATCCCTACTCACCCCTTAATCCCTACTCATCCCTTAACCCCTACTTACCCCATTTTACGGTATCAATATATTAAAATTGATTACTGTTGAATGTGCAGTCTAATATGCTTTTGAGCTACGATCCATCTCAGCTTAGCTCGATCGAGCGGTGATAAATCGTTCTACTTCGACAATTCATCTCTCTTAAGTAACACCTTTCCTTGCAAGTAATAAATTATCATTCGACAAGGATTGCAAGTATCTTAGACGAAGGGCAGGTGGTCTATTAGAAAGTATTGTGAAAGGATTTAATTTAAGCAAGGGGTCTATTTTACATTATCTATATGCGTCGAGTGGTCGATGGTACTACTTAGAGGTAAAATTAAAGTGGAATTGATTGAGTGGAAGTGACCTTGAGTTGACATTATAATAATAATAATAATAATATTTATTTATTTCAGGCAACTGGGCCCATAGATTGTTAGTAACAAAGAATACTTAAATGGCTAAAGTTAGTGTATACAATCTTAACCTAGGTCTTACATAGCTACTTAGGGTCTTGGTACATTGGGAGATGAACCGACATCCACTTCCTGTAAAAAGGATTGTCCCATCTCCCCTCTATATCGGCAAGCAGGGTGTTGGTGCTGCCCCGCAGGCGACACATCTGGGAGGCAATTCTCTTTCGCATTATGGCATGGAAGTCATCTATGCGTGCCTCTGCAAACATACCAGATGCGCTGCAGAAGCGGGGCAACCCCATCAGCATCCTGAAACCGTTATTGAATTGGACACGTAGAGCACTGTAGGCACGCTTCGTACAGTTGACCCACAGGCTGCACGTGTAGAACGACTGACAATACGATTTGAACAAAGTTTTTTTGACCTCAGCTGTACAACGTGCAAACCTGCGAATCAACATATTCGTTCTTACCGCGAGTGCTCTACGTTCCCTTTCAATATCTAAATTATCCTTCAAGTCCTCAGTGAGAACATGACCCAAATATTTAAAGCTAGACACTCTATTCAAGGCGACTCCTCCGAGCATCACCGGCTCCACAACAGGAAGGGTCTTGCGACCTGCCCGAAATATGAGTATCTCACTCTTTTTTATGTTATAGCAAAGCCCATGAGACTCTGCATATGAGTCACACACTCCCAACAATCTGTTCATGGCACTGATTGACGGGCTCAGCAGCACCATGTCATCAGCGTAACTAATGTTGTTTACCATTTGGCCACCCACCGAACAACCGACCATGGTGCCCCTGAGCTCGGCAATCAGCTCGTTTACATACATATTAAAAAGTAAAGGTGAGGACAATCCCCCCTGCCTTACACCACATTCCGCCCTGTAGCCATCCGAGAATGACGTTCCCCACTTGACAAAGTTATTTTGGTTGTTATACCAGAACTTAAAAAGATCTATCAGTTCTGGTGGAAGCCCCGCAGTGCGCAATTTTACCCATAACTTTTCATACGAAACTAAGTCGAATGCTTTTGACAGATCGAGAAAAGCCGCGCACACTGGCGTCCTTCTGTCAGTATAGTACCTCATGGTGTGTTTGAGTACCATTATCGCGCTCTCAGTAGAAAGCCCTGCTCTGAAACCAAATTGTCTCTCATCTATGTCTGCATATCTGCTGAGGTAACGCTCAAGCACAGCGTCAAGCACTTTAGCTACAATTGTAGCTAAGGAGATGGGTCTATAATTATTTGCATCCGATATATCCCCGGTTCTATTCTTAACTATAAATTATAAATCAATGGAAATGACCTAAAATAAACTACATGGTCCGTGGTTTGACATATTGTCACTTAAGGTATAACTATTTAATAGCAAAGCTTAAACTAAAAATAAATGTAAAAATACCTAAGTACCTTGCAAAAGATAGGGTGTTTTACAGTCTACAGTTAAGACCTTAATTGAAAATCTAAGTTTTCAACCTTGGGATGGTGTCCTATACACTATTTGTTAGTACCTATTACTAACATTTTCGAGTTTTAGAGCAATGTTGTATTTAAAATTTCGTGCAAACTGCTTACAGTTTAAAATATTGTATCTCGTTTACTGTTCGGCATGCAGAAATGATTAAAAGACCTAATTGTAGCGTATTTAGTCTTGTTAATTCCTTTTTAATACAACTTAGCCATAGAACATAATCCAAAAATGGTTGATAAGTAGCCGACCTTTGCAAGGTACAATGTATAATTTTATTGTACGAGTACCTACTAAAGGGTTAAGTCTACAAATACTTGAGAACCATTGTCGATCTTTGTGAAATTGATGAGAGACAAGATGATTAATCTAAGTGGATCAGTATAAATCAGTATAAATCAGTGTAATCGAAAGCTATTGGAGAAAAATGTTCTTTGGAACTACATATATCGTTGATGTTGGAAGAAACTTCGCAGTCTAAGATATAATTATCTCTCTGGTCATTTATGACTCCTCTAGCTTTTGTTCAGGTTATACAATGGCGATTGTGGCGAAGAACTGTTTAGACTAGGCCTTTTATCAATGTTTTATCATGTGGTCTTATCGGCAGGATGTTAATTGTACATCCCCATGTCCTTAAGTATCTACACTCATCTCGCAGTTTTCGAGAGGATTCTTTTCTACTGGGTAAAACGATATTGCGTTGTTAAACGATATCATATTGTTTAATTTGGCCGCCTTTACTGTCAAGTAAATAAGAGCTATCAAATTGTTGACAAGATGATAACACGTCAAAAACCATAAGGTTTTACCGAGTAGATTCTTAGCCCACACTTTTCGCGCATATAATAAAGGTCCACAGTCCCTCGGCCTTTCGTAATGTCAGTTTATCGTAATAAATCGCACTTTCTGTAGAACAAGAGCATAATGTACCATATGACAACAAGGGCAATTGTGCCCTTGTCCTGCCGAAGGTGCGAAATATAGAGAATGTTTCTTTTAAGGCTTCATACATTTCTTTTCAGATTTACTACTGTCAGGCACGTTGACTGAACTGTTAGTCCGTGTGAGATATAATAATTCGGAATGAACTTATAACTTACTGTTATAAATATTATATATAACGTTGTAAAACACGATAACACCCACTAACACTTCATAATATTTTGTTACAAGATGTTAGATGTTCCATACGCTCCTACACTGTTAAAAAATTGTAACATGTTTGTTACCGTGTTGTACTTTGTTATACAACATTTAATAAGTTATTTAACACGATAACAATGTACAACTTTTGTTATAATTTACACAAAAAATTTATAACGTTATATAACATATATAACGTTATATAACATATATAACGTTACACACCTACTGTGGGAACACCATAACAGCTGAGGCTTTTTATTACGCTATCATATGTATAAATATATATCTGGATTCAAAAATAGTTGTACACACACATGCTCACGCACACATTCAATATTTTCTTGGAAAGGAAATTGTGCAAGCCTAGTTTTTTACAATAACGTGGAACTCGGACTTAATTGAGGGTAAATTTCTATAGAAAGGTTTTGACAGCTACGCGATTGAAGCTTCACCTCACAATTAGGCAATGCAATTAAACCGGTTATTAGCAGTTCTTGCATGAAATTTACCGGATAACACCGGTTATAACCGGTTGTTTGCATTCCCTGTTCACAATCCTCATAATGTATTAACAAATGTAAGGATACAGTAAAATAATAATACTTTCAAGGTTGTCACAGGTGGGCCTATAAAACTATAATTTTATTCCAAAGTATGGAATATATCATTCTATATTGCGTGGAGAGATGGAATTGGATATTGGCACAGCGGTAGTTTGAAGTGAGACATAGGGCGTGAGAACGAACGAGTATAACGAGTACTAAGAAAAGTTTTTTTAGATTTGCATTGTTAAGGTTCCGTAATAAACATGGAACCCTTGTAGTTTCCCCACGTCCGTCTGTCCGTGGCTTAACTCAGAGACTCTTGATACAGGCGACTACAAACAGACATATCCACCTTGCTTTTGCCTTTGGAACCTTATTACAATGCAATAAAATAAAAAAGTCGATCATTAAATCTGAGCATACCGCAGTAAAAAGCACAAATTGTTGCATCTCACAATTGCGCAGAATTCATTCTAATTTAAACCCTATTCACTTGTGATAAAAGCTCTCGACAATAACTGAACTAACTGATGGTGCGTCGCGTGCGCACCGAATCTAACAATCTTATCTGCCGCTATTCAATTGTTTAATCACAGGACTAAATATACATTCACACAAATATATTATTCGCTCGTGTGTATTTTTAGCCACATTGTATGTTATTATTTTGCATCTGTATGATATTTGGTATGCGTTCAGGACCAGTTCCAAGTTCATTTAACTTTTCAATTTAAGGTATGTATTTACCTTATCAACATTTTTTTACAGTTCAATTTCATCATTAGAAGCTGAAAGACGTTCACTGGTCAGCTGCATAATGATAGGACTTTCCCGCCATAATATCGTCACAAAGAACACTCTGGCGCTACCTACTTTCTGTCTGATCCGTTTGGTATTTTTTTTAATTATTAACCACAAGAAACACCGCCAGTTTACTTAAAAATGAATCATTATTACGCAAGCAGCCGCGTATAAACTTAGAGTAAAATATATTATTAGATACTGAGGAGCAACTAAAATGTAAACAAATGCGTAACATAAACAGACGAAGCCCACACGTGAAAACAGTTCAACGGGTTAACTATTCTATTTAACTATTCGTTAGGGACTTAACACACAATCTTGACGTAAACGCGCGGGTGACGCGATTTGAACGCAAAGAATACGCGTTATGTTCGCAGCTTATTCGATATTGTTATGTATTAGTCGACGTTGATAATAGAAACCCACACAATGTGTATCAACTTTATTACCATATGTGTTTATGGGCGGTGGTGATTATTTCCCATAAGGTAACCCGCATGCTAGGTTTCCTTGAGTAATATTAAAAAAAACACATAAAGTAAAATATATTTTGTTCTTTACACGCAGATATTTAGTTTTGCAAACGTACTCGTAAAGTAAGTTAGAGAGCTCGTTAGAAAGACACTGCACAGCAACGGCAAAGAGTACCTAGGAAATTAATACTAGAATATACTTACTCGTACATTATAAGTAATGACATCATGATAAAAACCAATCAGATTAACTTTATGATTATATTTCTGGTTAATACATAGTTCTTATAATTAGATAGTATAGTTATTAATAGACAAAATAATTTCAAGATCTCAGTATGTTTGCATATTTTTTTGTTTTGTGCTCAAGTAATTTTATGCTGTATGACTGTTGAGAAATAAATAAATATGTTAATGATGTGGTAAAAATATTTTTTTATGCATATGAAAGAATTGTATGTCCAGCATAGGTTCGGTTCGTTTAACAGAAAAGATACTTTGAAGCAAGATTTTCAAAACTTCGACTGCCGCATTCTTCTTATTTATGAATAAATCTGTAGAAAAAAAACAGCTGACATAATTACATTAGAGATGAGATCTTGTAACACTTTTCTTCTGATTTTGTAGTAATGTTGATATCTTAAATACAAAAACTAGATCTTGCGTCAATGTCCGTGGTATCTATCTACGACGACTGCGTCTGGACGCCTCGTGTGTGTAGGCCCTTAATTATCTATGTATAATGCTTCCCCGAAACTATGCAACGTGCAAGTCTTGCGTCAGGTTATTATCTTCAGACATAAATTTAATTCATAAACATGTCATTTTGTTTGAATAAGCTGTAAGGAGTTGGTAATAGGGTAAGTGTTGAAGTAGGCTAATCATCTCGGTGATATCTTATTGTTACTCAAAGTTTTGATGATTTTAAAATAACAAAAGCGCTAAAGCAAAAAAGCCAGCAACAAAACCTATAACTTCATTTTGGGAAGGCTTTGATGGATGCATCGTGCCGATCCTTTGAACTGCCTGTGGACGTCCTTCAGGCAGTCCACGTGGTGGTCATGATGACGATGATGATGATGATGATGATGATGATGATGATGATGAAGATGACCGTGATGATGATGATGATGGTGATAATGTTGTTTTATCAAATTGCAGATTTACTTTATCTAGTATATATAGCATTTGAGTAGTATTAAGTGGAAGAAGGTCAATGCGTAGGTTAAAAGGCAATTTTAGCTGTCACTTCAAAATATTACCTAAAGTTAGAAGCATAATGATAATGATAGACTCAGACATATGCAATTGTGCAAGTGCGTACAGATTTAGTGCATAATCATACGAAATTGTGGACTGTTCAAATACTATCGTATTCTTGTTGCTTTTTCAATTAGCTTATGATGGACACTGTAGAGTGTACCTACCTGACTGAGGAATCAAGATAAATACAAACTTTACCAACCAAGTACTATGGTTGTATGATTATTCAGTATAGTTTGTGGCTACCGTAGCTTTTTTTGCATCCATGGCCAAAACCCGTACTTCTACCCCAATTAGAAGAAAACTTGTCATACAAGTCATGTAGGTACCTCTAACCACTTCGTTCCCAAGAAATAAAACTTTTTCCATTACTCTGCTTCCACTTAGCCTGTTTTCCACGACTCTTAGTGCGTAATTCATATAACAAAAGGGAGTTAAACTTCGTCAGTGGCGGGCAATTGCAGCGGACTAAAAACACTAGCGTCATAAACCATCTGAGAGAGCGGTGGGCCAAGGCTTGGAAAACTAGAGAGGAAAGAAAAACAAGTTGTTTTTTTTCCTACTTCCAAACTTTTTGCAGAGAAAGATGAGCGACTGTGTATGTAACGCGAAACTACTATTTACCACAAACCCCTAAAACAGACTCACGTTTCCATAAGTTATGATGAGGACACGGGGCGTGATTCCTATCGCAATACATATTTTCTCGATGATGTTACGTTAAAATCACGATTCGATAGAAGGAACATGTTTATATTCGAGGAACAAATACAACTTAAAATAAAAACTGTTCTTGAAATCTCAAGGTCACATTAAAGTGGTCCTAAGAATCTATACAATTCTATATAATATTTTCCTTTTTTCTTTTTGTTAGGTTATAATTTTCTTTATTAGCGCCTAAGTACAGTAAGTGATACTGTACTGGACGGCAACATCCTTGAATATACTATAAACAATAGACTGTGTTTTACGATATAGATCGAAAGGGTCATAAACTATATATCTATAAACTAAATAAAGACCGTAAAATCAAGACGACTTTGTTTTATCATAATACGACCAGTTTGATTCGAGGTTAACGCAAAAGAATTTTCAAAAATCCATAAACGTACCTAGTATATATTGTTCTTAAATAAAAGTACTTAAGTCTCGTTTGCGTAGAATTTCCTATTTCCAATATTTAAGGTAGATGGCGTCCATGTGTCGTTTTTTCCACTCAGTATACAATGCGTGGTTTGGGGCCAGTAACGAAACATGTTCATATGCAAAAATGACTTCATTATTTCTTGTACAATTTCATGTTAAGTATCTTTGTCAACGCTAACCTATATTTAATCAATGCCGCTGCCTCTCAAAACTTTAGCCACATCGGAAGCTGGCCTTTACGACCGTCCCGTCGACCTATTTCACTAAACACCCATAAAGCCCTGCAGGGCCAGTGGATAACGTCATTCTTTTATTAGACCGCGGACGTGTCTTTTACATTTTTGAGTTATAGCTTTTTGGCGTAAACATACCAGGAGGTGATGAATCCATTACAGTTTTATAGGGTGAGGACGAGGTGACGAAATGATGACGTAAGTATCAAATAAAGCGTAGCGTAGGTTTAGTTTTATACTACATAGATGATCAATTTGTTTTTCTATCCATGGGGGAGAATATAGATCGGTTACTCTGACTAATTCCGCGTAGATAAAATTTCCATTCGCATTTTCCACATTGTTTTTTTTTTATCCATTGCGAATTTTTGATTTCAGATTTTCTTAAATTCGAAATCAATTGCACTGGGTTGACGGAGTTGCGCTGTCGCGGAGCTCCTTTTTCTGGGTGCTATGGCACTTCGGGCCTTCTGCAAAACTAACATGACCTAAACCTATCTGCCTATTTCGATCTGTTTCAACTTAATTACCATGGGAAATTTTACGAATGGGGAACATCCTAAATGAAAAATAATATAATGCGATCGGAGAAAGTTAAAATGGGGTATAATGTGACTGGAAAGTTTGGTATGTCGTCGTGTAGCAGAAATGAGAACCATGTTTTACTATGAACATTGCAAATGAAAGCAACAAATTTGAATTCGCTATCGTAGAAAAGATAGTAATTTCGTAAAGATTAGTGGTTCCTTCAATTAACCTAACAAGCTTGAAAAAATATTCATTGTATGGGTAGACTGTTATCTGAGGCAGGCCGTTTATAATTTGCGCTGTGGGCAAGTTATTCTTTTTCTTTAAAATACAAAGCTGTGAATTGGAAAAGGTTTTGTTACTGTTAAAGTCTGCGGCTTTAGAAACGTTTCTGCCACATTCTAGCCATTAGTGGGAAAGAAATAAAAATAAATGGTTTAGCAAAACCGCTAATTGTTGAAATACTGCTCGAGCCTTAATTCTTTTTCAACTTGGCAGACTTGAAAAGAAAAATAATAATTGGATTGAAATAAAATACCTAGTATAAAACAAAGTTGCTTCCCGCCGTCTGTCTTTCTGCGTGTACGTTTAGATCTTTTAAACTACGCAACGGATAGTAACACAGTTTTTTATCATTAGATAGAACGATTCAAGAGGAAGGTTTTTATGTATCAAACATTCTGGCTTATTCTGGTGATTTACAGAAAACTCATAAACCGAAGCGAAGCGAGGGCGGCTCATTAGTAATAAATCAAACTTTTAGCAAATTTTATCGACGAGTGAAATAAAAGAATAATCAGTGTCTTCATGCCAGTGGGCGAGGAACAGCTAAATTGATGGCATGTCATCGCTATATGGACATAAGTGCCGCAAAGGACTTATAGTGATTGACGTTTAGAGATCGTTATGTGTATTATGCAACTCGGCATGCAGTTATAACGCCTATAACACATGCGATATGATGCGATCATTGGCTGAATTGCTCGAGGAACTATTTTTCCTACTAGTATTTAACTGAGTGTTTGAATGAATACCAACTTGGATAATAAGCAAATGAGTAAAAGAAGAAAAATTATATCTACAGAAATACGGAAATCATGATTATGGTCTATTTTTAGAATTTCTAAAAGAAATTTTATTACGTCTGTAATGTTATCGCTGCCTTTACAATTGTACAATATTTGTTGCTACTCAATAACAAAACATTTCTAAAAAGTATTTTTGTCAAAGGGAAACTCTAACAAAACACTTGAATACCACATTGACAGGAAGTACACAAAAAGCCATTGAAAGTCCCTTTTCTCCCGAGGAAAATTATTTTCTATAAAACGAACTTCCTTTGCAGGGACCTAAACTGAACGCTTTCTGATTTGAAGAAAAATCGCGAGAAATACTTCATGCATTTTTACGATGTTTGCTCGAATTTCGCTGTCATTGCACTTTATATTTTGTGCTGTTGGTAACGTTATGGACGTTCTGAATGTCAGTGGAAAAGAGATAAACATTTAGAAGGTAAAACGGGCTCTATTCAACCCGGTAAAACCATATTGATTTTGTTGTGTTATGGTATTGTTTTTAACTCAGCTCGGGCTGAAACCTGCGTGCCTGTTATGGTGGTCTTTATTGTTGTGACGTGTGTATCACTATGTAAGTCCGAGACTGACGGATGCTTTATCCACACCGACCATATTACGGGCCCTGTTATTGTCATGCGTTGTTCATTTGAAAGTGTAGTCTAGTAGGATTTGTTGATATTGTATTGTTTTAACTGTGTGTTAGTATCTTTTAATTATTGGAGCCTTGTGCAGTACAATGCATGATGTCAACAAGCAAGCAAGAATATATTTCCTGTAAAAAGTTCACGTTTAGTAAACTTTGGAGAATTTATCTCAAATTATGCATATAGACGCGCCCCACGAATTAATTATGTTAAGTATTTTTAAAATCGTGTTTGGTTGCAGCACGAATAAAACTTCTCAGAAGGATTGTGAATTATTCACGTAGGTGTTTTTCAAAAAAGGTCCATACAAATTAGGCTTCAAGCGATAATACTTCTCATGTTTTTCTAACATGAACTCGCAATCCTACCACCCAACCGACATAATCCCAGAAAGGGATAGTACATAGATAGTACAGAAGATGAACTTCTTGACTCCTCTAACTACTTCCTTTAAAACTCGGTCATGGACGTGAGAATCTAATTGAGCCCTTCATTAAACTACCATAAATATGTCTGTTAATATTCCCTTCTGTGTTAATTGAGTTCACATTTTTAATTGGGACGATGCGTGAACTATAAGCCCACGAGAGCAAAGTCATTAACACTTTTAGATTATCTCTGAAATACGACCAGAAATAGATGTAGGGATTTCAGGAAAATCCTGTTTCAATGATGGTTATTTACGGTTTTTAGCATACGTACGAGGTCGTATGCTAAAAACCATGTTACTATAGACCATTTTTGTGAATGTGGTGTGTTCTGTTGAGGCTTGGTTGTTTGTGAACATTTATTATTTACTAGAGAAAATATACGGAATTTATGAATTGATTGAATTTGCGGTGAGGTCTCGATTACGATAATAAATAATTATGTGTTATTTGATACTTGTTATTTGTGATACAAATAATGTGTTATTGTTAAAGTACCAGCAAAAATATAATGGTTTGTTCGGGTGAATTCTCTTCTAGTAGGTTATTATTTGGCGTAACAAAAAAGTAATTGAATGAAACAATTTTTAAGATTGTTTTGTTGGATTGTCCTAGAAAAATAGAGCAACGATCGACGTGAGGCTCCTAAAAAGATAGTAAAAAAAGTCCATCCGACTTTTTGTACTATCTTTGTAAAAGTCTTATTAAGGCATATTTTTGCTGCGCAATATTTTTCATTTCCCCGAGGATAAGGCGATAAGCAAAAATTCAGCGTCAGAAAAAGCCTTCAAAAGTAGTGGTTTAATAATTCAGTAATTTTTATTAAAAAACTGTTTTTCTTCTTTTTAAACCAATTATTAAAGTTAAAACACTTTAGGGGACAAGATAGTAATTGTAGCTTTTAAACAAAGCTACTTAATTGGCAATTACCTCATTAGAAGTTATAGCGTAGCTGTTGGATGCTATGCCGCTTGTTATTTATTGTTAGCCTAATGGCGATATCTCAGACAAAACACCTGGAGAAATTGCAACCTAGTTGCAAACAGACCAGGGTTGAATCTGCTTTGACTATTGAAATTAGATATTGCATTTTTGCTTAGGAGGCAGAAAGGTTCAAAGTTAAACAACGATTTGTGCTGTTAGATTTTACCTACATATTTTTCTACAATCCACACTACTAGGTTTGCGTGAATATAATCCTAATAGTTCAAAGCAACATCCAAGCCTATACATTTCAGAACTGTTCCTTTTGTATTCCGGTTTACTGATTTTTCAATTAAGTTCTTCTCTTACGACAGATCCTATTAACGTTTGGTGCCACGCTTCTTCATTTATATCTTAAAGTGACCCGATGTTGTGTTCTTGGTGTCTAGTGTGTAAAACAAAGAGGGTCTTCAATTAAACGGCCGTAGGCATTCACTTCGCTATTTGGGTCATACACTTCATAATGTCGCTTCGGTGCTTCTTAACTTTAGAGAAACGAACTCTGTACCTTTTTCAATAAAAACAATTGAAATTAGAAAATACATCGCATGCAAAAGAACGCCCCGAACTTGATGTTGAATTTCGAATATGAATTTGTAAAATGAAACTTTCGAGGGTTTGTTTCTTAAAAAGCGGCCGGGTCTTCCTCAAATGTTCTTTTTAAGAATTCTACTCTTCTTAATAAACAAATGACTTCCACATTTTCACCATAGTTCACCTCTGAAAAAAGAGGTTCGGTTTATCCTGTTAAGTATATTAATGTAGTAATTTATGTTTTCTTACATAACATTCGAGCGTGTCGTTTAAAAATCAGACCGTAAGCTTTTATTAACTTGCTTCGTTCGTATGTTTTTCCGGTTCATAATTTGTAATTCAAATTTCGATCACTCGCTGTTATCCAATTCGAGCAGAATTTTGAGTACACATGTAAATCGACTGACAAGGTGACAAATGCTTTATAAAGAGCTGAGCTATGGATGGACTCTTAATTTATAATTAGCTATGATAAAAAACTGCCTGCAAAAAAGGTTCAAACTTAAAATGGTTGTCAAAAACTAGTTTTTTAATTTACTCAGCCTATTATTCGACCGCAATCAGAATAGCAACGGTATATACGGTCAGCACTTATTAATGATGACTTACTTGTATTAATTTATTATTTACAATGTTTTCTTGACGATTTAAATCGGAATACTCACAATAATTTCACAGTTATTTAAGTCAGTGATAATTTCGAGATTACATTTTCACGCTACTAAATATATGAAAAACCGGGCAAGAGCATGTCGGGCCATGCTCAGTGTAGGGTTCCGAAGCCGTAACGACAAACACAAAAAACTATCTCAAAAATCAACATGTATGAAACAATTTTCTATTTAAAGTTATTTGGCACTGTCTTAGATGATTTTTAGTAGGTATAAACCCGTTAATCGCCTGTATCTCAGGAACTAATCATGTCTACTTAGCCGTGATAGTTTTCCTTTAAAATTCGTTATATGCGCTTTCGTTGAAGATTTTTTTCAGATTTTTAGTACTTGTAGTTTTGGCTGTAGGGGGGGGGGGGGACACTTGACTCTAACAAAAAATAGCGCTTTAAAGCTTAATATTTCATAAACGGATCCCTTAATCGAAAAATTGATTGCATAAACCCGAAATATTTTTGAAAGACCTATCCAACGACACCCCACACTATGGGGCAGGCAAGAAAAAAAAAAGACATCCACACGTTACGTGTAGGGGAGGTGCATTAAAAAAAAATATTTTTCAAAATTTTATTTTACCACTTTGTTGGCGTGACTAATATGTACATTCATGCCAAATTACAGCTTTCTAGTACTATGAGTCTCTGAGCTAGGCTGGGGACGGACGGACGGACGGACGGACGGACGGACGGACGGACATGGCGAAACTATAAGGGTTCCTAGTTTGACTACGGAACCCTAAAAAAAGGTCATGGACCAACCGCTTTAGAAATTCTAACATTAAAATCGCGATGCAAATTTATTTAAGTTAATTGAAGAAGATAATTGGAATTGTAATTAATGGAATGAATATTGTTCCTCTTTTCTTTGATCTTGTTACTTTTTTACCATATATTACAATTTACAAATGTGATAGTAATTTGGTCTATCTTTTTGAACCGATCTCGATGTAATTTGGTATATAGATCGCTTGAATCCTGAGGAAGGACAAAGGGTACGCAAACGGAGTCCGCTAGTTAGTTTATTATATTTTTAGGTACTTATCTGCCCACCGTACCGCTGATTACTATGGGTTCATATACTTTCGTCAAATCGACTGTCAACCTCCATACACATTCTAATCGTGAATAAAAAAATACATTACTATTAATGAATACGTGCAAACAAGAAAGGGAATATAAGTAATATTGATAAAAATATCTGGAACGGCCAGTTGACCCATTCTATAAGTCTTAAAGGTTATCAGATCACAAACCAGGAAACGTGTTTACATTGTAAAACTCTTAAAGTTTCTTTTTATGAAATGATTGAATTTTATATTTATTTAAGCTTACCTAAAATGGAGTGTTTAAAGGCTTACAGTGGGATTATTATGACGTATCTGTGAAATTCATTTTACACTGAGAGAAAGGGACAGAGTTATGTAACTGCTATAGCTCCGTCTGCACGAACGTCGAACTGCATAGTCATGTCATAATAACCCCCCTGGTATACAATACTGAACATAAAACATTCAAACTTGAATACGTCTGAGATGAATACATTGTCTTAAACATACAAAACGCATTCTCTATTTATACTGCCCGCCCACTTGCACTTAAGGTTTAGTAGAATATGTTTGCCAAACTGGGATCATATGACATAGTTCCTCGATGACCTCAGCATTTGAATACTGAACAGCCGATGACAACCACGTCTTTCCTTATCAGACTTATTAATGCCTTCCTTCCGATGCAAGAATATAATAAAATGTTTATTCCTATGTTTGTTCGAATTATACGTTAAATTTCATCATCAATACTCGCTGAGTTCATTCAGAATAGAATAACAGTGTTCATTTGTGACGAGCTTTGTACGGGCGGCCTGTTCAGGGGGGCTAATTATGACATAGCTATGCAGTTAATTTTACAGTGAGCGTCAAGGACGGAGCTAATTATTGCAGTTACATAAATCTGTCCTTTTCTCTCAGCGTAAAATGAATGGAATACATAGGTCATAATAACCCCACAGTTTTGTGCTTTGTCATTTTAACGTCATGTTTGAACTGATATACTACATGTTAAAGGTTTTAAAATGACAAGTTACAATAGTGTGCAGCTACTTATAAAGTGTCGTCTTGTACCGTATGTACCGTCAATTTAAGAGTGTATGTTCTAAAAGTAACGGGTTACTAGACCACTTAATTTGGCAAAAAAGGTCGGGTATGCCAACCCTTTTTGATTTTGAATCAGCACAAAAATAAAAACACAATACGAACAAAAAAAGTTGTCATTATAGGTGATTATAGTAAGTTCGCAGTGACGAACATTGCCAAATTAAGGGTTTGATTATTGTCAAAATGTAACTAATCTTTGTGAATTGGTAGGTTAGGCATCAATTTAACTTATGACAACAAAAACGGCCTATTGATCTCTTTCTTTGAGAAATGCTCTTTATTGCGTTCAAGAGCTTTTCTAGATAGCAAATCGTTACTACTTCAGAAAAAACTCAAACTGCTATTATGATGTAAGCGAAAAGTGTAAACATTGTATCGCTTATAAAGAGAGTGCAATGACCGCTCTATTAACGGTAAATATTTATCTTAGTTGTCATCCTAATTTAAATGCAACTTGGGGTGGCTCTAGACAAGAATGCTAATGACACATTCGAAATTACGCTTTAACTACAGTAGAATATGACTTATTTTCAGTGTGGGTATTGTATTGCCGCTTGTATAAGCTGAAGTGTCTTCAAGTGCATTTTTAGAGATTATTGTAGTCGATAATTATCTGTTCAAAATATGTACCTACCTACAGTTTTTATAATCGTAAAATTTGTATGTATAACGTGGTCTTGTTCCAATAGTAGAGTAGACAAAGCAAAATTAAATGCAAAAAAATGTGTAGATAGGTACTCCATGATATCGTTTTAAATAGTAAGGATGACTTTCAGGATTAACATGCTAAAGATTTTCAGCCTAGAGCCACGTGCTTTCGGCAAAAAGTAACTTTTGTTTGATACTACCTACCACAAAACCCAATAAGCCAGACGACTTACACGGTGCCACATGTTGCCCTGCTAGGACAAATGGCGGTATCTCAGATGAAACCCCTGTAGCAAATGTTACCTTATTACTAATCGAAGAGGGTATAATTTGCTTTGGCTATTGAATTTGAGATACCGCCTCTTGGATTACGCAGCGCGATTTCTTGCATTTATTTTCTACTAGCTTCTGCCCGTCCCCGTGGAACTCGTTTATATCGTAGCTCCATACAAACTTTCACCCTGTATTTCACCACATTAGAGGATGAATTTCGGAAAAATAACTATTCTATGTCCTTTCCTAGGATTCAAACTATCTTTGCACCAAATTTCACCTAAATCGGTTCAGTGGTTTAAGCGTGAAGAGGTAACAGATAGACAGATAACCACACTTTCGCATTTATAATATTAGTATGGATTATGGGGTGTTCGTAGACTAAGCTATAAGTCCAGAACTTAGTTTGGGACTAGATCAATTTGTGAGGAGTTGTCCCTTGATATGAATTTACTTACTCATGTATATGGGTCGACGGTTCTTTCGCACAGATTATCACATTTAATGAAATCTAAAACATATTTTGATAATAATCGTTAAACCCACAATCATTATTGTTAACCACGATACGATCTAGGACTCTTTTATACTTGGTAAAATGATATTGCTTTTGACACGTTATCATAATGTCAATGGTTTGATAGGCCCTATAAATTTTCTTTTCAACATTGGCGTATCAATTTGCAATATTATTAATATACGTGTTAGAATTGTCAGAAAGTGACGGATGTTTTATTCACATTTTGACACGCGATAAACGCAGCCATATTAGGCCCTGCTTAAAACAATACGATAACATGTTAAAAGTATTAGGGTTTTACTGAGTAGAATAAAGCCATATTCAAATTAATACAAAGGTTTTTTTTTCGTTCATATTCGTTATTTCGCAGTCAAAGACGACCACTTTAACAGTCAGAAAACGCTTAGCAATATTTCTGAAAAATACTTTTCTTTTATTTCCCAAGCCAAGCCTTCCACTGTATCGAAATCGAAGATCTAAGCGAGCTTCATCGTAATCTTATTTATTTGACGGCAAATTGAAATCGTCCGTGACCCATCCTAGATACCTCCCAAGGGAACGGACCGAACATTCGGGCCATGTCCGTCCATCTGCTGTGGGATACGTGACATTTGGAGGCCTCTGTTTACTGGTGTGATTCACTAACAAACAAGGGTTTATTCGTGACGTACTATCATAACTTGACCTATAGATTGCGGGTGGTAGGACCTTGTGCAGGGTCCGTCCGGATCGCTACCACCATCTTATCCATTAACCTACCGCCAAACAGCAGTGTTCACACTGTTGTGTTCCGGTTTGGGGATAAGACAGCCGGTGAAATCACTAGCATAGAGGCATTCCATCTTAGTCCTCAGGGTTGGCAACGCATTTGCAGTCTTAGGATTGCATTGCAGTCTTGTGAATGCGAATGTCTATGGGTCACAGTTTCCACTTACCATCAGGTGGCCTGTGTGCTCGTTTGTCTTCTCCATGCCATAAAAAAAAAAAAAAAGATCTTCAAGCAAGATTCACAGGCAATGTATCATGTACACATAATGTAATAGGTCCGTACTCTCTTCCGCTGGTTTGCCTGAGCGTCCGAGCATGCAAATGCATGAGTGGCTAGCTAGTTTAGGTAACTAGTCCGGAGATGTAGGTCAATATCTCCAGACTAATTATGTACGGTGGTGATTTTCTAACACTAAGGATAATTCGCTGACGCTCCAGTTTACCTTAAACTTTTGGAATGTGTATCGTTTGACCAAGTTGCTAACGAATCCTTCCTGTTTCACAAACCTAATAATGGCATACTGTACAGTCACCGGCATAAATAAGTTATCATTTATGAACCTTGTCACTTTAAAGTCGAGTTTGAAATGTCATACGAAATTGTCAAACGATTAAAAGCGACAAGGTCCAGAAATCATCACTTATTTATGACGGTAACTGTACATTTTGTAAACTTTACAATGACATCAACATTTTACTTTTTTACAATACGGTATTTGACAAAAATCAAATCAACTTAATTTTATGAAACATCAAAAACGCTCCGTTACTATGGAATTTGTAGGGATTACTATCTTGTGACGTCGCAATCAAACAGCGTCCTTATTGTTGTATTTTATGAATTTTTAAATAGGAAACATAAATAAAAGATTGACGTTTCCCTAGTATTTTTAAAATGTTTATCTGTTGTTAATGAGAGAACTATTTGATTTCACTCTTGATAAATAAAATACCCTATTGTCACCTACTTAATAAAGAGCATATCTAAAACACCTGACATATCTGGTTTCTGAATTAGGAGCCATCTGAATAGAATAACGCAATCGGTCTGTAAGTAACCTGCTGAGACCTTTATACAGTGGTATTCTATTACATAATTTATAATTTGTTCATTCTAAGGTATCTGTATTATAAAGTACAAGTTTATTAGTAATGTAGTTTAATGAAGCATCCCATCCAAAGGTTGCAATAACATGGCTTGCTTTGCTTGCTAGTAAACTCGAATTCGAAGTTAAACTAAGGTATAAAACACAGCTGAAATCTACTTAGCTTGTTGGAGAGCAAAGCGGCACAATCTCGACTGTTATAAATCCTTTTGCGAAAACTCTGACAAGGAAGATATTTCAAAATAAACCAAATTTCTTAAAATATTTCAAGTTGATAGCTGTGACATACCAGGCAGACATTGAAGTATGAAATCATCATAAGGGTGCCTTTTTGATTGTGTTGGTATATATAGCGAGGTGTTTTCCTGACTCTATTCAACATCAATGATTTTTGGACATGTGTCAGACATTTTGATTGTTCGAATATCGCGCATAAACTACTGAACTGAATTTTATGTTACTTTTTGTGCTTGATACTGTAAAGAATGGTGAAGGTACCGATTTTAAAACACATTCTTCATGATAATTCTTTTATTTAACTCGTAACTTATAAATATGCACAAGTGATGCGCCCGGCCCGCAGGCCTAGGAGCGACTCTCGAAAAACTAAACAAAAATAAATAACCGCCGTTCTATCGAACCATTTGCTTTTAAATTTAAAATATTAAAAGCAAATGCGACGTATAACCTAAAAAGGTACAGTGAAATAAGGTCTATTTTTGCATTGCAACCTTATTTCACTACATCCCTCGTCCCTCTGGGAACAAGGATGAAGCCTACTTGCCCTAACATCTACCTACACGAGGAATAAACATTAGCTACTCGTCCAGTCATGCCGGATAGCCTGCTGTGAAATTAATGTGTCGTTGTGAATGCAGATTAATAAACCGACAACATTAACACAGTGGACTTCCGCCCTACAAAACCTCGGAAAAGAGGGGCGGCGAATAATAATGAAAATTAACCTGCCTGCCTGACCCTACAAAACAAATTTGACAATCCATGCATTGAGGATGCTGTATTGTCTTACAAAAGTCATATTCATAAGACTCAGTTTCATTATGACATTTATGACTAAAAGAATCTGAGCGCTACCACTTAAGGAAGCCGAGCCTTGTTGCGGACCCATGTCCCTTTTATCCGTCAGCGATTTGACATCTGTCAAGTCACCCTCGGACTCATTAAATCCTAATATAAAAATTACTAATGGACCTGTGTCCTAAGGATAACATACAATAAAGTTCCCTCACTTCCTCAAATTCCCATGGAAGAGAAGTGACAGGACATCCTTATCGGATACTTCCAGACTTCAAGATTTAATTAATTAAACAGTTAATTAATTACTCTCAAAGATCAGATAACGACACACAACCATTTTCAACCACATTGAAAATGCTTGCGCACTGATATCGCAAAGTAAGCTGTCATTATTATTTAAAATATTGACCACATACCTCACACTACTCTACGATGTCACCCCATGTCTTATTCCTATGCACACCCCTAAGGTCATGGCAGATAATTCCCTCGAGTATGCATATGTACTCGTGCGAGGAAACCATCCCCACATACCTTAAAACCCCAAACTAAAAGAATATTATATACATTATATTATGTAATAATACTCGTAGAAGAACCGAAGAGGGTCTTCCTCTCCGCCTTCTATGATGCAGACAGCCATAGCGCCAAGGCGCCTTGTGGTCATCTTATTCATAGACAGCTTACTGCCGCGATAACGTCATCTGTTTCGACTTAGCTTCGAAGTGATAGTACATGAAAAAGAAACATTATTGAATACACAAATCATCAAGAATCTGCAACCCTAATCAAGACTAAATTCATCTTCATTTGTATACAAAACACTTTCACACACCATTTAATATTATAAATAAGCATTAGAGTTATTTGATAAATTGTTTACTCCAATCGCCATATATTTAACCATGTTAATCATCAATTCTTCCATCATGTCTGCGTTACCTTTTTACCTGCCTATACCTTTCTATCTTAACGCCCCACGATCCTACATATAAACTATTATCCCAATAATTCATACAGCTATAGGTGAACAAGGCATCATACCATTGTTATAACCCGAGTTTATTATGAACTCATATGGGTCCACCCAAACCATACAAATTAACTAACCCTGTATAATCCGTTTGCCGTCGTGAATGATGAAGGACAATACACCCTTCCCCTGAATTACTATGTAATGTTTAGGGTTTACACTCACGATTAACATATAAATTACAAGTAAATATAAAAAACCCCGGTCAGGTCGTTCCTAACGATACCATCCATAAAATACCGTCCATCTCATGCCTCATTCCATGATCCATAACTCACTTTCTACGACTAATTCCAAAACTGATGATTATTAGACATTTATACAAACAATATTTACTTTGTTTACATACCATTTAATTCATTTATAATGTGTGACATTCAAACGTCAAGAAATATCTGATAGCTCACAGCTAAGCTAACGAAAAATTAAAAAGTTATTTGGCTGCGTCCACACTTTTGAACATGCTAACGCAAGATGCCATTAAATGTTAAATATCATGATCAACGTCACGTCATTTATGACATAATTAAATACGTCGTAAGTATTTATTTCTTAGAAGCGAAAATAAATAGAAGTAATAATAAAATTACACATGATAAAAATTAATAATTCGGGATTATAAATTCTAACGCGCCTAACATGAACATGCCCGCCTACATTTCGCTAGAAATTCCTACGAAGAAATACATATAAAAGATCTGACTTTTTAATGGGAATCCTCCGTGGCGGCGTCTTCTGGTAGACATCGCTCCTCTCTCGTCGTGATCATGTCGTGGATTACTTCTGGAGCTTGTCCTGGATCCATCTTCGATGATCGCTGCCGAACTCGAAACTTCTGCTGCACTTCGTCTTCTCGCAATGCATAGCGGAACTGGAATATTACTGACCCGTACTAGGGGTCTAATTATAATCAAGTGCCTTTAATCTCCCCTTTTGATGGCCCCATATTTTTTTCTTCGGTGCAGTGAAGTGAATAAAATAAGCGTCAATGTTGACCATGGTGTGGTTTCTATCACTTCCATTTCGTCCATATCGTCGTTTATGATAAAATAATGCTAATGATGATGAAATAAAAATATATTAAGTATGTACGTAACTTTCATTTCCCGGGTGGGTGTTGAAGATGATGAGGCACAGTGTCTACTCATCCTCCTTATTCTTCTTCACTCATTTTGGTAGAGCATCACTTTTTATGAACTCTTTGCGGGTACGGGTGATTTGACCATTAACCTCCACCATGTAAAGAATGGTGAAGGTACCGATTTTAAAACACATTCTTCATGATAATTCTTTTATTTAACTCGTAACTTATAAATATGCACAAGTGATGCGCCCGGCCCGCAGGCCTAGGAGCGACTCTCGAAAAACTAAACAAAAATAAATAACCGCCGTTCTATCGAACCATTTGCTTTTAAATTTAAAATATTAAAAGCAAATGCGACGTATAACCTAAAAAGGTACAGTGAAATAAGGTCTATTTTTGCATTGCAACCTTATTTCACTACAATACCTCAAAGTTAGCCTTTCAAAGTGTGTCTTAAACTCTTATTGTTATATTTATAATAATTATTACTGTCATTAGATTGATTTGGTTTGAAACTAAGTGGAATAAAGAAAGATATACTAGCGTATCTTTTGTCTCAATAAAGTGACGCCAAAGGCGAAACCAAAAGCTAGTAAGAAATAAGTATACAAAGTTTTTGTAAAAACTTGACGAGAAGGGAAATAAATGGCCGCAAATATTAAGTCTTTATGAAGTACATTTTTCTAGATACAAAAAACTTTACAAAGTTATTCAATAGAGGTTAGTCTATAAGCAATTGTGAGAGTAACATTAACTGTTTTTTTTTATTGTTTCAGGTACGCATTTTCCAGATATTTTTTTTTCGTAAATTGTCCTGGTAGGTGTCGTTACTCCGCTTTTTGCAAGGTGACTTTTAACATTATACTTACTTACTTAGTTATAGTCGAACAAGAAACTCCGTTTACCACTTTTTAACTTTATTGAACCTAAGCATTACGGTCCCAAAATGGTTAAGGCATTTTTTGTTCAATACACTTAAATGTTTTTGTAGATTTATGTCCTCTTTCAATGACCAGAACACTGAGTCAGAGATGGATTTTACCTACTCTTTCCTTTCTTTAATTTCAAGCATAAATTCTCAGCGCTTATAAATTAAAACTTAAACTCACGACATTTATTAGTCAAGAATACACTGCAACACAACAACCATAATCAAACATTTTGATAGAAAAAAGTAAAGGGTAAAAATTATAGATCACAGAGATTATTTATATACAAGTTATGAATTTAGAGACGTTTCGCTCTAGTGTGAGGTCAAAAAAAGGTCAATAGGACATAGTTCACAATGTGCTACAGCCGAAGCACACCTTAAGATAATTCCTGTATAAAATGTGTAAGATGTGTTACATCTTGTGTTACCTATTTCCTCTATAATTTAACAGGTCAGTTAGTTTCACAGCTGGTGGTTTGACATAATACGTAGTGAATAATCTAATTTGGATTAATTTCCAATATGCAAAAGCGTTTGCGGGTGCTCATGTGTGACACCTTCCACTATGCATGTTAAAGACATTAACTATTATTATATGTATACGTAGGTACACCTAGTAGGTAAAGCGTAATTACGTTACGTAACGATGTAATGTAATATAATTATGGTTACATTTAAAGCTCTGGATAGAATCCTAAATAAATCTTTTTATAGCGTAATTGGATTGTTTAAATTGAACATCTAACTCCAACTCGAACAAATTGATTGTTTTAAACTTTCGCAATGTTCATACATCCTGTAATAAGTCTGCTCGTGTCTATAGGTACAATCGTTATAACACTTATAACACAGTCAAAACGTCTTAAAGACCAGGTCTTATTCAATAAAAAGAAGTGATTACAGATTTTCGTAATTTTTCCGTGTAGAAAAGACAACTTTTAAATCACTAAAGTACCTAAATAGTATCACTATAGTAAATGTCTTAATTCTAAGTTGACTAGTTAAGACGGTTCGCTGTCTGTTAGTCGGTCAACACACATAACAGTTTTACACGAGTATGTTTATAAAGATTTAATCGTCTGCTGCATTGCACAAGAAACGGAAATTGGCCTATATCGGAGTAACTCGATCGTACGAGCGCCGTCCGAAATAATCACGTTATTGGAGACGGCCAGTTTAAAAAGCGTAATCAATGTGTACAATTAAAAATACGCTGGTGCTTGCTTGAATTCAGATACATAGTTACTTAACAAGAGATTTGATTGATACTTTCTTATAAGTGCCCACTTATAAGTAAGTTGTTCAACAATATTCTTTTTAACTTGTTGACGGCGATTAAATGTGAGCTGACCAGGAGTGGGACAAGTGGGGAGTGAAAAACGATGTCGAACAAAACATTTGTTTGCATGGCTTCTGTCGATGAGATCGAACGTATAAAAGGCTACGAGTACCTAATTGAGAATGCACGTGCTAAAATGTTTTTTGTTCGCTCTAACGGGACTACTTAAACTCGCCGCTGCGACATTTACTCGTTCGTTCGACCGACCACGTTTTTAAGAGAATCACGCTCCAGTGGCCGTGGACAAGATGCTAACATTAACTATGATCGAAAACCAACAAAATTGATGGTATTGACATAAGCGCTCTTCGCTGCTTACGTAATGCCTACATATTTTCGAAGAAGATAATGTTCTCACAAATAATCTTATCTAGGTCCACAGTTATCTGTAACTTTACCAGTGGTGTTATAAAACTTCTACCATGTGTAGGCTTTGGGGCATCCTGGGCAGCGTAGGACATACACTATGAACTCCGGTGAAATGTCACAGCTGCAGTGGTTTTCGGGTATATAACCTCACTTTACCATTACTATCTCATCTCCACATATTATACTATAACCCCAACGCGCAGTCTACAGATGTAAGGACAAAGTGAACAATATTCTTTATATCTTCAGTTTTATTTAAGCGTTTTAAATGCTCGTGTCAATATTTTTCAACACCTTGACTGCTTTACTTTTTTGTTTTTGACTTAAAATATTTGCAAATCATATCGTACCTACACCCAAAGTCGCCGACAATAGAACGATGTAAACAAATTAGTACCGATTGACACATAACCTCAAATATTCACCAAGCGTATTTTTATTAAAAATAACGTGCAATTAATAGTATTTCTTTTAAAACTTAGTATCTATAAAAATAGTGATCAATTGTATAAATCATTGCAAAGACCTCACTTGATATTTAAAAGTACGTGATTATCGATTAATCATGGTGAATTGGTTCGTTTGGTTTTGTTTTCATCTTTTGCAAGTATCTACTATTGACGGCGACCTTATACTTCACTATCGTATTAAGGACTGAACCGCAGAAAATTAATATATATCATATCAAATACTGTCGCTAAAATGCCAAATTGCAACCAAATCAAATAACATTAACAGAAGAGGTTACAAAATGTCACAGTCAAACAATCCTATCAATATTGACGGAGGAAAAACTTCACAGAAAACACTTCAGGGAGGATTTGATAGGATCGATCCGGATTGACGGATGATTTAATTTGGATCAATCTGGTGATTGCATTCCATGTATGAGTTTGCATTTCCCGAGTTGCTGTTCTAGAATGTTCACCCCGATATTGATTCCGGGAGCATATATTGGTAATCCGTTTTATGCAGAATGGTGAAGTGTACCGGAAATTACGAGGATAGGAAGACGTGTTTCGTTGATTAAAATTTTAGGTGTATAAAGCGTGTAAGCTGTAGGTATCTTTTGTATTGTAAGGAAGTATAAAGGGTTAGATGATAGAGAAAATAGCGCGTGAGGGTGGTACTTTCTGCCAATGTATAATTTCACTCCTGTAAAAATCACGTTCGTTGTATGGGAGGGAGGTTTTTAAGGTAATATAATGTTTTTTTTTTATGGCATAGAGAAGGCAAACGAGCACACAGGCCACCTGATGGTAAGTGGAAACTGTGACCCATAGACATTCGCATTCACAAGACTGCAATGCAATCCTAAGACTGCAAATGCGTTGTCAACCCTGAGGACTAAGATGGAATGCCTCTATGCTAGTCATTTCATTGGCTGTCTTATCCCCAAACCGGAACACAACAAAGCGAGCACTGCTGTTTGGCCAGTATCATAATGTCTATTTTACGAAATTCGTAAAGATGCATGCCCTAATCGAATGATACAAAATGCTTAGTGACAAAACTCGAAACTCAATATTTGTAGTGCTCAAAATCGCTACGAACAAAAAGCTTAGTGACAATTCTTCGAAAACCAATTCATTTAAACCTAAGAACTCCACCCCTAATGAACGTAGCATACCTTCGAAAATTAAAATGTCGTTAGAAATTTCGCACTTTAAGCATTTTAAACCTAAGTCAACTGGGCGTAAGTAAAATGTCGTTAGTTTTTTCGTACCCTAGTGGTATTGTACTTTAGACATTTTAAAGCAGTTTCAGTTTCGCAGCATATTCGAAGTTTTGTATTTAGGAATTTCGTACTTATGGAATTTGACTTTCGATATTATGCTACGGACCCGCATAATTGCTAGTTACTGCATATCGCCTCCCATATGAGTATTTCTCTTACGAATAACTCTACTTTTAAAAGTGAGGGTGGAAATCCTAAAAAAAATGATGCCTGCTTACCCTCAGCAATGTTTATTCAAAGCTTCACTGCAAACGTCAGCATTGAGTGCTACAGCTGAAATATATGTATAAGAAACGGGAGAAAATATTCGACTTCAAAGTTACTACTTGCCTTAGATTCTACGAAGAAGAATTCTTGACTTTTCGAGATACGTATTTAGTTTCTCGTATTCGTTTTTGTAAACAGCTTTGCATATTGCAATGTCAATACTTAATATTTTGCTTTTCCCTGATATGTAGTGTGAATTTATTTTATTGCTGTTCAAAGGAATATTTTACATTTGTACCATATCTATCTACGAGTATTTATATCCCTACATTATGTAGTATAATATGTCTCTATACGTACCTACGCTTAGATCTTTAAAACTATGCAACGGAATACGTTTTTCATCATTCGATTGAGTGAATCAATAGGAAGGTTTAAATTCCGGTTTGAACACACAGAAAACTCGAAGAAATGACTGACCGATCAATGTACAGCCAATACCCTCTAGACGTAGGGATTTGATATTTGGGGGGAATATTCCTAGGGTAACCTAGGGGTAAACTAACAACGGGAAGTAGCGAGAAACTTATAATGGCGTTATGTTAGTTATTTTTGGCTTTAAAGTGAGAAAAGATTATAACGTCAAATACTAGGAGTGCATAAACGTTTGGGAGACATCCGCGCTGCGTGTCGTGTGCGCCCGCCCGCCGCCGGTTACCCGCACCGCCTGTGATCTAATTGTAAGTTGCGCTATGACTGATATGCCTCCTAATTACCGTTGCGGTCCTAGTTGTTTATTTTAACATGCAATTACTTTTCTTCCCTAGGGTAGACATTATATCAATAAACTTTTTTGAGTGATGTATGTTTTTATTTCATTGCATGTGTTTGAGAAAAGCGCTATACATACCTCGCCGTGAAAAAGGGTTGCCAGCCTCGTAACATTCGTCTATATCACTCGGCCGGCAACCCCCTACTTCCCGGCCTCTATAGTGACGTACTATTAACTAATATAAAGCCATTAACATACTTCTATTTAATAGTGTAATGATTTCAGGGTTCATGTATTCCCGCATTTCTTAAGGCTGACCCTCTTACTTATAAACGTAGAATTATGCTTGGAATGGTTCATGCCATGATTTGTCACTTTCTGTCGGATGCAAATGTCACAATTAGAGATAAGGACAATGCATGGCATAAATTATTCCAAGCTTATTCTACGTTTATAAGTAATTGGGTAAGCTGCTGTTATAATATAATAGCATCGTAAAGTTTACTTTGTTTACGCAGTTCTCTTTGAGATAAGAATTATATATCTTGCTCTTGGAAAATGGAAGAAAACATACTGAATGAAAGAGCAACTTTTATGTCAATAAAGTAAGTGCTCAGTAAGTACCTACTACGAGTGAAATATATATTATTTCGGTGTGTTTTAGTGAGGTTTTATTTACTCGTAAATGCTCATATAATTAGCCAAAAGTCCTGCTTTCAGACATTTCGTTTTCTTAAAGTCCAGGTAGAATTTAATTAACACCTTTTCAAAACATTCCTGCTTTCAATTATTATAATTATAATTATCAAAACAATTATTTTAGGAGAAAATATTTTCTTTCAAAAGCTTTTCTGGCAGAGTAATGAAAATGTGTAAAATGTAGTCTATTTTGTTTTGTCACTTCCTTACTGCTCGTGGAATGCTTATCAAAGGTCCCCATCTCTTACATTATAGTCGCGCCGTTCTAAGAGGCCCGACTTGACAGCTGTCAACTGAGTACGAAAAATGTGTTGCAATCGGGTCCGTATTATCCTACTAATATTCTAAATGTGAAAGTTTGTGTGTGTGTTTGTGTTAGTTTCACGCTGCAAAATTTGGGCGGATTTGGATGACATTTGGAATTGAGACTATTTTTCGTCCCAGAAAATTTAAAAATTTCCTAGTGAATAACGATAACCAAAATTGACGCGGACGAAGTCGTGGGCAGAAGCTAGTTACATTATAAACCACAGGCTTCTAATACGAATCGACATTGAACACCAAGAGTGATATGCCCTGTCTCAATGACAGACCATAATTTTAAATTAATACAATTTCGTTAAAGACCAAGTTTAGTTTTAGGTGTTGTTAAACGGGCTACTCATTTCTACTTGATTCCCTTTTTTTCTTCGTATTCTTAAGATGAATCGTCAACATATTTGTTAAAACCTGGTAGATCATCATTAACAATTGGTTTACCATTAGCAAGACGTCAAATAGTAAGATAGGAGTTCTTAAAATTGCTACAAACATGTATTAAAAGTTCGAAATCGTCGAGCATATCGCACTGCTAGATCAAAACAGTATTAATAAAAAATCTTTGCTAATTTTATTTCGAGTTCATAGAGGTTGTAATAAAGTTGATTTTAAAATACACTTGTATTTTGAGTTACTACTGTTTCGATCCAGCAGTGCGAATTATTGAAATTTAAACCTGAAGGTGCCAAGTTTCTGTAAATACCCCAGCTTTTAATATTAAATTCATCAACCATTTAATAAAGTTTCAACGCCAGCTAAACACAAATAACTGAATAAATCGGTTGGAATGGAAATCTATTCCAGAAAAGGTTCAGTAATGTCCTTTTCTTATTCATGTCCAAGTATTACATAACTTATCCAATATTCTTTCAGTGTAAAAACGGTAAAGTTCTAAATTAAATTTACTTACACTCCTGGAGGATTCCTCATTGTATAGAAATGCTAAGTTCAGGTAATTCGTTTTCTTCTGAAGGAAATTTTGTTTATTATGTAGGGGTTTCTGTACAATGTTGTTTTGGGTAAGTTTGTATTCTCAAGACTGTAGTCCTAAGACCGAAAATACGTTACCAACGTTAAGGACGATGTCTCTAAACTGACCTTTAAGCTGGAAATTTACAGAAAGCAAAATTATTTACACTCTGGAGCAAAAATATCGAGTGCTTTTTTATACAAATGAGGCTATTTCGAAGCCTTGGTTCCTAGCCAGGGGTTGTTTTTAGTGAGGGGTAATGGTGGATACTCCAGGTTCAATAGATGAGGTCAAAAGTTCTTAAGATACCTAACTGATCGCAAAGGTAGTTAACACAACAGCGAGAGAGTTTGGGTCAACTTTTGGATTTCCTTACATTTTATTGCCATTTTAGATGTTTTTCTGAACATGCACAATTCCTTAGTTAACCGCAGATTTAATCAATTGGGTATATTAGGCAATCTGGCAGTCCTATATCGATGCTCAGGGTATCGATCATCAAATTTCACTACAAGCATTCCCTGGCGAGGAACCAAGGCTTCGAAATAGCCTCTTGAGTATGAAAAACGCACTCTGACCCTTTTTATTGCTCCTGAGTGTATGTAGTGTGCGTTTTGAATCAAAGTAATTTTATCTAAGAAAAAGACGTGATATTTGTAACATGGATCAGCAACTTAATAATAGGTTTCAATCAAATTCGCTACAAAAAATTAACCGAATCGTATTCCAGACATATTAATAATGTATTTTTTTTCCCAGAAACTTAGACAGTTTCCATGCAAGGCGATAAATGAAGTCGATTCGGATAAAGTTGGAAGCGAAATTTAGTCATTTATATTAGGAATATATTGGCACATAAATAAAAATTGCAACTCTCATACGACTATACGCGCTCAAGAAAGCGAGGGCAGCGAAGCAATTTAATGCAAAAATATTTTCTGCGGTAGTTTATGTTCCGCGAATAGCTACGACTATTAAAAATTTGAGTAATGGGAGGTTGTATCAGTTTTCTTTCCTTATAACTATGTAGATGGTAGTTATATTAGTTCATTACCTACCTACGTTAAAACACCTCGTTCTGTGAATGGGTTATTCATCTAATTTACGTATCGAAGAGCGATTTTTTAAGCAGTAAAAGTCGCTTCCGCTGTCTGTGTGTCCCTATGTATGCTTAATTCTTTAAGAATACATAATGGATGATAATGCGGTTTTTTTGATAGATATAGTGATTCAAGAGGAAGGTTTTTAGAGTTCTGTTTAATGTACGGGTGTTACAGAAATCTCACATAAACCGAAGCAAAGCGAGGGCGGGTCGCTAGAATTCTATAAGTTTTTATTTTACTTTGAATGGTTATTTAATGGATCCTTCTGGATAAAATTTTATAATTGATTTTTTTATAATCTTCAAGTTGTGTACAGTCACCAGCAATAACATATTAACCAACATTGGGCGCAAAAATATCCGATACCTCTAGTAATAAAAACGTGTCAGATATTTTGCGCCCAATGCTAGATAATACATAATATGTTATTGCTGGTGACTGTACAGATTGAGCTAAAATTTGGCTAAATATGTGTAACTACAGTAACAATATAATACTCTGTCTAATCAATTTGACTTTATTCTTAATACATGCTCCTAGATTTTCGGATAAATCAGAGATAAGTTACACTTTTTTTTCAATTAATGGAGTAGGCAAGCTAGTAACGTACAGTCATCCAAATAATGTGGTCCAGTTTTGCCACGAATTCGTTTGAATTTTAAAATGCCGATTTAATGACCATAAATTTGTTTCATGACATGCAGACAAATTTTATTTAATGGTGGTTGACCAGATATTTTCTGACTGTTCTATGGAGGTATAGCAGGTCAATTATTCGCATATGGATATTTCATCTTAGTCCTCTGGGTTGGCTCAGGTCCCACATATAGTTAGTTCGTTCAAATAGTGTGCATTACAAACCTTTGAAGTCGCCGACACGCCACTTTGAGCGCGCCGCGGTGGCTTCTTTGTAGCAATTGTAGCGGCACATTAAATCATGCAAACTATTTGGACGAACGAACTGTACCTTCACTTCACTGTGAGCACGCTTGCCTTCATAATTCCATATAAAAACGCAGCGTTACCGAGTGACTTATTAAATTACAAAAGAACAACCTTACGGGATCGATACTGCCTTAACACAAAGGCGTTGGCATTAATGTTCATTTAATATTGTAATTTCATTTAACTTGATTCAGAGTAACAATGAGGCTTTAAAACAACCAGTGTAGAATAAAACATTTGACATCGCTTAGTAAAATCTCCTGTTTTATAATTACGTCAAAGAACTTGACGCTCTTGCCTTGAACCTAATTAAATAAGTTCTCACTACGAGCAAATTACACTTCTCTCTTGTCACCGGAGAAACTTATTTAATCTGTAGTCAGATAAACAAAAGAAAAGTGAACATTAAACGAATGCCTAGTAATAAAAGGCGGTCTAGAAGTAATGGTATTTCTTCCACATTTCCTTAGCACGTACATTCGTAATCAAAATGAATGATGATATAAAGTTATGTGTTCGTATAGTTCCGTGGAACTAGTTCTTCAGTTCTGAAAGAACTCAATTAATTATAAGAGTATTTTCACGTAATTGTACGCAAAGAAAAAGTTAGGACGTATTTATGTTAAATATATGTTCAAGTTTGACTGGTTTTGTGTAGGACAGTTTTGGAACTACATAGCTTCATTTACTTTTTTACTTTACTCTCCAGCAGCTAAATATCATTTTTGTTTGAGAGTCCCTATTCTCTTTTTATACAATTCTTTTTTTTTGTTAAGTATATCAGTGTCTTTTCTTCTTCTTCTTCAGCCTGTTGCCATCCAATGCTGTATCAATGTATAAAGATATTGTTCCTGTTGAATGAACCTTATTCATTACAGTTGATTTACAATGGTTTGAGTGTTATAACAATGAAACAGGGTTAGTATCATCTTATCTTAGCACTCTTGGCAGCTTGTCAAATAGAGTAAGAAGTATGAAACTTTGATTTGATTAAGAAACACCTTATCGTCGTCATAGTAACTTTTCTTGTTAATATTTTTGTTATTAAGTGTAAATAATAACAAAGATAGGATCCGCGCGGCCGTGGTGCAAATAAATAACGAAATGAATGAAAAAATACGTCTTAGTCTAACATATTTCTTAGAATCAGTGTTATTATAATAACTGCAAGCGACACACCCTCGCTTTGCTCCGATTTATGTTCTTCTGTAACACCCGTACATAATCCAGATTTGTACTGTAAATAAAAGCTTCCTCTTGAATCACTCTATCTATTGATACAAACCGCATTTAGGGCCGTATTAATAAACACATATTGGCTGAGAGGGCCCGTCACAAGATACGTCAAAGTAAACGTCAAACCATAGAACACTGTCATTTTTGACGCATCTCAAGACGAGCATTAGAGTGGAGATTAATTTATTAATACGGCCCTTAAATCCGTTAGGAGTTAAAAAGATCTACGCGTAAGTATATAGGTACAGAGGGACAAGCGGCGGGAAGCGATTTTGTTTTATAAATGTAAAGAAAAGATGACGCATTTTCGGTCTTAAACATAACTGTCACGTACTCGTAGCATTTACTTATGTAAAGTGATATTAAATTAGGATTGCTCTGACCACATTTTACTTCGTTTCTACGAACAATCGTTTCCAGTAAGTTAATAATAGAATAATGACGTTTAACAGTAAAACGACGGTGTTCATTGTACAGTCAGCATCATAAATATGTATACATTAACAACGTTTCAGAAATATATATACAACTTTATTCCCTTGCAGTAGAGTCGTGTTTCTATATTTTTGAAAGTTTAACTGTATCCATATTATTAGACGTGACTGTACCTACATGATCTCAGCTCAATACATGACGAGAATATAAGGTGACTGTTCACCCTTGCTTGGTCCACCAAGTTAAGAGACTTGGTAGGCGATTCTCTCAAAAACGGGGTCGGATGAACGAGCGAGAGAATGTCGCAGCGGCAAGTTTACGTAGTCCCGTCAGAGCGAACAAATATATTTTAGCGCGTGTATTCTCAATTCGGCAGTCTTATACGTTCGATCTCATCGACAGAAGCTATGCTGCCAAATTAAAAATGGAAGCTAAAATGTGTTTTAGTCGCTCAACTCGCCGCTGCGACATTCACTAATTCGTTGATCCGACCGCGTTTCTGAGAGAATTTCACCCTTGGAGTTACCATCGGTAACTTTACAGAGCTACTTCTTAAGGAACTCGTATTTTAACGACAGATTAATCATTAAACCGGTGAATTTAAGTGGTCCTGTCAGAGCCTACAAAGAACATTTTAGGGCGTGAATTCTTAATTAAGTAGGTTAACCGTCGAGTGAGCTCGCTCGATCAACTGACGATGTACTAGAGTCGATTTTAAGGGAATACACCATAATCATAATCATAATAATTTATTCGTAAAGCCGATTTACATGTCAATAAAATGTGTACAAGGATATCAAAAATTAAAATAAATTAGGCTACATAGATAGCTAGCAAGCAATAATAAGAATAATCATTTGTTACATAATTAAGAATTACGACTTCAACGTCATGAACTCCTTGTACCTCTAGTAGACCAAGTTTTGTAAGCCTTGTACAATTTCATCGTATAAAAAAAGTGACGTATTTTATCCTCGTGAGATCCACCATACCACAAACAGAAGATTTTTGTGAATTCGAATCTACCAGTAAAGAATTAAAGTTCACTAACCTATTCTCTTAAATGCCATTTTCAATTTTGAAATCAATAAAAATGATCGTTATATACGTTAAAATAGAGTTAAAAACTAATTTGCCTTGATTATGCACCTCGTATGTCACGGTTTATCGAGGTTAATACTCTATTGGTCTACTTATTTTGAATTATTTTGTTTAACTTTTCCCCCTTATTATTATAATCTACTGATGGCAGTTTCAAAAACAAGTAAGGTTCCAACGATGCTTTATTTTTAAAGTTGTTAAAGAATTGTTGTGATTACAGGAAACATTGTACAGTCACCACCCGCGAATGTTACGCCACTTGCTACTCTTCTTAATTTAACCGTGTAATGCATTTTGGGTTGACAGCCGACTTGACATATTACTCGAGTGTAGTACACGGCTAAGAGGGAAAGTGGCAAGTGGCGTAACATTCGCGGGTGGTGACTGTACACCGAAGTAACAAAAAAACGATATAAACAGTAGTTTTTTTGAAGCGTATGTTTCTCGACATTTATGCGTTTTAAAGTTTATGAAACCGCAGCGTAAACTTTCATTTCCCGTTCTCGTGTGTTTACACTCTATTATTAAAGACAAGCGCTAACCAATACCTAGAAATCTAGACGCCTACTCAGATTAAATAATAGGTCAAGGCGCTGTTTGTGTGTTTGTTTATGTAATTTCGGATTAAGCTGGGAAACCGTTTGATATAAGATTGAAACGGATACGTTTCGGATTCGAGTGGGCGAGCTAGACTTTGAAAACCGTTTTACTTTGAAGTTTATATAGCGTATGCATTATTTTAACATTTTTTACTTTATCTTCCCTGCACCCATATTATGGTCACCGTTATCGCAGTGGATAAAACGTCCATCACACTCGCTCCTACATATTCAGTCAGAAAGTGACAGATGTTTTATGAACTTTTGTCCACATCAATTTGTAACACGACCATAATAGGCCCGCTGGAAGACAAATTATCTGTAGGTATTTAATATTATAAAGCTGAAGAGTTTGTTTGTTTGCTTGAACGCGCTAATCTCAGGAACTACTAGTCCGATTTGAAAACACCTTTCAGTGTTAGATAGCCCATTTATCGAGGAAGGCTATAGGCTTTATATATCAATAAGCCCTCTTTGAATACAAAACTAATATAGAATTTACGTCAAATGTCAAATAAAGAATTTCGAACGGCCTCCACAGATGTGTTACACCTACATGGAAGAGGGGCTTTACTTATTTATTTTTTATCTGTACACTTATACCTAGCCTGATTCGTTTTATATTTCGTATTCATGTAGAAAAAAACCATTAAATACTCCGTTAATAACTGGTCGTAAATAAAAGCTTTTAATTCCTGTTACATTATTCGTAATTTCCTCCGAGAAAGATTAATAAAAGCTGCAGAGGTTAATTTTGAAGGAAAGCTAAGTCCAATAAAAGTTCATTAAAGTTAATTTACTTTTTAATTAATTTTAGAATATCGTTAAGTGAGCAGATATTTATCTTGTGTTTAGACCATCGTTTCACATTCCTTATAAAATAATACTTGTAATGTTTTACTTTGTATGTAAACACTTCACTTGTAATCGATCTAAAACATTTTTTTCGTCGGATTACTTCAAGAATTTCACTTTACTTTTTTAATTTTGACGATTAAAAGTGTCCTTGCTAAATAAATATTTCGTATCTTTTTTTATCTTTGAACAGCGGTGATTCTTTCAACACTATCGAATCAGATATAAGGTATATTATAGCGATTCATTATTATTAAAATGGTCAGGACGAAGTATTGACTGAACTATTTACCACGGAGAGGCGACATGATAGGATGTGGAATAGGATTTATGAAGATTAAGTTTAGATACCGTGGGCCACTTTGATAGCGGAAACTGCTTCGAAAATGACTTGCAAAATATCAGCTACACATACCTACCAACTAGGTTATTAAATAGGGCAAATTGGTGAAGTTTAATGTGATAATAATCTATTTATTTTTTCATTATTTTGATCCTAGTCTATTTTTTTTTATGGCATAAAGAAGGCAAATGAGCACACAGGCCAGCTGATGGTAAGTGGAAACTGGTGACCCATAACCATTCGCATTCACAAGACTGCAAAGCAATCCTAAGACTGCAAATACGTGGCCAACCCTGAGGGACTAAGATGGAATAAAAAATAAAAAAAAAAAAATATAAGGGGACAATCTCACACCAATTAAACTAGTCCCAAACTAAGCTCTAGGCTTGTACTATGGGTACTAGACAACGATATAAATACTTATATAGAGAAATATATACTTAAATACATAGAAAACATCCATGACTCAGGAACAAATATTCGCGCTCATCACACAAATATCTGCCCTTACCGGGATTCGAACCCAGGACCGCTAGCTTCGTAGGCAGGGTCACTACCCACTAGGCCAGCGCGTCGTCAAACATACCATACATCATACATCATACCTCTATGCTAGTCAATTCACCGGCTGTCTTATCCCCAAACCGGAACACAACAATGCGAACACTGCTGTTTGGCGGTAGGTTAATGGATAAGATGGTAGTAGCGATCCGGACGGACCCTGCACAAGGTCCTACCACTAAGCAACTCCTCATAACAATCATGGTGATCACCAGAGCCCGGAATTCTCATAGCATTTTTGAGCTGCCATAGGGACTTCTCGTCTATCGACTTCCCATATACATATTTTATCGATACAATATAGAACACAACAAAGAAGATTAAAAGTAGAGGTTAAACCACAGGCGGTCTTATCGCTAAAGGTTCTGGTGATCACAATAGCTATTAATAATACTTTATGCATAGTTCTGATGCAGAATGAAGTCATGTAATGTCATACATAAAGCCAATTAATTGTTTAATCGGCTCCAAGAGCCAAGGTAAGCAAATTAATTACTGCTGTGCTAATGAAAATTTAATGTCATGCCCACATCAATAAAATTGTAGAACAGTGTTATTACATAGTCGCATACCCAGGGCGAGCTAAAATGAGAACATCTTAAGATTCTTAGAAAGATATTTTGAAATTGTCCTCCGTGAAGCCATACGAGACTATGCAAGGCGAGAATTCAAATCTTGAAGGTCTATTTCCATCAAAAGACAAGCTAGAAGATAATTAAAATGTTGCCATACAAATTTCAAATTATTATAAACATCTTGCGTCGCCGGTGCAAAATTATTTCCATTTTGGGGCGTTCACACTTGAATCCCTCACTACGCTCAGGATTCTATTTTAGAATCCCTCGTTACGCTCGGGATTCAATTATAGAATCCTTCGCTTCGTTCAAGATTCAATGTACGCCCTCGTCGTAAATATGTCATTTTGATCCCTTGTGACACAATCTACTATATCTTACAGATGGGCACTTTCTGATACACTTCGACCCTTAAGGATATTTTGTGCAAATTACCCTCTTACACACTCGGTTGTTCGAATGAGCAGGTTACCTTACGATGTTTTTCCTTCACCGTAAAAGCATCGGGGTAATGCCGTTAAGTTAAAAAAACTCATTGTTACATGGTGACCACGGGGGTTCGAACTCGGTATCTTACGATCA
This sequence comes from Acleris laterana, assembly GCA_963966035.1. NCBI lineage: Eukaryota > Metazoa > Arthropoda > Insecta > Lepidoptera > Tortricidae > Acleris > Acleris laterana. The sequence continues at coordinate 4,208,028 of OZ014452.1, forward strand.
CGAGTCGATCCTCTAAGCCACTAGGCCACCGACGCTCTGGAAAAGAATCATAAAATACAGAAGTAGAGTAGCGAATAAGAAATCCTTAAAACCTAGTTTCATTTTAAAGCTGGTTATGTTGTATGAATTTTCTTCCAATAACAGAAAACACAAATCGTTGCTCGATTCTACACAGCGTGTAGATCAATATAATCCTAGTTCGATCAAGTGCAAATTGTCTTTGGCGAATAAGAATAACAACCCAGCTGATATCTAAAAGCGTCAGTGTGATATCACTTCGTAGGCCGACAATAATGTCCCCGGCTTTTGTCAAACAGATCTAATTGTGTTGATGATAGCTATTTATAACGTGAGAAAGTTTATTGTGAATTTGTCGACGGAAATTTTGTTTGCCGCTTTTTTCTACGGTTAAAAAGACATTTTCTGGGATGAAAGAAATTACTCTTAATATAATTTAAGGTACTTTATACTTACGACGAAATTAGTTATTTAATACGAATAAATGTGCTTAATGATTTTACATTTATTTTTTGGTCTCAGGGATTGAAAACCGGTTTATTTTCCGTAGCGGTTAAAACCACACTATTAGAGCCTAACCCATAATAAAGGTTACGCTCACAGGGAGCGAAATGCATTTACCGGTTAGAGAGCGCTCCTTCCGTGTGAGCCGAGACAAGGGTGAAAGACGGAAGCGCTCTCTAACCGGTTATAACCGGTAAATACATTTCGCTTCCTGTGAGCGTAACCAATTCGTTGGAACGTAACCCAAATAATTATTTATTATTATTATTGGGGGGTTGAGATGGGCCTTGTAAGCCACTTCGACCATTGCTGATCTTTTGTGACAGCCCTTAGTTTAGAGTTCACCGCAAAGGCCCGTTGCGTCTAGGAATTTCCAGATGCTTTGGGCAGTGAGGAGTTGTATCTCTTGTGGGTCCATGATATCAACCCAAATAATTAACCGGTTTAACCTAAATAAATACCGGTTTATTTGTAACCGGTTACAATACCTGAGGTATTTCTTGTCATGATTTCATGTAATAACAAATCTTTCAGATTCTACCCATGGTCATTATGAGTGATCGGATTTCACGGTGCAACGCGGCGGGATATCGAGTAGAAATCTTAATATGGACATAACTGAACCCAGGGTTCTGGTTCGAAAAGAAAACGCTGTTGTTGGGATATTTTTAAAATAGGCAGTAGAATAGGATTTTGGACGTGAAAAGAACTCGATTGAAAAGCACTACATAGTATAAAACAAAGTCGCTTCTCGCTGTCTGTCCCTATGTATGTCTTTAAAACTACTCAACGGATTTTGATGCGGTTTTTTTTAGTATATAGAGTGATTCAAGAGGAAGGTTTTTATGTATAATAAATTGTTGTTTTATATACGTGTGTTATAGAAAACTCAAATAAACCGCAGCGAAGCGAGGGCGGGTCGCTAGTAGAAAATATAAATAAAAAACACAATATTATTTTGTGTGTAGTGTTGTAACTTGATTCTGCGCACCGTAGTATATATTTTATTTATATACATTCCCAAATTCTATTTAGCAGCTATAGATTGACAGTTTTTTATATATTTCAAACGTTTAAATGTTATCGAAGTTGATTTCATGTAATAAAATTAGCAACATTATCCTCCTTCAACAACTTAAGTCCCGGAATGCCAGGACATATCCATATTAGCATAATGTTCGAGTCATTTACCCCGTGTTGGAAATCCGATCACTGGTATCCGTAAAAGCTCAAAGTATAGTAGATAGGTATTATTTAAATAATCAAAGGTCGAATATTTGAAAATAATAATAATCGTAATATTATGTTGTGGTTGCCTTACTCGTAATCTCATAGAAACCGCAAATGACTCAAGATATCTCTACAATACTCATAGCCATACCACACACAGTCGTGATGTCATTGTACGAGGAATTAGAAACTTACATCCGGAGCTAGATCCAATAATAATAATTGTCACGTAACTCACATAAACATGCTTCGACCCAAATATCCCGACGTATGCAACACAAGTATTTGGCACTTGTTGGTTATTAATGTGTATTGGCAATGCATTTCTGTGTTTCACTAGTTTTTGCAGTTGGAAATGTATTATTTACACGTGGTTATTCATCTTCACATGTAGTCTTCCAGATGAGCGTCTTGCAATTTTAACAAGACTTGGAAAATCGGCATTCAAAATTTATAGACGCTCCTATGAACCTAAGAATAGCAGACCATCTATCTGGTTATTAATACTTTGCATCTTTTGGGTTTATGCTTAAATCGGAAGGACTTGACTTTAATGTCTGGTTGAAGGATGGCCAAAATGGTACATATGTTCACGGGGCCTCTTTCAGAGTATTAGATTAGATCCAAGTTGTAGTGTCTACGAGTCCCGATGGAGTAGCCTAGTGTAAGCCGTATTTGGGCCATTCTACTTTTCGTTGTACATAAGTAATTCTTAGCCATGTTTTCTCTAAGCTATTTTTATTTCAAAATCGGTAAAATGCTGCGTTTTCTAACTTGAAACTCGGAAAAGGTCATAAGTAAGCGTATATTAAGAGTTAACCAAATTCATAAAATTTTATTTGTAATAACTTTAATGTGAGTTGTGAATGTTCCTGCCTTTTCTATGGAAAAAGTGCAATTTACCACTAAGTTACCAAGACTATACTCAGATAATTGCGTAATTTAAGAGTTGTTTTTTTGAAAACCGTTATACTTAAAAATTCTAAGTTCATGTTACTTATTTATTCGCGGATTAATAATTTGGTGTGTGTGCACTGAACAGTACAGTCAACCAATTTGATTCCTAGGCCACTATGGACTTTGTTAACGTGACGTTGTAAACCAAATCATAGGGAGTCTCTTACGTTTTGGTTGACAACGTCACTTTAACATAGTCCAAAGTGGCCTAGAAATCAAATTGGTTGACTGTACACTGAAAAGTAGAATGGCCCATTATTATCTTTATAAGATTTTCTGCTGCTTTCCTTCTCTTTCTCTCTCTCTCGTAGAGTAAGGTCAAGATTTCGCTCATTGAATACAAAACGGACCCATTACAAAATAATTTGCTCTTGCATTGAAAACCTTAAACGAACAGCTTCTAATTTTAAAATGCAACACTGACTCATTTTGGAATGTGTCCGTTTTGTATTTAACGAACGATTTAGCCGTACATCAAAACAATCAAATCTAACGAGCTTGACTATCTTGCGGCATTGCCGCATTCACTGAGATTGCTAACGTATACTGTCTATAGAATCTGCATATTGCGCATTTCCGGATGCTATACTACTGAAGCAGTAGTAGTACCTACTGATAGAATGTTAGGAACATGCCATACCAACTCTGTAACGAGATATAAAGACAACTAGATTCCCAACGTTTAGTAACAGGCTATCTTCTTTGGTGCATGTATCGGGGTAACATAAAGGTTATACGGGACTGTAACGCTTTCAAATTGCCTTGTGCTTTGTGTAGGTATTTAGCAATTTTTAAAAAGGTTGATTGCATCCACGTGGTGACTTTCATTGGGTTTTGTAATATGTATGAGAACTCTCTTATAGCTGTTGCTGTTTGAATTGATCACATGTATTTATTTTGCTGCGATGCAAAAACAATTTCCTGGATAAAAATAATTCTGTGTCCTTTTCTAAGCTATAATCTATCTCCTTGTCTAATTTTATTAAGATCAATTCAGTCGTTCGTCGTGAAAAGGTAACAAATCAACAAAACGAGTTAATCTCGTATTTAAAATATTAATATGGATATGCTACATACATTATATACATTAAATATCGCCGGTTTCCCTGAGGGTAGACAGAGACCACTTCTTTCCACTTGACAAATATCTTGCAATCCTGACAAATCTCTTTCGATTCTCCCACTTCCATACATCGAGTCAAGCATGCACATCGGTTTCTGGTACTTAAGATTCGCCCAATTTCCAGTATTTCTTTGATTAAAAACAAAACCGCCTAGGGCCGCCCCTTCCGACTCTTCCGCTCACTTTCGCTCTGTATATTTATTAATTAAAATGGATATAGATTGAACTTATTATCAATAATTGCAATCGAGATATAAGTAGCAACACTCAAGAAAAGACAGAAATCGGTCGTTTACAGTACCTAACAATATCGTTAAGAGTCTACACGGGAAAGCAATTATATTAAGTTTGGCTTGTAAGCAATATTGTATAAACCTAAGACTATATTAGTACACAGGCCGAACTTATGTATATTATTGCTTTCGATCTGAGAACTTGCAATGCAACTTACATTGACGACGTTCCTCTTTGCCTACAAGATGTGGAGAACAATCGTTTCCAATCGTTTTTTGTCGGTTAAGTTCGTATTAATCTTGCTTTCTCAATTAACTTCAGTCGCAATCAATAAGCCAACTGAGAAAACAAGATAAAGACGACGTTATCCGACCAAAAACGATGGGAAAGGATTATTCACTACATCTGTACTTGTTTTTATTATCATTCCAAGGCATGGCTGGCGACAAAGAACGTAAATTCTCACGTGAGTGTACTCACTAGGGATTTTCACGAAGGAAAAAAGGAATCAGGTGGAGGAAAAGTCAACCATTATTATGCTAAACGTAACATTTGAATTGACAAGTGGCCATTATGAAAGAAGATTGAGCGTTGCCTTTCTTGACACACATTATAGAATATCTTGCTGAACTGCTTTAGTAGAGAAATGTTCTTGCCCTTGCAATTTGTTAGCACGTCTATTTTAGTTTTTTTTTTTTTTTTTTTTTTTTTTTTTTAAGTCATAGAGAAGACAAACGAGCACACAGGCCACCTGATGGTAAGCGGAAACTGTGACCCATAGACATTCGCATACACAAGACTGCAATGCAATCCTAAGACTGCAAATGCGTTGCCAACCCTGAGGACTAAGATGGAATGCCTCTATGCTAGTCATTTCACCGGCTGTCTTATCCCCAAACCGGAACACAACAATGCGAACACTGCTGTTTGGCGGTAGGTTAATGGATAAGATGGTGGTAGCGATCCGGACGGACCTTGCACAAGGTCCTACCACCCGCAAGTTGTATGTATGTCGATTCTTTAGGCGTATCAACACCAAAAGTGAGGACAAATTCTTTGAATACGTACTCTGCTTGAATATTCTAAAAAGTTTAAGGGTTAAGAAACACTTGTGCTATTTGAATACATTTTTGGTTTTAAGTACCTACCCACAGTTTAGTTGTGTCAATATGTATAGAGCTGTCAAAATTAAATAACGGTTATAAAGACTGCAAGTGGCCTTAATATTATGTTAACCGCTTTTTTCTTATACTTCAACGTTTTAGAGTGTGTAGTTTCAAATAGTAGACACGTAACAAACCTTCTTGACCTCGTCTACTATAGGATGAACCCGCACCTACATGTCATGGCAGGGCCAATGACGGTCAAGTTATAGCGGTAAGTGCAAGTATTCGTAAATTGACAGATTGACGTTCAATATGTCACATAACTTATTTACAGCCGCACTCAGAGTCAGATAATGACGATTAAGTCGTTCCTTAGTGATTTTGTTTGTATAAAGTATAATTTAATTCTGGTGTCCTAGTGAAAAAGGTTTCAAGTCGACTTAACTCGTAATAAAAAAGAATATGTACAATGAACGAAGTATACTAGACTTAAACCCTTTAACTGAAGGATGTTTCATAGCTTCTAAGCAATATCTCCAGTACAGTCACGTCTATTATAGACACAGTAAAACTTTCAAAAATATGTAAACACGACTCTGCTGCAAGGGACTAAGGTTGTATAAGTATACATTTCTAAAACCTTGAAAATGTACATTATATTTATAGACGTGACTGTACCCAGAAGTTAATGACGTGTGATTAAACCGCGTGATATATGCGGACCAAAACTGTCGTTAGGTTTTAGCCACGAGCAATGCCGAGAACTCCAAAAAGGGCCAATTTCGTAAGTAATTTGAGGAATCAAGCACTGAATTAGTTGAGTTGTACGGGAATAGAAGAGACATTGTTTGAGAATTCAAGTCAAAGTATGACTGTTCTTCACGTTAACAAATGCTTGTGCCAAATAACGCTGGTGAGTGCTGTTTTTTGATTATCAAAACCATTTTAACGTGACCTCAACAATATGTAATTTACAATATTGTCACACCCAAATCTCATTTGGTTGTTACACGCAGTGCATCTAGTTAAGTACTCATTGTATTAACAGGCAGCCGGTTATGCGAGCGATCATCATAATAATTGCATCGTCCTGACGTCATCGTGCGTCAACTCTATTATTAACGGTTGTGACAGACTGCTGGGCGGTAAACTGTTTTAAGTTATATTTGCTGTGCGTGTAATGTTTGACCTAATTAAACTTATTGCTATGGCAAAAAAAAGCTTTGTTATCAATTGGCTGGCTCCTCTTACGTTAACTTTGAGAGCGAGTAAAACCGCCGTTGCTGTTTTGTTTGAATGGAATTTCTCAGAACCTATAAGGGGCTCTATTCTACTCGGTAAAACCATATCGCATTTGACATGCTATCATATTGCTTTTAACTCGGCCGCCATTACTGTCAAGTAAATAAAAACGTATAAAAAATAAGATAACCCGTCATTTTATCGATCACTTCATCGATTGTACCGATCATTTCATCGAATTCCAATAAATCGAACGTTATTTTCTGCTGAAACCATGATGTTTTCAGGATATCTCAAAAAGTAATTACGAAGTTTAGGTTAGGTTCACGTGGGACATTAAAAAAAAAAGCTATAGATATACAGCGAGATATGCCTTTCGATGAAATGAAAATTCTGTTTAATGATACGTTCGTTGAAAGGTGTTTCACGAAAATAATAGAAACCCAAAAAATAAGCACGTGGAAAACATTAATATTGTCTATTTTTTTCCAAGAATTAATATTTTGCCTTGATTCGCACAATCAATGACAAAGAGGTCCGTTTATATTCAGAAAACGTAATGTCTCAAAATATTGCGTTGGCGACACAATGGCAATCCCTATGACATCACAGAACCTTCATGGTTTATTCATGGACTTCATAACTCCCAACAGTCAATACAATGATTTAGCATAATCCTCTAACATCACAAAACATTTAAGTCTGGTAATAACCCAGACAAGAACTTTATATTGACCTTAAAATTATACTTCGCAAGTTTAATAAAATTGAGCTTGCTAAATTGTGCTGCGGGTCTATTATAGCTACGTTTATCGATGTGATTAAGCGAGGATAGCATATCTGTCACTTTCTGACCGGTATATACTTAAGGGCGAGAGTGAAGGAAGCTTTATCCATAGTGTTTAGAGATGTATTATAATCATGTCATGAGTCATATTTTCAACACTATTAACAAAAATTTTTACTGAGGATAAAGCGACCTCGATGTTATAAAATAAAATGAAAAGCCGTAAATGATTAAAAAACAGCCAGGTTGACATCCTCATTGCCAACCTACTGAATGATGACCACTTTGGTACGCATCAACCGCATCATTATAGATTTTTAATCTAATAGTGTCATGTGTGTCTTGAGATAAGACCTATATTTATAATGTCATTGTATCTTTTCTACTATGTACCCTTGATTTATTAGTCGAACAAACGTTTTTTATATTTATTGAAAAATTGTTTTTTTTTCTACTATTGAGACGAGTTACGAAATCACAGACCACCTGATGGTAAAGTGGGTTCTGTGACCCATAGACATCAGCATTCTTAAGACTACAATCTAAAGACTGCACCTATGACCGCAAATGCGTTCTCAACCCTGAGGACTAAGATAGAATGTCCTCTATGCTAGTAATATCACCGGTTGTCTTATCCCCACACCTGAAACACAATAATACGAACACTGCAGTTGACATACGTATGCAGTGTAAAGATTAATGCTTTTAAAATTTTACTACATATACCTACAAAAGACAAATATAAACAGGTAAGACACGTTATTTTAGTAACACTTCTCAAAGCACTGTTATCTAATCTATTATTAGCTCTTCCTGTCTTCAAGCCTTTAGAAACTGTATTTAAATATAATATTATGGTCATGCTCTTGTTTGGTTGCATGATTCATAATGCACTTGCCTTACAGGTTCCTCCATTGATGTCCACTATTGGATACAGTGCTAGCAGTTGATGGTTTATTTTAGAACTGTCCAGCTGGTGTTGTGTTTCATCTAAAGGTGGATGGAGTCCACATCTATAGGGCTCTATTGGATCGGACTGCGTGTCAAATCTACAAGATTATACTTGTTACTTTAAATGTGGACAGTGTAAACCATGCTCTTAGGATGCATCAGGATGGACATGGTCACAATCACGACACTACGTCGTAAAATGACAAATACAGTCCTCATAACCGGTACTGACACGCGTTACTGTCACGGTCTCGGAACCATGTTGTCATGAAAACAAATGTGGATCGACCTTATGGAATACTTTCATTCATAACCAGTGAAACAGATAGAGGCATTCCATCTTAGACCTCAGGGTAGGCAACGCATTTGCGGTCTTAAAATTGCAGTTTTTAGATAGTAGCTTTGAGAGTGAAAATGTCTATGGTCACAAATTCCACTTACTATCACATGGCCAATATTTTTCAGCTAGGTTTCATAAAAAATCCTGAAATAAGGGTTAAGTATGTATCTCATTTGGGTCCATTTCTATGATCTTCTATTTGATAGTGAGGCCAGACAGCAGGTTCTGAACTCCCGGTGATAGAATTACTCACATCTGACTGATTGCTCATTTAAACCAGCTCAGACTTTTTGCGCGTGCTAGGACCTTGTGCAGGGTCCGTCCGGATCGCTACTACCATCTTATCCATTAACCTACCGCCAAACAGCAGTGTTCGCATTGTTTTGTTCCGGTTTGGGGATAAGAAAGCCGGTGAAATGACTAGCATAGAGGCATTCCATCTTAGTCCTCAGCGTTGGCAACGCATTTGCAGTCTTAGGATTGCATTGCAGTATTGTGAATGCAAATGTCTATGGGTCGCAGTTTCCACTTACCATCAGATGGCCTGTGTGTTCGTTTGTCTTCCCTATGCCATAAAAAAAACGACTTACTAAATTCCATTGGTTTGGTTTACTTTTATATAGTGGTTCTTTAACAGTTTGGAAGGCCTACTTCGCCCGTGAGAATTTCGAACTTCTTATATTTACTTGACAGACCGCATTACTCAAACTTGAGTGGTGTTGCCTTTAATACTAGTACTCATTTAAACAATTTCAGTCAGTTTTATGGTGAATGCGAAATTATTTCTTTGACTAATTAAATAAATAAACATAGACACGCTTTGTAAATACGTTAAAGTTGAGACCTTTCCCGTAATATAGATTAACTGATCATGTTCTACAATAATATCACAGCCGGTGAAATGACTAGCATAGAGGCATTCCATCTTAGTCCTCAGGGTTGGCCACGCATTTGCAGCCTTAGGATTGTATTGCAGTCTTGTGAACGCGAATGTCTATGGGTCACAGCACAGTTTCCATTTACCATCAGGTGGCCTGTGCACTCGTTTTTCTTATCTCTGTCATAAAGAAAGAAAGAAATAAATTTAAAAAATCTTGTATTAATATTCAGATACGTAATAAATTTCAAGGCCCGTTGTTTGATCAGTAGTTAAGTTAGCTAGTCGTTAAAAACCGTAACTAATGGTTAAATCTCAAATTAGAATCGTAAATTTCGAAGTTAAATTTTCAATTCCTTTTTCGAATTTTAACAATTAGTTGAGTTAACTACTACTAATCAAACAACGGGCCCTTAATGTTGAACATAATTAAACCCTATAAGCTTTCTATGTAACTTAAAAAACAGACAAAGTAAATTAACTAAGTTTCATAGATACAATTTACGTAAAATACTTTGAAACATTTTAAAAGAATCCATTGTGGCCAGAGCGCATTGTAAATTCTCTGAATCATGCAGATAAATTATAAATACCCCTTTGTTTTCAAGCGGAGAAGGGCACAGGCGGTTTTAATGTTCAAAATTGAATAACAAGGTATATTTCATTGTAAATAAGACATTTCCAATTGATGCTCGGAGAAAAAGAAAAGTACTCCATGACACTTCGGTGAATATTCACTTACTTAATCCCGTTTTTTTGCCTTGGTATTGCTATACAAAATGTATTGGATTACCCTTATAGAACCTTATTGCAATGTCAGCTCACATCACTCCAACTTGAGTGACGTATCGTTTAATATATCATTTTATTGCGACAGGGTTCTTCTGGAACGGGTATATTTTTTTTGGGGCATTTCCTTCTAGGTTAGTTTGACTTTGACTACATCCATTGTCAAATCATTTGAGTTGATTACTACTTCGAGACTTGTCAACATTATTATACACTTTTTGACATTCTGTCGCGCATTTCTTCTATACATAATCCAAAAAGACGTAACCGGGTTGCCACAAGCCTAGGTCAAATTTTAGCCTCTCAACTGTTTTACGTCTCCGAATTTTCATAAGAAATACATTTTACATGGAAACCGTTTAACTTTCCAGCATTGTTATAAGTGACTAGCTGTTCCCGTGTCCACTTCGTTGGGCAAATTTTCCCGCTAATTCCCGTTTCCGTGGGAATTTCGGGAATTCCTTTCTTAGTGCCCTCTACGGTATCTAAGCTACGTCCCTTCCAAATTTCAAGTGCCTACGTTTAGCCGTTTAGGCTGTGCGTTGATATGTCAGTCAGTCAGTTAGTTTCTCCTTTTATATATTTAGAAGATACCTAACCTTATCTATAGGTCCTATAGGTCATTAAATGTTTTGAAAGATTACAGTATTCAGAAAAAAAACTTCGGATTCGCGAAAGGCAACCCCGTGACTGATTGACTGACAGCGTAGCTTTAGCCTAATCCACTGGGCTGGTTCAACCTCTATGTGTTAAAACCATAATATCATCTTTGATCTGTTATCGTATTGTAAACGTTTTGATAGCTCTTATTTACTTGACGGTAGTTACCATTATCGTCAACGACTCAATACCGTAACAGATCAAATACGACATTGTTTTTATCGCTGGGAATAGAGGCCCTGGGTAGTGATTCTCTCAACAACGACGGTCGGACGGACGGATGAGTGAATGTCCAAGTTTAAGTAGTCCCGTCAGTTCAAACAAAATATATTTTAGCGCGTGCATTTTAAATTTAGCAGCATGGTTTCTGCCGATGAATCGAACGTATAACGCTGCTTAATTGAAAATGTACGCGATAAAATGTGTTTTGTACGCTCTTACGGGACTACCTAAACTCGCCGCTGTGCTTTCGCTCGTTCGTCCGCCCGTCCGTTGTTTTTGAGAGAATAACACCCCTGAGTAGCTGTTATATTTAAAATGCAACAGCTAATTTCACATAATTAAAAAAACAGCAAATGCATTACCTTAGGTACTTCGAAAACTTTATACCAATACTACTAGAAACCAATCTAGTTCTACAGGGTGCTCCTCACTTGTATCCATCAGTCCAAACAGAAACCTCAAAGCCGCATTTGCACTGCAAATTGTCACTACTTCAGCTCCTCGCAATCAATGGCGATCACAAAGCTCGATGGAATTTGGACTTTGTCGCTTTGAGAGTTTGCAAAGGATGCACAAAGGGATTTCGGAACTAGCTAGTCTTATAGTTGTCAAAGAGACAGGGTGCTCAAAAATAAAGTGTTTATTGACTAGGGTTGCCACGTTGCAGTTACCGGCTATTAAAGTTGCCAAGCGCACCACAATAATAACTGCATATGCTGCTACATCACGACTAAAAGTTGTTGTTAAAAGTTTTGGAACTAACGTCGGAAATTACCCTCGCGTGTTCGAAATATTCGTGTATTTCATCGTCATAAACGAAAAGTTATTAATGTTATATGCAATTAAAGTTTTTAATCATGCGCGGTTAATGAGTTTTCAGTTATATTCCAATATTGACAGCATTTGTTTTGGTTTTCTGTTCAGTTCCCGGTTCTTTTACCGTCTTTCCCTTAGCTTGTAACTGTACAAAAATCAAAATAACACTCAATATCATCGATCTACAAGCAGCCCGATAAAACTACCGAAACAGTTACCCTTTTAACATCTGGCAACATTAATGAACAAGAATAATCGTCGCTCATAACTTATGAACTTGAAGATAAACGGCCGACTCCTAAGTAAGATAAGCTAGACTAAAGTTACAAGCCTTGTTTGTTCCATAACTTCCATGAGTTGCGTCGACGACCTTTCATCTAATCGATAACGATAAGTTTTTCGATAAATATTATGTCTGTGTCAGAGACTGGGGAGTATGAATGAACTGACAGTAAAGCTGTGTTATTAAGTTAATGATATGACTATAAAATTGATATTAAATCAAAACACATTATACTACCAACGAGTTTATGAAGATGATTTGATGTTTTTTAATTAATTATATTTATGACATAGAACAAAAATGTATTGGATTAGCAATAGATATAATTTTTGAGGAAACTAGACCTGGTTCTACGCAGACAATGCGTCGAGCATAAGTTTTAAAACTATTCATCATAATTATGGTGTTAAAGACTTTGACAACCCTAAAATTACTGCATCCGTTTTAATTTGATTAACGATACGGGTTGTGTGATAAATGATGCATTCTAAGTATTAACAAGTGCAGTTTCGTTTATTAAACTAATATTAAATTGTCATTTAACTGTCGTTCAACCTTTGGTAAGACAGCTGCGACAACAAAAATGTAAAGAAATTAAACAAAAACAGTTTAAGTCTGCAAATTAATTAACGTCTGAAAGAAGTGGTTCACTTTGGACTAATGAAAGAAAGCGAAGAGCTGGCTAACCGTTTCAATTAAGTGCTTTGAAACGATCTGTTAGACGGGAAATTGTAGGACACTGTATTCTTCTTAAAGCTTAACTAAAAGTAAACAGAGATTTAAACTAGGTAATTAGTCTATAAACAGAACCTACACTTCATTTTTAGATGAGTATAACGGTGTAATAAGTAACAATTTGAATTTTTGGCGTTTGTATTTGCAGTGCAATGAGCATGACGCGGAAAACTACCACGTATCTGAGAAGAGAAAATAAGAGAGAGACGTATAGTTTACACATATCAGAGTAATAATGTCTAAGATAACTTAGCTAAAAAAGTGTCCCAAGTGTCTTTTTCCGACCTACTAATTGGTAAAGCAAGCAGTACTATTTTTGGATACTTCTGTTGTAATACTGTTGAAAGCGTAAGATTATTACATAGTGGCCGTGTCGTGTGGATGGCTTCGAGCTTTGGCTGTTTGTACAAAATATGGTTACCGAATTAACAACAAGTTTTACCAGTTGCTGGTAAATCTGTAGCTTAGCTTACACCACTCTGGGAAAGTTGTTTGCACTTATGATGCTTTTCATTTTCAAGTGGCAGTTTTGGCCACACTGAACAATGCAGATAATAGGTATTGTCTGTCAGGTACAAAGCTAAGTGGATTCGCTGTCGAAAAAGAATTTGTACTATATGTATTACATAGTATAAGATAAAATACAGTGGGTACTTTTACTGAAGAAGGTCCCTGAGGAAATGCGGCTTATTTTTCAAAACATATTTACTTTAAACAAATATAAAGTGAAAGTTTAACGAAGAAATATTTTTGCCGTGTCCAAATTATAGGGCGGAAAAAGTATAATACGCTTATGAAATATGTATGGAGACTTTGATGGCAGCTGTGCCAGTATTTCCTTTTAATTTCCGTGATCCTATTTTCTTTGGCAATTCGCGGTTGTTCAATCGATCTAACCTGAGTTGACCCGTGCATCTTGCATCCAGCTCTTGTTTTGCCTTTATAAGACTAGGTATGCCGGAATTATTTGCTTTCTTACTTTAATCCATAATTTGTAACCTGATGTTTACCTGTGTTTGTGAAATTACGTGGGGTCAGTAGGTTTATTTAATCCAGCGAGCTCGTTCTGTTTTATTGTGTAAATATGACTACAATTATAGATATCAGACTGATCTCACAAACGGCCATGTTTTAATTTTTAATGTCCCTAGTTCTAAGAATTGGGTCTACTAGGCAGGTAGGTAGGCTAGGAAGGTCTATGTTATTCATTTATTTTGCTTCAATTAATCCTAAAAAGCTCTGTGAAAGTTTTAATCTTACCATTTTAGGCACGCTGGCATCTATTTAATATTGAAATGACGTCCTAGGTGCTTTAAAACGATGACGTTAGACAGCAATTTCTGCAAGATTATGATATTCGTTGGATATGAAGGCACATGTGGTTGGATAGGTGATTTGTTAATTTAGAAATACTTGTCTTCTTTACTTACAGCATTTTTTTGTGTGTGTTTTTTAAACATTTCCATTACTTAGGGGCAGCTTCCCAAGTGCATTCAGAGGCCCTAGCCTATATACATTACGCTATCTAGCTAATCAATCTCGTCACTGGTAGATGACGTGATTAGTGATAGGCGGTTTGTAAGTTTCAAAAGTGAAACTTTCATTTTTTTTTTGCAATATTCTATAAGTTTCAAAAGTGAAACTTTCACCTAGAATTTCAAGCCATTTTCTGAAAATTACCAAAGTGAAATCGATTTATTTCTGAAAATTACTATAGTTTCGACATGTTACCCAACTTTTCATGAATTTAAACAAAATTTACTTGTGTTAGAATAATTTCCATCTAATTATGTAACTTTCAGAAGTTGTAATAATAATTTCCATCTAATTATGTAACTTTCAGAAGTTGTAATTTTCGCAGTTAAGGAAAGTTGTGCAATGTTTCAGAAATCGCCCATCACTAGAGGTGATACGAAGAGTTACGTGTCAGCGTAATGCATCTTGGCTAGGGCACCAGACATGTTAAAAAATTCCAACCAAACAAAATGACGTCATTCCTACCACAAGTCCAAAGCAAGCATGTCAAACACTGTTTTTTCTGTCAGCAATATTTAGTTAAAAAAATATTGTATTCTTTTGATACACACCTCCACAAGCATGAGCTTTATCAGAATACCTTTTCAGAAATCCCTTGGGGGTTATTATGACATGGCTATGAAGTTAATTTTACGGCGTGCTCTGTCCTATTCAGAGCTATAGCATGAAGCTCTGTCCTTTTTTCTCAGCGTAAACTTAACTGCATTGCTTTGTCATAATAACCCCCCCTGTTGTTAATATAAGTAAGTGTTAATCTAATACAGGATGTTCCATCTGTTAACCTGCAATTTATAGCAAACATTTAAAATTGCTTTGCTTACCGTTTAATTGCACAAGTTTTTAAAGTAAGGTTTCGTACTTCGGACATGTGTAACCAGGAACAGTTGCTTAATTTAGCTTGCACTTCCTGTCCAATCCTAATCTTGGTGATCATAAACTCCACATTGTTTGTAAACCGCTCGATTTTATCATCAAAGCACTTCATTCCACATGGAACCTACAGTTCATTACTTCTTGCTATACGGGATTTGTACTCTGTGGCACCGCCGGCGGTGTTCAGCAAAAAGCAGAGAAATAGCGGCAAAAAATGCAAATGACGGAGCAGACGACAAGATGGCGGAATAATTCGGGGACTTGCCTCCGTGCATTTTTTGGCCAGCACGTTTTATTAGCATTTTGTCGGTTTTGTTTGTAGTCTGTGCTGACGTTGTCTTCTTGTGTAGTAGATATCTTCGACCTTCTTTACAGGAGCAATTTTCATTTTTCAAATGTTTATAGCTCTTTGAAAAAATCAGCTGTTATTCAGAGAGCTTTTTAAGGTCAGTATTTGGGCGTTAGTTCCTAATCACTTTCGTGGTCACTGTGACTGAAGATTTTGATTTCATTTCTGATTAGGTATCTGTTATCAAATAACCAAAAACGGCATCAAAATATACTCCCAATTCTTAAAAAATATGTCCACATAAGTGAGGCGGTTGAAACGCTTGAATGACCCTTATATACTATTTGTAAGTTTTTTTTAAATTCCGCTACTTATTTAAGAAGTAAAAAAAAACTAATAAATATAGAGAAGTATTCATTCATACTAACTAATACATTTATTCAAGTGGTGAATTCACTTCGCACTTTACTTCCTCTGATAATACGTATACCCACTTATTGTAGTTTAGCCATAATGTAAAAGCAATAAGGTAAATAATAGGGTTATATTCGGCATCTTTTGGGTACCTACGGAAAGTAGGAGTCATCATTTCGACATTAATAAAATGTGAAACAATACTATATTACAGTCCCGAGCTTTAGTAATTTGTTATGTTGTACTTTTTTTTTTTTGTTAAAGAGAAGTATTCATTCATACTAACTAATACATGTATTCAAGTTGTGAATTCACTTCGGAATTTAGTTCCTCTGATAATACGTATACCCACTTATTGTAGTTTAGCCATAATGTAAAAGCAATAAGGTAAATAATAGGGTTATATTCGGCATCTTTTGGGTAGCTACGGAAAGTAGGAGTCATCATTTCGACATCAATAAAATGTGAAACAATACTATATTACAGTCCCGAGCTTTAGTAATTTGTTATGTTGTACTGAGTTCAATTGTTTTATCCATCCAGTTCCCTTGATTCAACTGATTGTGAATTACCTGTTACTGTTTAGGGTACTTAATTAAGTAAGAACAAGATCCGGAGAATTAATTACAAAGACGATCGGGTACTATTAATATTTTAGTAGGTGATTTATAGAAGCAGAAAGAAAGTGCTTTTAAGAGTAGTTTTAGTCGTCAAGTTGGCGTTTTCCAAAAAAAGTGTAGGTACATTGTTAAGGACAAAAATTAAGAAAATGTAACTTTTTCATTTCGTCATGAAAATTTCCTATACCTACTTTATGTATGACTAATTTTCGTTACGCAACGGACACTTTTTTTGAATAACGCCCAGGTTTTTATTCTTATACCAACCGTCTTTTAAATTTTATGAGATACTTGTGTATGTCGCGGTATGTATGAAAGGAATTTTGAAGTATTTACAAAGGTGAAACTTGGGACCATCGTATCCTCTCATCAAACGAGTAACTTTGTACAGTTTGAAGCATATATTTTGTACGATTACTACCTGTCCTCTAATCCCTGCTTATTTGCCTGTCTTAGATATAAGTAAATAAAAATGGCTAAACTTTAAACCATTCGTTAAACAAATCCAATTGAAACAATATCTTCCAAGTCCCAACCCAACGTAGAACTTTGTCATCCAAACCATTTGTCTACCCTGAAATTCCAAGCTGCAATTCCGACGTCCAATTTGTCATTCGACCAACACTGCCGCCCGAATCAACACCGGTATTCAGGAGCGTCCAGACGGAAGAGCAATGTAAATCAAAAAGTCCAGCTTTCCGGGAAATACGGTTCGTTGTGTTATAGGGATTATACCCTGCGAGCCTAGCATGGCTGCGTCTATATCGCGTGTCAACTGTGGATAAAGCATCCGTCACTTTTTGACACGTGTACTTATTTACCTGTCAGAAGGTGACGGATGCCTTATCCAAAATTTATCACGTGATAATCGCAGCCATATTAGGCCCCCAGGTGAAGGTTGAAGGATAGTTATAGGTTTTTGATATCATGGTTTTAATTTTGTAATGCTGAGCCATAATGTGAATTGTGCAAATATGAGAAGAAAGATGATAAAATCTAGTCAAGTGCTAGTTGGACTCGCGCACCGAGGGTTCCGTACCGACGCACAGTAGGTATTATTATAAATAATAAATAAATATCAGGGGACAATGTCACACCAATTGACCTAGTCCCAAACTAAGCTCAAGGCTTGTATTAAGGGTATTACACAACGATATAGGTAAATACTTATACAGAGAAATATATACTTAAATACATAGAAAACATCCATGACTCGGGAACAAATATTCGTGCTCATCATACTAATATCTGCCCTTACCGGGATTCGAACCCAGGACCGCTAGCTTTGTAGGAAAGGTCACTACCAACTAGGCCAGCGCGTCGTCAATTCCAATATGTATTCGATTTAGAATATATTTTTTAGATCTCGTATACACGTAATGCAATAAATAAATGAGTATGAGTATGAGTATGAGCGCGAGCCCGACTCACAGTTTACTATTTTTTAGTACTTGTGGTTTTTCTTCACGGTAAGTATGTAATTTAATAATACTAAATTTGACGCTTGTATGTTTTAACGTTTTTAAAATACAATAAAAATAAAAATACTTTGATAAAAAAAAAAAAAAATTTGGTAGTCAATCTACCATAATAACAAATTCAAAAAAATCCTGCTATCTATTACGGTTCAAAAGATACAGCTGTTTAAAGTTAGGGCGGACGGACGGACGGAAGAACAGCGTAGATATGTTAATAGGGTGCCGTTGGGTACGAAATCCTAATAAAAAGTAAAGTTAAAAATTAAACCACTCTCAAAGTAACAAAGAAAACAAAGAAAAACCCGAGTTGAAGCTGTAAAATACACTCAGAAGCAATGTAAACGGGTCACTTTCTATGATAATTCAATACAACGTGACCTGGTTTTAGTGCTCTTGACTTTATACAATTAAATTACACTCAACAACGTATTGTTAATATTGTTATAGCTTGAACAGAGTTCGCTACATCTTGGGTTCGTGAAACATAAAGACAGATTCCCTTGGGGATTGAATGCGTGAGTACTTTACGGCTTTGCCTTTGAAGTTGTATAGTGTAACATCCGCCAATGGGTCAGTTTTGAACTACTTGTCCTAAATCAAAATTACATACATACATAAGCTCATGCCTTTATTCCCAGAGTAGGCAGATAGGTAGGTAGGTAGGTAGGTAGGTTTGCGGGTGGTAGGACCTTGTGCAGGGTCTGTCCGGATCGCTACCACCGTCTTATCCATTAACCTACCGCCAAACAGCAGTGTTCGCATTGTTGTGTTCCGGTTTGGGGATAAGACAGCCGGTGAAATGACTAGCATAGAGGAATTCCATCTTAGTCCTCAGGGTTGGCAACGCATCTGCAGTCTTAGGATTGCTCTGTAGTCTTGTGAATGCAAATGTCTATGGGTCACAGTTTCCACTTACCATCAGGTGGCCTGTGTGCTCATTTGTCATCTCTATGCCATAAAAAAAAAGAACTACAGAATTACTAACAACTCTAAAAACTTGTTAATAATTCTGTAACCGCATTTTGCACAATTACACTGAAAAAACAAATAGGTTGACTTTACTAAGTTTTATGGTTAAAATAGGACCTACAGGTGAGTTTGGTTGAGTTAACCACTAAAAACGTTGAAGCAACCTTTTCAATGTGTTGTTTTACTAAGGTCAAGTGTTAACTCAACCAAACTCATAGGTAGGTCCTAAAATTTAGTAAAATCAACCCATTCGGTTTTTCAGTGTAGGCTAAGATGTTTACCAGTGTAATTAGTGACAGGTTGCAAGCCCATCGCCTAACAGTACTACACAGCCTTTATTCCCTTAGTCGTCTTTTACGACATCCACGGGAGGGCATGGAGTGGCACTATTCTTAACCGGCAACGCGGGAAAATCAAAATTACTGGGTATTTAATCAGAAACTCTAATTCCCCCCCTCGGCTTGGCATTGATTTGGCATTTTTATAGTCCGAATTATGTATTACTTATTAATTTAAGAAATCTAATTGCAACACAACAATTTTGCTCCAAAAACGTAACAACCACATGAAACAGCTTCCTTGTACTAACTTACAACTATTAAATGTTTATTTTGTTCTTTCTCTAGCATTCGTTATATTCATTAATTATATCGACGTTCGCAATCTAAATTGGTGTAAGAGACAAAATACTGAAAACGGGTTATTTAATTAACATAATACCGTTAATTTAAAAAAAGAAGTCCCTATTTTTTTTTTCAATTCATTGAAAAGTGACAATTTTGTCCGTTACGCCAATTTCGATTACGGTCATCGATATTGCAGTTAAAGATTATGTATTGTAATTGTAGATAAAATAGTATTACAGGGGGGTTATTATGACATAGCTATGTAGTTCTGTTTACGCTGAGAGAACAGGACAGAGCTATATAATTTCCATAGCTCTGTCTTTTACGCTCGCTGTAAAATAAACTGCAAAGCCGTGTCATAATAACCACACAGTCGTACCTAATGGTTTGGTTTTATATGGGTTTGAAGAATATAAAACAGATGCACGTTCGTTTACGCGTGAATGTAATACTAAAAGTTCAATATATCAATAATGTATTCCTATTTCACTTATGCTTGAATGAACACAACAAGGTTAGGTCACTTACAATTACCTAAGGTTTGTTTCAATAGAACTTGCCAACAATGTAAACAAACCTTGTATTCAAAATGTCTTTAATTTACATTCTACATCATCAAATACTGCTAAATCCATGTGTTATTTAATCAATTATTTCCACATCATTATCCTAAACCATTAAAAGAATAAAATAGTGCTAGAATATGGATATCGCATTGAATGTTTTGTTTACATTGTTGGCAAGTTCTATTGAAACAAACCTTATTCCGAGTGCTGCCTATCTGTGCTCGGCGATGAACTGACCTAAGGGTTATGCCGATATGCTAATAAGAATATAATTAGCATCCATAATCCAGATGAATCATGAGGAATATAATGGAAAATGAAATTTGCCTCGGCCACTTATCCTACTTGGTTAAGTGGCAAGGTCATCACTAGAGTTAGGACTTTTGGTGGCATTTGTGGTTATAGAATCCATGGAGTCGCTATTTCCTATTAATTACAATACATACCACTTTGATTTTGACCTTCAGTATTTTACTTCCAAAGTCATTAAGCCATTAAATTAATAGATAAATGCCAAATCAATTTAAATGAATTTTGGTATGGAGGTTATATCTGTAGCGAAAGCGTTACAAACAAGCAAATATTAGTAGGTATGGAATAACCGAACTAAAATTGTATTTAGTTCATTTTGAAATATGACCACACTGAGGGTCAAAATCAAAGTGTCATATTTTAAAATAATTAGGAAATAGCGACTCCATGGATTCTATAACCAAAAATGCCACCAAAATCCTAACCCTAGTCATCACAGATCGATGTAGGTTTACATGGATGACGTGTTTAATTTGCAAGCATTTTGTGCGTTACACGTGTCAATTTTAGCATTGGGTAAGTGACACAGGACTTTTGAAAACATAACTGTATCAGTTTCATTATTTCTAAACGATTACATAGACCAATGTGAAAATTAGACCATGGGCTGCATAAAACTATAGTTGTGCTCAACGTTCATTTGATTGTAGTAAAAAATACTACACCCATATTAGCATAAATTTTATTGATGTAAATGAACTGATGGGATCTACTACTTTACTATGTAAGTATGTATATATGTATTTATTGCTCATAAACCAACAATAAAGGACATTTTTTGCATCGATATAGATAATGTACAAAGGCAAACTTATCCCGTATGGGATATCTTCCAGTTAACCTTGAAGTAGAATAGGCCAGAACAATGAAAGAGGATAGACAAATTAACAAAATAACCGAAAATAAAACAATGAATACAGAAGAAAATGAAATTGCTTTAACAAAATATATACATAGATAAGTAAATATACTAATACATACTACCATGTACGTAATCAGTAAATAAAATCTAGAACAGAGCTAAGGATCAGCGCTCAGACTCATCTTATTGCTTTAGCCACAACTTTAACGTTTCCTTCAATAAACTTTTACTTTTGCGGGTAGGACCTTGTGCAGGGTCCGTCCGGATCACTACCACCACCTTATCCATTAACCTACCGCCAAACAGCAGTGTTCTCATTGTTGTGTTCCGGTTTGGGGATAAGACAGCCGGTGTCTAGCATAGAGGCATTCCATCTTAGTGTCATAGTTTCCACTTACCATCAGGTGGCCTGTGTGCTCGTTTGTCTTCTCTATGCCACAACAAAAAAACTGACAGATCTAGACTGCCTCAGGCTCGGTAGAAGTCAATTCCTCAATTGGACAGAGTTTCTCTACTTGAACTTGAACAAAAAGTCGAGTTAATAAGTCTTTTAAGTCGTAATTACATCACAGATTCCGCAGCAGGACATTTATTTGGCGTACAGCCAGTTTTTTTCAGTGCAGATATACGAACTTGTTAAAGTGTTGACAAACTTGTTTAATCCAACCCAGTAACTCGCGGCCAGAAGTTACTCGAAGTTTTATTCATTATTAAAGTAAGTAACTGACACAGGGCCCGTCACGTCGTGGTCACCTTTACCATGGTGAATAAAACTTCCACTTCTCCCTCTCTCGCACTTACATACTGGTCAGAAAGTGACCGTCGACAAACAAGACCATAATTAATAGGCAAGTAGATGAATATTTAACCAGTTGATTAAAGCCTCCACTAGCGGCTGCCTAGGGTCGAGCGGCTGCCTCGCTCCGAGGCTGCGCAAGTGGAGACGCTGCCTCAATCTGAGGGACGCAGCGACACGAGGCAAATTCTGTGCCGCAAGCTGAGCTATTTTTCGGTTTTTTTTGCCGTGCTCAAAGAAGCCTCAGTCCAAGCCGTGTATTGGATGGGGATGGGCGTGTAAACTGCGCACATTGCGGATCCAGCTGAGTAGACTCGCTTCAAGCCTCAGGCTGAGGCTGCCTCGTCAAGGCTGCTTGGCCTGTCTGCTAAAATGAAAACACGGCTATAAGATTACAAACTCTGCACCATTTCCTGTGACTTTAATATCCTTCCCCAACATTATGAAACAACGAACAAAAACCCATTCGCTAATAATAAATGGCATTTTTCGAAGCAACCCTAAAAAGCTTTGCTTAGCTCCGTTATTTCCGCCCGCATAATGAAAAGTGGAAAACTCATTTCTCTTCGTACGTTAACGTGTGTTTATATTCGTTTCATTTCACTCTTCGCATTTCGTTCGTTTTCATTGGATAGTTTTTAAGTCGTTTATCATTGAAATCCGAGAATTTTTGAATTTAATTCCTTTGGTGATTTACTGTTGGTGCAAATTCTCTGGCATTCGGTGATAAAAACTGTTTTTATTATAAAATTTATATTTTCTTCATAGGTTTTCCCCAGGACTTCATCTAAGTATTTTTTTCTAAGATACTTTAAAATTTCCCGAGGGTATTTTTTGTTTTAATTTAATTTAATTTTAATTTCAAATACCATCCAAATCTTTTCCGCCGTGTTTGTGTGATTGAGTCAGAAAGCCTACATACATACAAAGGATTCCTCTACACTCACTTCAACGGATATACTAGTAGGATAAACCAAAAATATCATTATGAACAATAAAGCTGTACTTGTTTATATTCTTGTTTATTCCATAGCTTTAGGCCATAGAGCATGCAAATGAATTTATAGGTGTTTCTTACCTGGAAACCGAATCAACTATTTTCTATGAACCCCTGCGGGCCATGATGAAGTACCTTATATATTTAATACCTAATCTCGAGGACGAGTCGAGCGGGAAAATACAGAGTATAATTATAATTTGTCTAATAGTAATTTTGTGAAGACAGTTTTAGGCATTCTTCTCGCATAGTTGGTGTTAAACCATATTGCTATTTTATTGCCAACATGATTGCCATTGCCACTTCTTCACTTGCCAGATGCCAGTTTCCTAAAAAGCAATACCATTTCAAAAACAAAATAGGTTTAAACGAAATGGAATAGAGATCCAGACTAGGCAATCGTCTCAGCAAACTGCAGGAGTTAGAAAAGTTGCTTTGATGATTGCAAAGTATTACAGGATTGACGTAAAGTCGAGCAAGAAAGTCCATTATCACCTTTGGACCTGTTCAATAAGTAGCAGCCTCCCATTGTATTAGTTTTGTTATTAGTGTTAGTAGATGGCCCCACCTGTCTCCTTTAAACCATTTGACAGCATAGAAGAATGACGTTGTGCAAATACCTGAATAGATGGCGTTAACTGTATAAATTAGATCGCACAAGCGTTTGGTTCCCTCAAATTGTATATATATAAATTTATGTTTCTTAGTAAATCAGATCCTATCAATCTACAAGTGGTTTCATTCAAGTAGGTAATCAAATCAGCAGTACAGAGGTGTACAGGACCTTAACCTGATAGAAATACAGCCGAAAAGTGGTAAAGGACTTTCTGAGTCGACTACACCAAATCTTTTCGTCTACCTATGTATAAAGTATAGCCATATGCATCAAACGTTTTTTGCAGTGTGCTGTGTTTGTGTGACGATCTATGACAGCGTCCTTGCTTAATTGGTTAGACTATGGTGAGCTACAAGACGCCACTGTTATTTAATCTGTGCTCTAACCTGCATATGGGTCAAGTAAGGATGGGTAGTCATGCAACCTCTCTTTACTAAAGATAACACAACTGTTGGAGATTAACCGCCGTCAACGCGGAAGTTAAAATTAATGCATGTAATAGATTCTACAACGATATCAGTATTCCTTTTACAATATTACTAATCAATATCACGAGACAATCACACACACATATATATCAAATCCCAAACTAAGCTTGTACTAACAAGACCACAAATGAAATACATACTTAAGAGTAAATAGCATAGTAACAAACGTTTCGCCTCCGTATACCAAATTTATATTTAACATCTCAGCTGTCATAAAGTTTCAGCCACTATCCAGCTGTGTAATTCAAACAAGAAGCGAACCAATTGTTTCATAGATAAATTGTAGCGGTAGCGAGAATTGACGTGGGGTGTATTGCGAACATTTCACAGAGTGGGTGCGAATTCTGATTCAAGAATTTGACCAAACTTTAGCAGAATTACGGTTAAATATAAAATGAAGTTGAGCCGCTTAATCACATAGAAGGAGGTTATGTATGTAAACAAAAATAACAGAAGCACGAATGGAAACGAATCCCTTTTAGGTAACCTTTGAGTGCTTTAAGTGACTACGATTGTTTTGGTATACAATTTTGAGGTCATAAATTGGTTTTCAAAAGATAAAGGTTTACACTGACGTATTTCGGTGCGGGCATTAGACAAGCGGTAAAATTACTAGCATATAGAGGCATTCCATCTCAGTCCTCAGGGTTGGCAATACATTTTGCACTCTTAAGAATGTACTATCAGACCATTGGAACCTTGACCCACCATAGAACTGTGTCACAGAGACGTTATGATTCAAGTCATAAGAAGTGTCAAACAAATTGTTTTATAATGTCACTGTGACACCGTTCTATGGTGGGTCAGGGTTCCATTGGGCTGATAGTATTTTCGAGAATCCAAATCTCTATGGGTCACAAGTCCCACTTACGATCAGCCTCCTATTTCATCATCCTGACAATCACAGGTGACAGGTGATAATTCGGTATACATTGCAGAGCTGTTAACAAGTTTTCACTCGGATTCATATAAGCTACTACATGTACACTGAAATGTCACCTGTCACTGTCAGGGTGGTGAAATAGGGGGCTTGTAGCCTTTGTGCTTATTTGTCTTGTCTATGCCATAAAGGATAACAAATATAATACAGTACACAGGAGACGAGTCGAAGTAAAGTTGACCAAAAGGCTATTAGTCCGTCGTCCAGTATTAGAACATAAAGCTATCAGTTTCACTTAAGGTTTAATAGCTTGCGGGCCTAATATGGCTGCGTCTATATCGCGCGTCAAATTTGGATAAAGCATCCGTCACTCTCGTACTTATTACGTGTCGGAAGGTGACGGGTGCCTTATCCAAACTTTGTCACGCAATAAACGCAGCCATATACGACCCCTGCCTAATGGATTGTGGATTGTCAGGTGGCGTGGCAGGAAACTTTTAGTCTGTAAACGAATAGTTAGTAATTCTCGAAGTTGATAGTAGTTATCCTTTAATCCTACCTTTAGGTAAATTTTGAAATTCGATCTTTGTACCTAATTCAAGGTTTTTACCCGACTGCTGAACAAGAAGGGTAATGATTTTGACCTATATGTATGTATGGTTCACTGTTCTCTTATAAAGGCTGAACAGATAGCCCGATTTGGATAAGCGAGGTGTGTCTTCAGATTAGTTTTAGCATCGTGAGTGTCACTGGCAACTTTTTTTGAACTTCTAATTAATATTACATTGAAGATATAATCTAAACAGCAGTTTGGTCTTTTCGGTCGCAAAAACAAAACATTCCAAAAAAAAGTGAATGTTTATTTTTCTTCTTTCAACAGAATCCACCTTTAAAACAATTTTGTGTTGATTTATCCTCGCCATACGCTCTTTCACTCAAACAAATGCGTCATTCTGAAACGCAAAACGTTCTGTCGTTTCTTTCGTTTCTCGTTTCTAATACAATTGAGTGAAAGTGACAGGACTTACCCTCGATCTTTAAGTTATGGAATAAGCCTCGGATATTCTTTACGAGGCCTTTATTGCTTATTTGTAGCGGTCGTAAACAAATGCCAAGGATTTTGTAAAACAATGGAGGCTCGCAATAAAAATTGTAACGGCGGATTAAGGACGCCATATTTGAATATCACAATATTAAGATATTTATCTTCTCGATTCGTCTGTTTGTTGTCTTTGTTATCAGTGGATGCATTAGCCAATAAATGCATCGATACTGCTGTAAAACTATGTGGCTTACTTTCTTGTATGATTACTCATGCATAGATAACTAACTCAAAAGACTCAAAAGAAAGTTCTATCTGTTGACCACTCAGGTTCTCACTCGGTTATTCATTTGAAACTTAGTTTACGTTGGCGATAAACAACTTTACTACTTAACCTTATTTTCATTTAAAATTCACCCAACCCAACATAGTGTTTTTAGCTCTGATTGCGTTAGATTTTTGCGTAGGCACAACGGTGTGAAATAGGTTACCAGTCACACAATTTGCATACTATTTTTACACGCAAATTGTACATTTATCAATGGCTACCTACCTACTCATAATGAGTCACTAGTTTAATGGTTTACACGTTTGTTAGTGCCAAAGCAATTTGAAATATGGTAAATCGAAATATTGCTTTTAAAGTTGTTGTCACTTGAGATTATGAATCAATGTTAGAAGTTATTTAATTTGAAATAATTCTTTTAATTGCAATATAATTTACTGCCAAAATAAAACCTGGCTTTAACCGACTTAAAAAAGGGGAGGGTTCTCCTCAGTTGAATGTTTAATTTAATGTTAGTTAGTTCTGAACTACATCAGTTAGAAACTGATTTGTTTTTTTACAGGGACTTAGGATTTTGATGTAATATTCCACGTGTGATGCAGTTTACGACATATTAGACGTAGGTACTGAACTTTTAGCATGAGTTACAATCACCGTACTAGCTAGCGAGTCGAATGCTCTGTCCCTCGCACTCTATAAGAATACTTGCGAGGTCTGCGAAGGACAGAGCTTCGACTCGCTAGCGAGTATGTTAATTGTAACTCATGTTAAGGGTATTCCGAGGTAACCACTTATTATTTAACGCTTTAGTAATAATTTGGTCATTCAAATCTCTAGGTGAGTCATCTTAAGGGTGGTTTTAGTTTATTACATTTAAATATTTATTCTAATTTGGTCTCATTACATAAGAGATCAAGGGGAACTACTAGTTCGTTTTTAATAATGTTTCCTGTCTTGGTACTTATTTGTATGAAATCAATATTTTTATGAGTACTCTTGAGATAAGTAATGAATACTTCGTTAAGAAGGGTACCAATTACGAGCCTGTAATAAAAATATATAAGTGCCTGTAATCATTCCAATATCTAAGACTAGCGACCCGCCCACGATTCGCTTTGGCTTATGTGAGTTTCCTGTAAAACCCGTACATAATCCAGAATTTATTATACATACACCTTCTTCTTGAATCTATCTTTTGCTGAACTACATTAAAATCCGTTGCGTCGTTACAAAGATCTATTGCCCACTTTCCACTGCAAGCGGAGCTGGCTCCGTATGGACTCCGTACGGACTCCGTTTGGGTTACAACGGTAGCTTTAAAGAGGTTAGCTCGCGTCGGAAACATCTGAAGGCACCGTTGTAAGCCAAACGGAGTCCGTACGGAGCCCGCTCCGCTCGCAGTGGAATGCGGGCATAAGCGTCAGCGGGAGCGGGAGGGTAGTAAAGAAAGATAAAGATATTCAACTTGTTTTGGCGTTCTTGCCTCCAATGATGTTTTGATGGAGCGTAGGAAAGTCAATTCGCTTAGCATTCCTAACGCGCAGGGTTTCTAGTCTACTTGATAATATGTTGCTTTTGACATGGTATCGTATTGGCAATGTTACAAAGGCTTAATTACTTGACAGTAATGGCGGCTGAAAATCAATACGATAAAGCTCCAGCCACACCGACGCGTAAAATACGGTGACGGTTCGTAAACAATAGAATGGGTCATAGTAAATTACATGGTGTCATTTCGACGGACCGTAATTTACGCATCGTTAAGCTAACATGTCAAAAGCAATATGGTTTTACCGAGTAGAAAAGAGCCTGCGGGTTTTTTATGGTCGTGTTTATCGACGGATTAGCTTGGATAAAATATTTGTCACTTTCTGACCAGTATGTAAGTGCGAGAGTGACAGTTGCTTTATCCACCGCGATAAAGGCGACCATAATACCTAACATGGCTGCGTTTATAGCGCGATAAAATATCGATAAAAAAAACACTTTTTGACACTAAGCACAGTCAAGGAAACTGATTCCTAGACCACTCTGGACTTTGTCAAAGTGAAACTGTAAAGAGAATCATAAGGAGGCTTTTACGTTTTGAACAATTACGTCACTTTGACATAGTCCAAAGTGGTCTAAGAATCAATTTCCTTGACTGTACGGTCACGAGCGTTAATTTGGGACCCATTTCAAGAAAAATATGTATACTTATATGTGTATATGTTCGCATTGTTGTGTTCCGGTTTGGGGATAAGACAGCCGGTGAAATGACTAGCATAGAGGGATTCCATCTTAGTCCTAAGGGTTGGCAACGCATTTGCAGTCTTAGGATTGCTCTGCAGTCTTGTGAATATTTCCACTTACCATCAGGTGGCCTGTGTGCTCGTTTGTCTTCTCTATGCCACAAAAAAAAAAGTCGTCAGTGTCATTAGAGATGTCAAGTCATTTGAAGCTTTTAAGAAGCTCAACCTTATTTTTGAAGAATGTCAGATTGACTTTGAACCTAAGGTGGGTACCAAATTAAATCTCGTGACTGTACAAGAGTGACTGATGCATTATCCACATGATCACGCGATAAACGCAACTATACTAGGCTCGCAGATCAACTAAGATGATCTCTTCTTTGTCACCATTGAGACCACAGGTTATATGGCTTCTTCAGTAAACAGCATGCACCTTATTCTGCACTTAACTGTAAGTAGACCACGTCGTTCTCCAATATAAAAGCACTTAATATAGCTCCGAGTCATTTAATGGTCTCGATCGTAGAATTTCAAACTGTAAGTCGGTCTTGCGATAAATATAACTTACGATTGCCGTGGAATTTCTTCTAAATCGCGCTAGTTGTGCAGTATATTCCTGTTTTTTTTAAATAAGTACGGAAGATGTGACGACACGCCAGCCTAATTGGTTGTCACTCGAAGCTAGCGGTCCCAGGCTCAAATCCCAGGAAGATACTTGCGAGAATTTTTGTTCCTGAGTCTTGGATGCTTTCTATGAATTTTTCAGGTGTATGTATTTCTCTATATAAGTAAATTTATCGTTGTCTAGTACTTAGAGGACAAACCTAGAGCTTTGATTAGGACTAGATCAATTTGGGTGACATGGTCCCCTGATATTTATTTGTATATAAAGACATTGCCATATTTATTTTCAACCCATAACTGTTTGTACGTTTTCTTCAAAGATGGCCACTTTTCTTTGTCTTTAACTGCTTTCATTGACACTATTTTGTCACCTAAATAGATAAAAACCCCCTTCCTTATACCACCACCTGGGTTACCACTGCTTGGAATAGTTTATGCCATGCTTTGTCCTTATCTGTAATTGTGACATTTGCATCTGACAGAAAGTGACAAAGCATGGCATAAACTACTCCAAGCTTATTCCACGTTTATAAGTAAGGGGGTTAGTTCTAAATAGGTTTTATATTGATACTGGAGAACGCCCACGACTCTGTATGCATAAAGTATGCTACGCCCCCCATTTTAATCTCTTAGGAGATGAATTTCCAAAAATCTCTTCTTAGTACACCCCTAGGATATCCAAGGGATATTCCCTTGGTAGCTAGGTTTCGGCTGTGCGTTGATCGATCAGTCAGTCAGTTTCTTCTTTTATATTTAATCGTGTACTTAAATGCAGTTGAAATGCGCTCTTTGCGTAGTATATGTAGTGGGAAACTGATTGATAGAGTAAGGAATGATAAAGTCAGAGAGAAATGTGGAATAAAAGAAGACGTAGTGACTAAGATTGAAAAGGGCCTGCTTCGATGGTTCGGTCATTTGGAAAGGATGGATGAAAGAAGGTTGACGAAAGAGATATACAGGTCGAAAGTGAGTGGACGGGTTGGAAGGGGCCGCCCTAGGCGTACTTTTTCGAGTCAAATCGGAGAAATACTGGAAAAGGGCTGAATCTTAAGTACTTACCCGAAACCGACGTGCGTGCATGACTCGATGTATGAATGTGGAAGAAGTGAAAGAAATTTGTCAAGATCGCAGCAAGTGGAAAGAAGTGGTCTCTGCCTAGCCCTCTGGGAAACAGGCGTGATTTAATTAAACGTTTATTTAAAGTTAAATTATTATGTTAACCTTACTCGTGCAGTTTTAATGACATCATCCACATATCTTGCCTTTTGCCAGTAAAAGATTCGCCATGCAGTTCGAGGTTGCCACTCTTACAGCTTTCTGCGTGCCTAGTATGGCTGCGTCTATATCGCGTGTGAACTTATTTACGCGTCAAAAGGTGACGGATCCCTTATACAAACTTTATCATGTGATAAACGCAGCCATATTAGAGCTTCTGCTCATCGGTCAAAGTATGTTTAACTTTGCCCAGGTATATTATATAATCAGTGGTATAGTTTACAAACGCTAACACTCCAGGTTTAGTTTAATTAGTTTGATAAAGTTTCAGCATAATTTGACCACCAGAACAGCAGTAGCTCAGTGAAATGTACTCTTAAAGTCTTCATCTCATTGGCATAGTCCTGTCGACCTTAAAGTAACTGCACACTTCAGGACTTTGTCACTTTATCGTCATATTTGAACTGTTTCATTTATCTGTCAAAGGTGTTTAAGCGACAAGGTAACAAAGTATGCAACTACTTATGCTTTGTCAACCGACAGACTACTGGAGTCTTTCCCAAAGATCGTATCAACAATGAACTTGTTTTTTATTATATTCCCTCCGGATATTTAATAATCATTTTGTAAATACAGGGGGTCTAATAATAACATGTGTATAGTGTATATTATGTAGGAGAAGACTTCATAAACGACATACTGATCAATTCACAATGGTCGTGGGAATATAATGGATGCACGAAGCCTATTATCACTTTATTATTAACAACATTAGCTTACATACATACATACATAAGCTCACGCCTTTATTCCCAGAGTGGGGTAGCCAGAGCTTCAAAATTACTAACAACTCTAAAAACTAGTTAATAATTCTGTAACCACATTTTGCACGATTACCAGTTTCATGACACGTCCAAATCTCTGGTGCGACTTTTAATCGGTATCTCTTTCGAGATCAGTTTATTAATATCCTTACACTATTAATCATACTGTAATTGAGACTTCGTTTACATGTTTTTTTAGGGTTCTGTACTAAAATGGTAAAAAAGGAACCCTTATGGTGAGACTTCCTTGTCTGTTAGCATGTCACAGCGGTTTTTATCAGCAACTACAAATGCTTTCAACTTGAAATTTGGCATAGTTGTACAACTTGCTTTCCCGCATCTGACACCCCATGTCATATGAAAGGCACTTTTCCAAACTATATTATTTTTTCTGTGATGTACTTTTTCATTTACATACAAAAATGTACAAAAAATTACCGTCGTAATTTTATCTACGAAGTTTAAAAATTAAAAAAAAAAACAAAAATCTGACGTATACATAATATTTTATGGGAAATTACAATGATGTGTTCAGTTTTTGAGAAATAAAAAAATACTTTGAAAATCAGAATTAAAATTTAGGCGAGTCAAAATGGACCTTATTAGACACAAAATAAAGTTTATAACAAAATTAGTATTTTTTCCGGTTATCGAGCATATATCTTAAATACGGAACCCTCAGTGCGCGAATCCGTCTCGCGCTTGACCGGTTTTTTTATTTATCCCATAGAAGGCTACTTGATGGTAAGTGGGATCTCTAACCATAGATATAAGCATTCTTAAGACTGCAATCCTAAGACCGCAAATGCATTACCTATCCTATATGAACTAAGATGAAATACCTGTTTGCTAGTGATTTTACCGGTTATCTTATGCCCACACCGGAACCCAACAATGTGAATACGCTGCTTGGCGGTAGACGAAAGGATATAAAATGGTAGTAGCACCAGTATAAGAATAAAATAGCCAACTTCACGGTTTAAGTCTGCTCTCGTACGGAGAAAAAGCACAACTGCAATTAATAAATAGAAGCATATTAAACTTTCAAGGGTTTTAATAAGGTTGGAATTGAATTACAAAGCATATAGCAGATTTCCGTAGCAGGGTAGAAGTGCAGTTGACATCTTTTTAGGCTATTGCTGACGGGTACATATTATTTTATGGAAACACCTTTCAACAAAAAAATCATTACGCGAAATTTTCGTTTTATCAAAGGGCTTCTCGACACACGAGTTTTTTTTTGGTAATCACAATGTTAACCTTACCTAAGCAATTGATGTTTAAGATATCTTGATAACAGCAGAAAGCGTTCGATGAAATGAAATTCGACAAAACAACATAATCGGTGAGATGGAAATGGATAAATCACTAATTAAGAGTAGTACTGACTGACTATAACCACCTGTCTTCTTCGTCTGTATTATTTCACGGACATCCTACCCAAACTCTTTGCCAATGTCGTTTTTCTCAAACGACAATGGGTTTGGTTCGTTTCCGACCAGTATTTACAAACATTAGCTAACCCATTGTAACAAATTGATTATATCATCAGATAAACACTATGCATGACTACATCAATACCAGTAAATTAGTCTTCAGTAATACTTTTGGTCAGTTGTATCGCTGGAGCATCCGGGAAAGAGTGTGTGCTTAAGTTTTAAAATAGTTTAATCGTCAAATCAATGTTGTATTTTTAACTGGAAGTGTTCTGTGTTGGTGATCAGTGAGTACTTTTAGTTATGTTTGTCTATTTTCGTTACCGCTTCGATCAGTGATTTCACTATGAAATATTGGGATTGTTGGTTCATGGATTTATGTACTTTGATCTAAGAATTTCACAACTTTTTCAACCATAAAGTTTGTGTGTTCTTGTATTAATCCAACTCGTTTTTACTAAGTCTTTTAACGGCCGTTTCAATTTACCAACGAGTACTATCCATAGCAACCAATAGGTCAAATTTTTAGTTGTGATCGTTAAGCTTTACATTAAACTTCTGATTGAATTATAAACTTGTACTCCTTAAATATTGTGACTAAATATTATGAGGTAATATTTTACTTAGTTTTTATATTATGCGTGTCCATGCCAAGTTTACGTGCATAAATAAATAGGTATCCTAGAGTTCACAGTTTCTCATCTTCTAAAATATCGTTTGATTTCTTGCCGTCACACAGACGTCTCCCCATCGCAATTGACTTTAATGCGGAACAATTGTTTTCATTTTGTATGCAGACAAGGCTTTCATTTTCAAAATGAAATCAATTGCGAGTGCGTAAGGCAATAGCCCCTAGTCATTTTAAAAGACTACTCCATTATATATTTTTTATGACTGACATACATCAACAATTATTCGGTCAAAATTCATCAATGAACCGACGGTCATCACGCGTGCTCCGTCTATTATCCTTACACTGAAGACATCCGCGTCTTCGTACGCGTAGAATTCTGCCCTCTAGAAAAAACGGCGTATGTCTCAGAACCGCGCATTTATTAGTGACCTTATTTCTTAACATGGGAGGTTAAATTGCTTTTGACTATTAAATTGCACATGCATCCTTTTTGAATCGCAGAATTAGTTTCCCACCTCTCCTATTTTTCCTGTAGGTATGGGCTTTATTTCCAAAAAATCCTTACAATACGGTACAAGTAATTTTACCTCCAAATTTCAAGTCACTAGGTTTAGCAGTTTGGGCTGTGCGTTGTCTAACAGACATTCAATTGTTTATGGATGAGTTTCATAAAGAAGAAGAAATACATTTATTACATACATACATACATACATAAACTCACGCCTTTATTTCCAGAGTGGGGTAGGCAGCGCTACAGAATTTCCAACAACTATAAAAACTTTTTGATAATTCTGTAACCACATTTTGTACACTTAGGCGAAGATTTACCAGTGTATTAGTGACAGGTTGCAAGTCCATCGCCTAACAGTACTAGGTACATGCCTTTATTACCTTAGTCGGCTTTTACGACATCCACGGAAAGATACGGAGTGGCACTATTCTAATCCAGCTACCACACGGGGAACTACACTACATTTATTAATTGCACAGAAAACACACAAATAGAAACTAATTAAAAAAAAGTGCACGTAGTGTGTGTCCTCGCGTTAGTGAATCGGACACTGGCTGAGCATTATGCTGGTAGGTGTCAGACAAGTACAGCGCTGATAGCGCATATAGTTGTAAATTTCGCGTTGAAACTGACATAAAATCAATTCCTATTTACTATACAAAGGTGGTGTATACGATAACACCATCTGGCGTTACCCTGCAACGCCCTCAATTTCAGCCTGTCTTACTTAATTACATCTCCCTGTCAATTGCTCTGCTTGACATATCCAATCAGGGTGCAACAATGCTGGCGGCGCACTAAATAATTACAGCCATACATCTCAGGATATGGCTGGAATCCTGTGGGATTGGAGATTCAGGATTGCCGGGATTTAGAGCGATTACTTGGATGATTGTAGTGCTACGTAATTTACATGTCTTTGGCGTGTATGAAATTTGCAGTCCAAGATTCTATAGGACGGTCAATTATTTAAAGTTGTCTGAATCAGCCAGAGAGGAAGAAAGATAAGACGTCTCGTGAAACGGCAAGAGTCACAAAACACAATAATTAGGTATGTACGGTGGGCCAAAAAAGTTTTCCAGTTTTTTTTTTTTTTTTTTTGGCATCGAGTAGACAAACGAGTGCACAGGCCACCTGATGGTAAGTGGAAACTGTGACCCATAGACATTCGCAATCATAAGACTGCAATGCAATCCTAAGACTGCAAATGCGTTGCCAACCCTGAGGCTAAGATGGAATGCCTCTATGCTAGTCATTTCACCGGCTGTCTTATCCCCAAACCGGAACACAACAATGCGAACACTGCTGTTTGGCGGTAGGTTAAGTTTTGACAAAAGTTCCTGTGAGATCAGATTATTGTTGTTGACACTAATAAAATTGTCACTGTCATAATCGATAATGCAAGGCAAAATTGAACTTGTTGTACGTGCAAAAGATCTTCAACCGTAGGGCGGTAGACTACGTTTTCGGCTGACTGCACTGTCGTAATAAACTTCAAACTGAACGTCAAATGACAAAGTATGATCATAACAATGGTAGTTACAATGACAAGGTTCTAAGTATGCTCAACATTTTTATTGACTGACTGTGCAATGTACAGTCACTTTTGACAAAGTCCTAGCAAAGGTCAATCGTTTGAGCTGTCATACCCATATTCAACTTTTTAGCAGCTTTTATGACCCATTTTCTACAGAATTCATAATATTAATGTCGAATGAGAGCTTTACATTTCGACTAAATGACATCAAATTTTAGTTGGATTCATCAATTTTGTGAAATTGTTAGCTTTTACAATTACGAGTAACTTAAAAATATGTCTTCTTTCTAACATACAATAAAACTGCTGCGAATACGAGTATTGACAATTATTATAGTTAATAACATGTATACTTTTGTAAACATTTTTGTTAGATTCACCCTTTTAGAATTAGTAACTCTTTCTGTGACTTCATTTTGTGAAATTTTCAGCTTTTACAATTAGATACGAGTAGTTTAAAACTATGTCTTCTTTCTAACTTAATAAAACTGCTAAGAAGATTGTCAATTATTATAATTATGTCACTTTTTTATTAGAAATAATAATATCAGGGGACTATGTCACACCAATTGACCTAGTCCCAAACTAAGCTCTAGGCTTGTACTATGGGTACTAGACAACGATATAAATACTTATATAGAGAAATATATACTTAAATACATAGAAAACATCCATGACTCAGGAACAAATATTTGCGCTCATCACACAAATATCTGCCCTTACCGGAATTTGAACCCAGGACCTCTAGCTTCGTAGGCAGGGTCACTACCAACTAGGCTATCGCGTCGTCAAAATAGTGTAATTACTCATACGTACCACCTTTAGGTATCCTCTGATTTGGACGGTCACAAATGCAAATCATCGTGGGCTATCATGACAGAGAGCTAGCTTCAACTCAACTGGTGCAAATGCTATTCAGGTACTTTGAGAATATCTGAATAATGCAAACCAACCGCCCCTTTCATCAAAGTCATATCTCAGTTTTAGCTGAAGCGTCTAAAACAACTCTGTTGTATATGACATAGCGTTCAGAGTTAGACCAATCGCGATGGAAACTTACGATATAGTGATGTAAGATAGAGTACAGGTGGCTCTGTACAGAATCTCTGTTACGCAAATGTTGCCCTATTTTTGACCGTTTGTTTGTAAACTACAGGTGTACAGTTTGAGGAGATACGTTACCTATGGATTTGTGATAGAATTTGGTATAAGTACAGTCGAAGCCATAAATATGTTTACAGTTTAGTACCTTGTCATTAACGACATGTTTAAACTGTCATATGAAATTGTCACATCGATTAAAGTGACAAGGTACTAAAGTGTGAACATATTTATGACTTCGCCCGTACCTTGAGTTTTACTAGTAGTACTTGAGTTTTGTATTCGTAGATTAAAACAATTGCCTGCTGCTTTAATTCTTCCTTTAAAGAGACGTCGGGAGGTTAGTTTTCGATTGCATTTTTGTATCAAAAATACAAACCAATGGACGGACAGACAAGAAAGTGAAGTATCTATATAAAAACATGGTAATAAAGTATTTTTTCAGCTTTATGTCATAGACTTATTAAAACGAAACATACATAAACTCACGCCTTCGTTCCCAGAGTACGGTAGATTGAGTTACAGAATTACTAAAAACTCTAAAAGCTTTGATAATTCTGTAACCCCTTTTTGCACAGTTAGGCTAAGATTTTTACCAGCGTATTAGTGACAGGCAGGGACCGGCCCGCTATCCCATTCAAGGGGTTTCGAATGGGTTTTTTATAAGGATATATTTAGAAAAGCCGTATCGCTTGAAAGAGCCGTATCGATCGATTTACTTTTTAAACTGCTATTTAAAAGGGTTACCCTTACCAAATCCGTTCCATGTATGTCTTGCTCGATTTTGCTTTTGTAGCGCTATATTTTGAGTGATAACAATATCCCTTTAACTTAAAAAAGCCATTTGATTGGCTTTTTAAGCGCTATTTATAAGGGTTACCCTTATAAAAAGCCGTTCTATTGGCTTTTTAAGCACTATTTTTAAGGGTTACCCTTATATTTGGTTACGCCGTAAGAGGGATATCAATATCAATTTACTGCTGCTCTTAAGCGGTTTCCCTTATGTGAATGACTAGTTTAACAAACAACTAAGTTGTATATTTCTTCCAAAAGGGTTATTCTTTTAGTGGGTTGTACTTCGAGAGGTAAGTCTTTTAAAGGCTTTTATCGGGGAATGGGTGGACGGGTCCCTGGTGACAGGTTGCAAGCCCATCGCCTGACAGTACTACAAGCCTTTATTCCCTTAGTCGCCTCTTACGACATCCACGGGAAGACATGGAGTGGCGCTATTCTAACCCGACAACCACACGGGTAAAATAAATGTCATTTTTTGTTTACTACGTATTACTACAAGATTCTTTAATAAAATCAAGCTCGTAATATATATAAAACCGTAATTGTTGTGAAATGCTTAACAAAATCAACAACTCTATTAAAATAATTGTCAGTTTCTCGCAACATCTGTTTTAACTCACCCAAATTAAACTATTTGTCTTTCATAATAAATGTAACAATTTATGCGATCTCTATATTTCATGTCAAAATCTGGGATTTTTTATCGTAAAGTAAAGCCGTCCACCCACGGCCGACTACTTCGTGCTCGGCGAATAAAGACAAATGTTTACTTTGAACGTTCTAAATAGACCGAGGTACCTACAATTTTAGACGCACCGTGAATCATTTCTTTATAAATTGTAGATGTAGGGGGTAACACAGACATATGTTTCCCTTTCGACTATTTGACCAATTTTGGTATAAAATTTGTTTTTAAATTATAAAATTCGTCGCCTAAGTGTGCAAAATGTGGTTACAGAATTATCAAAAAGTTTTTATAGTTGTTGGAAATTCTGTAGCTCTGCCTACCCCACTCTGGGAATAAAGGCGTGAGTTTATGTATGTATGTATTTTGGTATTCTATTATTATTTGGTTTAACTAAAACTTGAAGGAAATAGACCAGGGTAATAGATATATTTGTAGATTTTTTCAATATAAAAATGAAATAATGGTTTTACTTATTTAAAAACTACACATCAGTTAAAGTACTCTTTCATATCATAGATGTAATTGCACCCCATCTAGCATTAATTTATAATAATTGCATATCGGAGGGGATCTTCCCAGATCTCATGAAAAATAGTAAAGTCATACCTCTTTTAAAATCGGGCGAGATGAGTGATTTAACAAACTTCCGTCCCATTTCCATACTACCAGTATTAAGTAAAGTCTTTGAGAAGTTAATGTTAAATGATATGTTAGGTCACTTCAATAGAAATAAACTGCTTAACAGTAACCAGTTCGGCTTCACCAGAGGACGATCCACTATTGATGCGGCTTCTGTGCTCATTAAATATATATATAACAGTTGGGAGAAATCTTGCGATGCAGTAGGAATATTTTGTGATCTTTCTAAAGCTTTTGATTGCGTGGATCATACGACCCTTATTTTAAAATTAGAACATTATGGATTGGCCAATAAAGCTTTAAGTCTTATGTCTTCTTATCTACGTGATAGAACTCAAACAGTTGTTGTAAACAAAACTCAATCTGTTGGAGCAACAGTGAAAATAGGTGTGCCACAAGGCTCTATTTTAGGTCCCTTTTTATTTTTGGTGTATATAAATGACTTGCCACCAACAGTAGATAAACTTTGTGATATTGTACTTTTCGCTGACGATACTTCACTAATTTTCAAGGTAGAAAGACAAACTGTAGACTACAGTAGGATAAACGCCACCCTAGTTAAAGTACTTAATTGGTTTACTTCCAACAATTTGCTACTAAATGCTAAGAAAACTAAATGTGTTAGATTCTCTTTGCCTAACGTTAAACCGGTAGATTCTAGAATTTTTCTAAATGACGAGTGTTTGCAAATGGTAGATAAGGCAGTTTTTCTAGGCATAACAATAGATAAAAATTTGCAATGGAGTCCCCATATAGCTGTACTGGCAGGTAAACTAAGCTCGGCAGCTTACGCCGTTAGGAAAATTAGACAATTAACCAATGTTGAGACCAGGGACCGGCCCGCTATCCCATTCAAGGGGTTTCGAATGGGTTTTTTATAAGGATATATTTAGAAATGCCGTATCGCTTGAAAGAGCCGTATCGATCGATTTACTTTTTAAACTGCTATTTAAAAGGGTTACCCTTACCAAATCCGTTCCATGTATGTCTTGCTCGATTTTGCTTTTGTAGCGCTATATTTTGAGTGATAACAATATCCCTTTAACTTAAAAAAGCCATTTGATTGGCTTTTTAAGCGCTATTTATAAGGGTTACCCTTATAAAAAGCCGTTCTATTGGCTTTTTAAGCACTATTTTTAAGGGTTACCCTTATATTTGGTTACGCCGTAAGAGGGATATCAATATCAATTGACTGCTGCTCTTAAGCGGTTTCCCTTATGTGAATGACTAGTTTAACAAACAACTAAGTTGTATATTTCTTCCAAAAGGGTTATTCTTTTAGTGGGTTGTACTTCGAGAGGTAAGTCTTTTAAAGGCTTTTATCGGGGAATGGGTGGACGGGTCCCTGGTTGAGACAGCTCGCTTAGTTTATTATAGTTATTTCCATAGTGTCATGTCGTACGGTATTTTGGTTTGGGGTAAGGCTGCTGACATTCAAACTATATTTGTTTTACAAAAACGGGCCATTCGTTCTATTTACAACTTAAATTCCCGTGACTCCTTAAGAGAACTTTTTAAAGAAATTAATATCTTAACTGTAGCGTCTCAATTTATTTATGAAAATATTATTTATGTTATTAAGAATTTAGATTCTTTCACCAAGAATTCTGATGTACATAATTTAAATACTAGAAATAAAAATAAAATCGCTATTCGTAAATTCCGCGTTCGTAAAGTATATAAATCATTTGTTGGTCAATGCATTCATTTCTTTAATAAATTACCTGACGTAGTTTTAAAGTTACCCTTTCCAGCACTTAAAAATTACTTGAAAAAGTCGTTAATGTCTAAAGCGTATTATAGGGTCGAGGACTATCTAATAGACAAAAATGCATGGTCTAAACCCGAAGCATAGTCATTAATAATTTGATCAATTGCAAAAGCTTTATCTTGTCTAGGGGACACCGTTGATGTAGGAAAACATATCGAAACTTTTATGTGGTCATCTTGCACCGTGTTATAAGTTATAAACATTATGAGTAGGTGGGTTTTAGTTTTTTTTTCTTGTTTTTTATTTCTCCTTTTTCTTCCTTTATCTCTCACGTAAGATTTTTTGGCATGTTTTCCTGCTGATCTACTTATGTTATTGGATATTATATTGAATTTAATATTTATTGCTTTATATAATGCTAGATTAAGTAGTACCATTGTAATTAATATGTTTAAAAAATGACTGACTGCTGAGTTTCTTGCGGCGTTTCTTCTCAGCAGTGTCTCTTGCGAAGCGCTGGTAGATTCTTGACGTGTAAAAGTGCCAGAACGGCCTACTTACTGAATAAATGTCTTTTATCTTTTTTTTTTTTTTTTTACATGTTAAACTTTGACAAAAACAAGAATCTTTAAAATTGAAGAAGAATGAGGAAACAATAGGAAGGGCTGTTTCCAGTAGTGAACAGAAAACATAATTTAATAATGTGAGATGGATTGCAATTTCTTGCTTGCATAAAATGAACTAACTGATCTGAACAGTTCTGTTCCATTACTCGTATTACAGGCTGATGAACTGAAGATACCTACTTTTATAAATTACACTTCCGTGTATTGTAAAATGGCTCATAAACACAGCCGGCCCGTTTTTAATGGCATGCAAAACATTAGTCATCTAATAGCTGTGTTTCTAGACTGACCAAAACTAAAAGCCGTTGACCTTTTTCATGCAGATTTTAGCTAAGACAAAATAAAGATGGCCAAATATCCCGCGATGGCCAGTAAGATCACCTGGTAGGATCCCCCACGTACAAAATTAATAGGTAGGGGATTCAACCAGGTGATCTTACTGGCCATCGCGAAATATCCACAGTCATAACATAAGTACAACATATATTATAAAATTAAGCGTAAGTTTTTAATATTTTATTAGTAAATTCCTACATAAATTAATGACCATTAGGAACGACACCAAGTAAATTACTTTAAAATATGGGATAAATTAAGAGATAGAGCTGCATTAGGACTCTAATATGCTATTTAAGGTAAGAGAGAAGAACGTTTCATGTCACGTTGTTTTCTTACGTAAATAATTTAAGGTTTATATGGTTTTATTGATTAAAGTAAGTATCATTTTAACGATGGCCTTCTATACAGCTGGAGCTTTGTTAGCATTAATTTGTTAATAATCATTGTGAAACTGATTAACTAAAACTATATGTAAAAATCAAAACTTTGTTAGCATTGTTAACTATCTTCAGTTTTCATCTTAATAGTTTACTTTGGATATAATGATCACTACATATTATAAAACAAAGTCATTCGGCGCTTCTGTCTGTATATTCGCGATAATCTCAAAAACTGCTGAACGGATAATCATGCGGTTTTCACCATCAGTTAGATATTTTTGAGGAAAGGTGTTTGTTTATAATAAATTCTGGTAGATATACGGGTGTTACAGAAAACTCTCATAAACTGAAGCGAAGCGAGGACGGGTCCCAGTATTCTATTTTAAATTTCCTTTCTAGCAAAACTTAATTATTGCTAAAAACAGTGAACCAATTCTTAAGGCTACATGACACCGTAAACTCCAACACACACTGGCGTAGATAGATGTTGATATATTAGCGATGTTATAAATGGTTAGATGCGGCACGCATTAATCAAATGTAATCGCCTGAACTCGCGGACCGTCACTTGTCTGCCCTAACGACGTGTCTTGGACAGGCGTTAAGTAACATATGGTGATAAAGCGTACGTTCTCGAGTAACTTGAGCACGAAATCCTGGCTACTGTGTTTTGTTTTGTTGCACTTTACTCAACAAGACTTAACAAAGGAAATAAAGAAACCGTTTTAACACAAGGCAGTAAGGAGTTGAGTAACAAAATAGTGCTGATAGTGAATCTTTTTGGTATGAAAATAAAAGTGTAAGCTAAAAACGTTCTTTAAAAAACAATTTTGTTGAATGTTTGACGCGTAGTTTATTCTTTGTCTCTGGCTGTGGTTTTGGTTTGGGATCAAGAAAAAAAAATATATATTAATTTATGTATTGAAGATTTTATTATTATTGTTGTTATGTATTTGTACTACAATATTTAAGAATCCTCATTATTATTACTTGATGACAATATACCCTATACGTATTGTCATTATATTGCCTCTTCCTATTTTTCATTTCTGGTTCACTTTAAAATTAACAATGCGGGTATGTATTTTATCACACATAATAAATATCTATAAAGTTCAAAATACATTACGCAATAACGTCCACCTTTCATACAGTATTTTTAATTTTGTGCAATAAAATAGTCTTAATTTAAAAAACGGGTTGCATTTAAGATAAAATAGACACTTTAGCAACACATGAAATTTACTAAATCATTTAACTTTCAATATGATGACAGGAAAATAAACTGCTACCGTGGCCTTACCTACGTCTTTATAACATCTACGGACTATCTAACATTTCTCACTATCAATCACTTAAATCAAGCACAGTGCTATAACTGTCATCTTGCTCATCTTATCGTACTTTAATCTTTTCGTA
Organism: Acleris laterana; assembly: GCA_963966035.1. Classification (NCBI taxonomy): domain Eukaryota; kingdom Metazoa; phylum Arthropoda; class Insecta; order Lepidoptera; family Tortricidae; genus Acleris; species Acleris laterana. The sequence continues at coordinate 4,251,262 of OZ014452.1, forward strand.
GTCGACCGTAATACAAAGATGGAATAATCTGGGGACCTAGTGTAAAAGGGTATAAGTCAAGTTTTATCGTAATACTAGCGACCCGCCCTCGCTTTGCTTCGGTTTATGTGAGTTTTCTGTTACATCCGTACATAAAACAGAATTTATTATACATAAAAACCTTACTCTTGAATCACTCTGTCTATTAAAAAAAACCGCATCAAAATCCGTTGCGTAGTTTTAAACATCTAAGCATACATAGGGACAGACAGCGGGAAGCGACTTTGTTTTATACTTTGTAGTGATAAAAGGGTAAATTCCTGAACGGAGTATACTAGACTTAAACCCTTTTTCACTTGAACTTCACAAGACTTATACTCTTTTTCACTATGATTCCAAGATTCCGACAAAGATGAAAAGACCTAATATTTATGTATTCTTCATATCCGTGACCTACAAAAGTTTTAGAAGTGACACTAGTTATAAATCTTTTTTTTAACCTTGGGAGTGTTTAGGTATCATTTTACTTAAGCCCACGCGGTTCGTCTGTTCCTCCGTAAAAGGCTCTATCTTTTGAACAAAATGTTGTGTATTTTTGGCAAATATTATTATAATAGAATAGTGCCACTCCGTGTCTTCCCGTGGAAGTCGTACGAAGCTACAAAGGGAATAAAGGCTGGTAGTACTATTAGGCGATGGGCTTGCAACCTGTCACTGATACTGGTAAACTTACATCTTAGCCTAAGTGTGCAAAATGTGGTTACAGAATTCTCAACAAGTTGGAGTTGTTGGTAATTCTGTAGCTCTGCCTTTCCCAGTCTGCGAATAAAGGCGTGAGTTTATGTATGTTTATGTATGTAGAAAATGAAAAATTATGGGGATCCATACAACATCAAACCAGATAGATAGACATCTTTCTTCTTAAACTAGGTATAGTCACGGTAAGATAAGGTTCGTCAGTTTTCGAATCAATTCCGTCATTTAGGCCCAAAAGTGATGAACCTTTTCTCACCGTGACTTTACATGACTTTGCCAATCAAAGATAAAACTGCAATTTAAAAAAATACCTATCAACCCGATGTTGTAAGACTCATAATACTGTTTTCGTCCTGCTGGTTATAAGGAGAAAATATTTGTTGTGCTAAAAACGCTGTACACACACACACATGTCGGCTACAGATACTCGAGACTTCGTATGTTAAAAACGTATTAAACTGCTGTACCCTTACCATGAGTTACAATTACCGTTCACGCTAGCGAGTCGAATGCTCTATCCCTCGCAGACCTCGCAATATTCTTATAGAGTGCGAGGGACAGAGCATTCGACTCACTAGCGAGTACGGTAATTGTAACTCATGGTAAGGGTACTGATGTTAAACTGAGACTCACAGCAGTTAGGATTTTATTTTATAGCAAGGATAAAAAGCGAAATAATACCTTTTAAAATAAAAAGCAATCGTGGACACAGACAAAAGTTTAATGGCCCTTTCTATTCGTTCGAGTTTCAAAAATTATATAAAGAGAAAAAGGTAAAGGTTCAATACGTGCCTAATACTAGGTAGAAATACTTAGTACAAAATACCAGCGTACTAAATTCCTATCCAATTCAAGGAACCGGTAATTAATCAGGAATGAACTATGAAATTTCAATATCGATGCCTGTCTGAACTTAGCGGAATTTATAATGAATCCGAGGGGTAGGGAAGTTTGACAAGGCCGGGTTTCATGAGGGGATTATTGATGTCCTCAATTATTTCGGATCGAGTATTTTATACCTAGTAAGTAACGTGTTTATAATTTACTAACGAGTAAATAATTAATATTATATGTAACACAATTCAAGAGTTTAATTAAATGCCATAATTGCCTTTACTTTTTATATTCTAAACGAATATCGGGAGAAGTAGAAAGTAAGACGTTTCATTTTACCCACCTGACGTATATACTCCATACCAATTGACTTGTCTTGTTTCGTAAACAATTTGATAACCTCAAAATGCATCATAAAAACCTGGGTCACTGATTCCCAACTCACACTTAACCAGTTTTTAGTATTTGTTTATTTTCTTTAGGATTTCTGTACAAATTTTGTACTATACCAAAATTGACGTTTGTAATACGTTTTACCGTTTTTACAATATCAACAAAAATAAAAATCGGACCTCCTTCATTATTTGTTAGAAAATCGGACGTAATTAAATATCACATATTTTGAAGAAGATAACACAATCCAACTACAATACAAGTCTTTAACGTTCGGACAGTCGGACAGATAGATTGACGGATGGATACCGCATACTTAGTTATAGTATCCCATTTGTCTCCACCCCGTAAGGAAGCCTAAAAAAGCTAGGTTCGGTTACGAGCTTACCGCGTAGCGCTACGTGGCAGCGAATGTGTTAAATGAATAGTTTTTCTCCTTGTACTAGGGGTCAGTGACCCCAAACTGTATTTTTTATACACGAGGTCTTTGTAACCCTGTATATTGTGCTATATCCGCCCATATTGTCCGCAGGTGCTATTTACGACCTAATTTCTGTAAAAATAAATCTTTAAACGGGACAGATGTCGTACGGCTATTAATATACGCCTTATAATGCTGCTATAGGCTCGTTTACCAGTGCCAGCGACCACAACATGTATTCTGTTTTACCTAATAGTTGAAGAAGGCCTTGAAGTGTGAAGGTTGTTATTTGATTTTCTGTGCTTCGCCTATCTTTATAGTCGTCAGTTTCACAATAAACTAGTAATATAAAACTGTTAAATGGTGCCCTAAGAACCGAACTTCGTGGCCGTGTGAAAGAATGAAGTTTTTCAGTATGTTAATACGTGACCGGAAGAATAAGTAGCCTAGGGTGAATTGAAACGTATTCCACAAAATTGTCTATTTAATAATAATTTCCTATCAAATCTGTTTAATAAACAGTTTCACTCTCAGTTTGGTTATCTGGCTATCTGGTAATTTCATTTCGTAAATGTAATTTCTAAAGTATAAATTGAAACAAAATCTCGACAATCTGTTGAGGTGTCAAACCGTGATGGACTAAACAAACTGACACACAAACAAAAACCGCTTATTATTGATAATATGTAAGGATTGCATTGGTAAACTAAAAAAAGCATCGCTCATCATAGCTTTAACTGGAAGCAAGTCTTAAACACATTAAATCGTTAGCAAACAAATAACGCGTAGGCGCACATCATTTACGAGTTAAACGGATTAGTGTAACAGACATACAATAGTTTTGATCAGATTTAGTCGTTGGACGCTGATTTAATTTATAGATAGTGAGTCATGTTTATTGAATGAATGCTTATTTGATCTGATCCTATAATTAAATATGGAGAATGGGTATAAGCCATTTTTGATTTTCATTATTATTTAATGTCATGACATACAAATTAAACTTAGGGTGTTTTTAATCAGGGCCTTTATTCTTCAATAAAATAATATTATTACCTTTTTTTTCTGTTGTCATTAAGAACAACGTAATATCGTCCACCTAAATTGACCATTTTGATTCTGGACCAAAAAGACACTGTCATTTGTGTTTTGTCAAAATGTAATTGTGCTGATCAACATTTATAAGTAACAAATGTATTTTCGCTGTTAAGTAATTTTCGAATTTTGACAAAATACTGGGTAGAGTAAGAATTATTTAAAATGCCGGAATCTACTTGGGAGCTTCCTGAGTAAATTCCTTAATTAAAAAAAAAACTTACTATACCCGCCTAAGTACAATATTTTAATAAACTCTAACAAAAGTGGGATGACAAAAACGAAGAGCAGTGTACACAATACCAATCAGCTGACAAGTCAGAATGCATCAATTAGCTATGGAAATAAAATGTTACTGTAATCATAATCGAATGTTACAGGTATGAAATCTGAGACTATACTAACAATAAAAACTTGAGTAGTTAATGAGAAACGTTTTTTTTAGGGCAGCTTAAAAACTCTAGAGTCCTAACCAAGCAATACCTTTTATACTTAATTAGTAAAACCACACAAGGGACATCATGATTAGGCCAGAACACACTTTAAGCATTAAGGTAATTTCGCTTGGTTATAAAACGTGGGTACGTTTGCTTAGGGTCGGTGCTAAGCCTAAACTTGGCTCATTTGGCCAAATCAGGCCAGGTGTGGTTATTCTTTTACGAAGCACAAAGGCGGATTCACATGATCGAACTAGCCTTACTTGACCCTTTTTCTAGATATAACACCTGGGCTCGGGGGATCCAAGTTTATTAGGTGAGGCTCACCAAACTAGAGCGGCCATAATACCTACTAACGCGGGGTTAAGACGGACTGCTTGAAGCAGACGGGAGCTCGGACCGACATCCCCGTGGTCGCTATTGGACAATCTGCACTTTCAATACGAACCTAGAACATTAGATCAGCAGATCGCCTAATATCAACTGAAATGAACGATAGCTGATTCAATGAGCAATGAATTTTAACTTAAAATCATGTTCTAAAAGATGTTAATAAACATTACCATTTAATCCAATTTACCACAACTTGACAACATCAAAGCAAAAATCAAACGTAACAAAATTGACATGAAGCCAAGGAGTCTGCAACAGCAATAACGAAACAGTCCGTCCTGACCGCTTCAAACAGGCCGTCTATGGAGACCCTAAGAAGATTCCCCCTCCACGTCGTTGTTGGCGAGAGCCGAAGGTTCTGCTGGTCCATTCGACTACGACCTTCACTGGCGGGTCCGGGTGCGGGCTCCAAAATTGAATTCACTCTCACAGTTCAGTGGACCTATGTCACAGTAGTTCGTCTTCAAACTAAGGTATATCGTGCGGCTTGCATGTGTGCGTGCCTCGACCGTACGCGCCGCGAACCACCACTATGCAAACTCAACAAGACGGACTAAACCGGTATAGTTAGGGCCACGCCGTCGCCGCGTTTGGGTGTGTGCGTACTTGTCTTTGATCGCTTAGTCCACTATGGCATGTTGAACAAATTTGCCTAACACCGCACCCTTGTGCTCAGTATCTACATTTTGCTTGCGGGTCCAAGATACACGTAAAGCTGCTCGTCAACTCCCAAACATACTTTCAGAAATATAGAGCAAAGAGACATTCTATCTTAGTCCTCAAGACTGGTAATGCATTTGCAGTCTTAGAATTGCAGTCTTGAAAGTGGCAATATCTATGAGTCTCAGGTACCTCTTAGAATACTGATGATAAAGAAATACTGTCTTATTTGATCCAATATTTGCAACGCTGTACAAATATTTGGAAAAGGTTCGCTTTTGTTTGGACTCTGATCGTAACGGCCTATTCAACCTTTATGTTAACATTCAGGGCCAGGAACAGATATTTGGCTCTATTTTGTATAGGACGTGGAGGCCTATTGAATGGGTTGACTTAGGTACCTATGTTGATTAGAATCCTACTCGGTTAAGTACATATTGAACCGTTATAAGGGATCGAAGGACCATGAGCTTCTTTCAATTAGACCCCTATAAAAAGGGGGGGAATAGAGACGAGCATACAGCCCGGGCAGGGTAAAATCATATTAATAGATACTTGATTCTGAATTGGACATATAGGTTTTTGTTAAAAGTCGATAAACATACGCCTGTTTTGCGTAAAGAGTTTATGTCACTATTGCCATCCCAATTCCACCAGGAAGCCTAGCATATCGACGTTCTCTACTACTTCTGATAGCAACTTCGGTGATTCAGGTGTCGTAATCAATCAGAAATAATATTTCACATTATGGCACTACATCTTACAATTTGTTGACAAAGCTAACTTACTTAGTTACCCAATAAAGTTAAACAGCATCTGCACGGACAAAGTCGCCGGCAATAACTAGTATTTTTATATTTCTAAATCAATCTTACGAATCCTGTAAATGCCCTGCTATCTCGGCATTTAAATTCTTGACAATGTTACACGAATAAGAAACTAAATCTCGCACTGGAAATAACTTTTGAAATATAAAATAGAGCTTAAAATGCACCTGCCCGAAGCTTTGCAGGGAAATTTAAAGCGTTTTCAATTCCATTTTAAGAAGCTTTGGGATGAACGAGATTGAACTAAGGAGTTGTAAAGCTCAGGGTTTAAGTAGTTCATAAAAATATAAAACTCAGTATCATGGAGTGTTGTTAGGAGCTTTTAATTACTTTGATGATAACTTATCAACTCAAATAATTAATTCATGGCTTATTTCGCCGGTAATTTACTGGTTATTTTAACTACATTCCAAGGTTTTTAATTGATCTGGGTAATGTTTTTTTTCTTTATAAAATATGAATTATCTATAAAACGTACATAGTAGTGAGCTCCCATTTAAAGTTTTTTTGGGTTTTTTTTAGGTTATGGCCAACAATACAATACCTACATTTTTTTATCGAATCACGTTAAAATACGTCTACTTATAGTTAAACACATTTCTAAGTAATTAAACCTTGAGTAGTTATGCGGTTAAGTCCAAGTTTATCGTTGTTAACAATCCTTGGAATACGCAAAGATGCGTCATCCGCAATTCCCAAAACATCCATTACGTCTCTAAATCTGTCCTCAGTGTGTCACCGACTTAAATGTACGGCCTACTAATATTAATAGTATTGCTTGGGTGAAGAGCTAACAATAGGCAAGAAACACACGAGAAACAGTCAGTAAAAATTGAATTTTTTGAAGGTATTGTATCTTTATTCTTATTATAAAAGTTTATCAAAAGACATTTTTGTAGTCGCGTGCTATAAAACGCTAATATTGATATCGTTAACGGTATCATAATACCACCTAAAGCGTAACCGAAGCGTGTAAACAATTCTATAATGAGCGTTTCTATGGCAATAACAGATCTATAATAATTATTATGATTATTGCAAGTAATCGTACAAATAATTTAATAATAAAGGAAATGAAATGGAGCATACTGCAAATAACGTGTAAAACGGCTGGTTTAAACTCCAAGTGCCTTCATTAACTCGGCAATAGGAGAGAAACGTGACTTGTAACCCTTCCACGGGTTATCATTATTTATGGCCTATGGTGGTATTCTCCTACCAGCTGAGACTAGTTCGCTTAATCGAACCAGCTTCCCTTGACACTTGTGCTTATACGTAACTTTATGAGCATATGAATCAAATGCAGACCTGGTCCTTGCAGTATTCGGATTGCTACCAGTGAAAAAATTATTAGACTACCAGTGAAATTACTAGCATAAAGTATTCCATTTCAGTTCTCAGTGTTGCCAACGCATGTGCAGTCAAAGATTGTAGTCTTGAGGATGCAATTGTCAGATCAAATCCATAGAGGTAGGCAGCATAGAGGGAGTATAAAAACAGCTAATAGAATAGTACTTTTCGCACCTGTTACAAATGCCCTTTCTTGAAAAGAGTGAAAAGTGTCGTCTATATATGACCGCCTTTGATTGAACTTCAAAAGAGTACCACTTTTTTGGTGTGTCAGTGTGTGACCCTGCATTAGTGTGCGTAAGTTTGCAGTCAGTGTTGTGCGGTTGATCAATAATATTGGCTACAAGTTGTGTTGTACACAGGAGACAAAGGGTGTTCATTACACTTGACATTAAATTTGGCTACACGAGATCTTTGTTTTCCTACATCTCTGGTCAAATCCCACTTACTATCAGGTGGCCTGTGTGCTCCTTCACTCTCTCAATACATCAAGTTTAACGGAGAGGAGTTCAAAAGAACTTCCTAGGACGTCAAAACTGATGCCCTAAAATGTGCGACTGTATTTCACTCTATTACATCTTTTTTTATCGTATTCATATATTACTGCAAATTCTAGTAGCTAGTAAATTTACTCCGTATTACTTCGGTTCCTACTAAACTAGACTAGGTCAATTTACTGCCCCTTTATATTATTTTTATTGAATAAATATTCTAACTCAAGTAAGTCGTGTTTGCAAAAGACCGTGAAGAATAACCGTGTCTCGGTTTCTAAGCGCCGCGGTCATTCTCTCATTAGGTAACCAACATGGTCTTTGGTACATTTATTTTGTTTTCTAATGGTTTTGCACATTATAGGTCTTTGTTGTATAAGTGGACTATAGTTAATTATACTATACACTGGTAACTTGGCGATAAGTACTGTTAATTAAATAGTTAAGGTAGAGCGAAACGTACACAACATTCAATTCTAGTTTCACCACAGATTTGATACGAAACTTACACCATAGATGTATAATAACAAAATGTAAGGTTGGGTTAGGTTAGTTGTTAAATAGAAGTGCTTTTGTGACTTAGGTATACAGATGAATAAGTGGTTGTTTAAAGTCATCAACAGCATATTTTTAACCCCCGACCCGAAAAGAGGGGTATTATGAATTTGACCGATATGTGTGTCTGACGGTGTGTCGGTCTGTGGCACCGTAACTCTTACATGGACGACCTGATTTAGATGCGGTTTGTCTTATGTGAACACAGGTTTTCTAGCGGTGGTTTTAAGTTAGATTTAATGAACATTTGTTATGCTGTTTGAGAGATATCAGCTCTGAGAAAAGACGTCACCATTATATCGTGGTTTTTTATATATTTAATAGTCTTTGACAAATTATCGAACTACATACATACATACCGTCACGCCTTCATCCCAGAGGGTTAGGCAGAGTTACAGAATTACCAACAACTCTAACAACTTGTTGTTAATCCTATAACATTTTGCACAACAGGCTAAGATGTTTACCATGTGTTATTATTATTATTTATTTAATAAGTACAATTTTAATTAAAACTAACAATTAGGCATTGCCCCACAAAACTGGAGTAACAGCTTGACTGTGGGAACGGCAGTCTCTAAGATAGTCATTCACTAACATAAAAATAAAATTAAAAATTAAATAACAGTACTATTATGCAGTCCAAAAAACAGTGCATATTAGTAGCAGTGTATATTAGTGATTGTGTGATTATCGAACTCTTGTTTCAAAATACGTCTAGGTATTAACCTACGTTTGTTTGTTTTCAGATGCCAGCGACAATGGGCTTCTGGATGTTTTTGGCGCTCCTCTGCATTGCTTCTGGTGTGACGGCAGCCATCAGTCACACAACGGCCACCGAAGAAATCAACATCTGTGACGCCGTCACAAATTCCACCAACAAGGTGCAATGCTTCTGTATTAAACCTATGGGTGGAGAAATACGAAGTGCCGATTGCTACATAATTTCAGAAGACTTAGGACCTTATGACAAAAGTTGGGACTCATTTGAACACTTAAAAAACGTCATCAAACTGACTTTGACGAGTTCAAGAGGAATCACACTGAAATATATTCCCACGAAAGCACTAGCGCGTGTGGATAATGTAGTCAAACTGGACATAAAATATTCTGCTATTCAGACAATAAAACCTTATGCTTTTGCGAATTTAACATTCCTAGAAGAACTCGCTTTACGGGATAACCAGATCAAATCACTAGATGAGCATGCATTTACCCAACATAGAGACTTGACATCGATTAATCTTGACAAAAATAGTATCACTGAGATCAACAGAAATGTTTTCGTGGATCTACCATCTCTACAGAAGCTCTTCTTGACTAGTAATAAGATAACAACGATCCATGATAAAGCTTTTCAGTTTTTGATCAATTTAAAGGAACTAGAGATCGATAGAAATGCTTTGTTCAGTCTGAACAGTGAAACATTTTTTGGTTTGAAACACCTACAAAAGTTAGATCTAAGCAGCAACAACCTGGAGGTTATTGGAGACAACACCTTTTTGCCCCTTACCAACCTTCGAACCTTAAATTTAGAAGGAAACAAAATCCAAATGCTCGACGAGAAAGCTTTTAATGGACTGTGGAAGCTGCAATCACTCTCGCTCGCTCGAAACAAGTTGTCAAATATTGAAAATGTAAAACTTTTCGAAGGATTAGAATCACTCATTTTATTGAGTTTCAAGGAAAATCAACTCCACGAGTTAAAGCCGGAAGTCATGGCACCTATCTTGAGCAACTTTTATCGTCCCGCTGGCTACATTGACATTGATGGTAGGTAAAACTTTTGTATAGCCTAAGAATTTACCCACTTTAGGTCCAAAGTCAATCTGACATTCTAAAACATTAAGGTTGAGTTTCCTTACAAATAATCTCTAATGAAATTGACGACTTCAAGCATATTTTTCTGGAAATTAACATTCGTGACCATGTATTTTTTTAAATAAAAGGCACGGTATAAGTTCCTCTGAATGCATTTGTCTTTTTTCAGCGGCCACAGTTTTTTTATGGTTTAGGGGACCTCTGACTACGGATAAATAAATACAAATTGAGGCGTTCATTAATATTGCAGTCAAGAAATAAAAAATAAACAAGTTTTATAAAATACGCAAAGATATATCTATATAATAAACACATTTAAAATATCATATCTGTACTCAATATATATTTATTTTAAATAAATCTATCTTAATCTACAACGTTTATGAATGGCCGCTTTCCTATAATAATTATACAGTACCTACTTTTGCAAATGACGAAAATTTTTATCCATACCATTTTCCAACATCTGAATTCATTTTAAAGTTCCACAGACCTCGCGTTGTAATCGCCACATTATTATATCAGTGAAATGTTTATTTTTACTGTTAATCCGTGTCTCAGTCCGTTTGTATCTCGTATTCTTAACTTTTGGCTGATAAATAACGTCATTTATTTGTTTATGATTGCTTAAGTATCCATAAGGTTAAAAGAATAATGTTATACCTAAACTGTTTTACGACGGTTTCCCTTCTGTTATATAATACTGAAACCACTAGCAATCTGCAATTGACATCAAAATACAAAACAACAGCGCGATAAAAAAATATTTTTTGTTAATTTTGAATCTTTTTTTTACTTTTCAGGTAACTCCTTTCCTTGTCAGTGCAATCTCGATTGGTTTGTGTCGTTAATGAACAAGACGCAAAACAACCGTCTCAAACTTGCCATTGAAAATCTTCAGTGCTACCCAGAAAATATCATTCGGGACTTGTACATAAAGGCAGAGGATACCGACAAGGCCACCAGCCAAGTGTTCGAAGACGAAGAAACTCAAGTGACAAACACCGATTACGAATACTACGACGAATCACAACTAAACGGCAAGCTTTTCTATGTAGATATGAGGTATCTCCTCAATTGCACAAACCCTTCGCGCCCCGTAGTGCCCCAAATAAAGATCATACAAACTCCAATTACAGAACCAAGCCATCAAGAATCAGAAAATGATATCATAACTGAACAAATTGATAAATCTTCCAAAGAAGTTCGTCCTGACATTTTTAAGTCTAATACAATAGCAAGTGAACATAACGACCTTACTCTCCGCGGAGATCTGATGAGTGAAGATGCGACGACAAAGGCTATCGATACACCCAACGATACCCCTGGCACGCCAAGTTCCGAAGATGTTAAGACCAGTGAACAACCATCTCCGCCTACTACAACCCGCCTAGCTACTGTTTCTGCAAAACCTTTGGAACAAATCCAAGTGTTTAATGAGATGGAAATGGCTGCAGATGAAGCAAAGCCCGATCAATTGAGAACATCTATAACCATGCAAGAAGAAATAAAGAAAACGGTTAATTTTAAAAATAATAAAGGACAAAAGAATCTAGGCTGTGTGACACTACAGCTTGCTGCAGTAGTTTTAGTTTCTAGGCTTAGTTTTTAATCGCTGACTTTGAGTATTATAGTATTAACGCTTAATGTATAATTATTTATGGAACCTCTTGAAATATCGACAAAAGTTCTGTAGAAAATAAATCAAATGATACAAAATGAATGTTGGTGAAACAATTAATTTTGTCAAAGAGTATTCCTGTCGCCAGTTGTGTAACTACCGGCGTTATCAAACAAAATGGATAATTTTATAATAGATTTATGGTGGATAGATTTGTCGTCAAGGAAAACTATTGCTCCTTCAAGCTTTTATAATGATAGTTACATGATAAAACGCATTGTTGAACTCTTTTCGATTTTTTAACAACAAAAACCGTATTGAAAAAGAGTGGAGTGTTTAACAGTACCCAGATATCACCTGTTTGTATTTAAAAACATTGTTATTCAAGGTTACTATAAATTAGCCAATGTAGATTTAGGCATCTATCCCATTATTAATAAGGTAAGGACAAACTGAAGGTTAGACTTGTGACCAGTAATAAAATCAACTGCCGTGGCAATTCAATTGCTTATTACAATTCTAGAAGATGATAGCTCAGAGGGCGTTAGCCAAGAAGCAAAAGCTACTCACGTTTCTGTTTTCTATCGAATTGAAATTTACGGAGTTGACGTTATCTGTCATTAGCTTACGTCAATTCTATACATTTTGTCGATTTTCGTAAATAGCTAACTTAATGTTATGCGTCTTAACTAGCCCTAAACCCGAAGCAAAATTCTTAACGCTACCGTAAACGATTATCGAAAACTGTCAATCATAATACATTTTAACGATAACGGTAACGGTCGTCGACTGCATCTTGGTTAGGGTTGGAAGTTATTGTAAATATTTTAAGAGAAAACCGATTATTTTATTGTTAGCTCTCACAGTCATTAAAATAAAACAAATAGCTGTAAATGCTGGTTGTGGTATAAATTTATTTCCCTTCTCCTTCGAGATCTTGAGATGCTCATCTCAAGATGCGGCACAGATGCCAATTGACTTGACGTTGATTGACGCGTCTTGAAGCGGGCATCATCACATATCAAACCTAAATATGACCCTTAGAATAGTAACCCTTCTACTAAGTACTACCCAGCCCTTCTCAATAAAAATGACACATGTCACATCTCTGCCATTTGATAATCAAAGCAAATTAAGCCCCTTACTATAAGAAATAACGTTACTTATACATACGCGGTTTGATGAGACATGCGCACTTTTTTAGGGTACCAAATAGTAAAAAAGGAATTCGTTGTCTGGTTTGTCTGTCCGTCTGTCTGTCCGTCTGTAGGTCATAGCAGTTTTTCTCAGCAACTATAAATGCTATCAACTTGAAATTTAGCATAGTTGTACAACTTCCTCAGTCACCCAATAAAAATGTTAAGCATACTAAGGTCATTGTCATTTTCATGTGTCATTTGAAGTTTACCATCACAATGCACTATAGTGCTTAACATTTTCGTTAGGCTACTACATACATTGCGTAGCTTAAATGACGTCCAGTGATCTATTATAAACTCGTCGACTTTGCAATGTACACTAACATGTCACTTGTCACTGTCAGTGTTGTGGGATTTGTCTAGTAGGAGTTGAACATCGAGCTCATCGACGGACTCACCATTCTTGCAATATAGAGAGAAAAAAACACTAATGTGTATCTCAAGAACTTGACATAAATACTACGCGCGCTTCAATCATTATCATCCCATACTATTTTTGTCAAGTTCTAGGATACCCTCCCTATAAGATCGGATTTTTATTCCACAGAAAAAATGTAAACAAAGGTGTTGCCATTAGCGAAAAACATTTTCAGTATTTAAAATATTTTTACTTTCCACATTTATAAGAGTCCACTTTCATTAGAAAAAACATATACCTATTTATTGTTTTCAAGATTAAAGAATTTAATTTGTTGATGGAAAACTTCGTTTTGATATAAACTCTTTGTTTGTAGGTATTAATAATTTAAAACGTGAAAACCGTTTTTACACACATACACGGGTCATTCTCAAAATACGAGTAAATTTATCTAACCTACTTGACTCATTTTTTTTGTCATATTTTAAGTAACTGAACTAATTATTATAATAATGGTTATCTTACACTCTTTAAACATGTATATTTGCCACAGATCGGATGAGAAATAAAGAAGTTATTAAGCTTTTTAAAAAAAAGTGTCCAGGTAAATTATTTCAATGCCAGGTAGGCTAAAAACAGTCCAGGTAAATTATGAAAACGCCAGGTAGGTGTCCAAGTAAATTATTTGATGTCCAAGTAAGACTGAATTTTACGTTTTTAGGGTTCCGTACCAAAATGGTTCAAAAGGAACCCTTATGGTGAGACTTCGTTGTCTGTCTGTCTGTATATATGTCACAGCAGGTATCATATCATAAGTCGAGAACTGTCACAATTAAGTTGTTGATACTCAGTATAAACATTTTTCACTATAAGAGGTACTCACAAAAAAAACCCGGGCCCATTTGATGTAAGGGCCGACTTACTCTGCAAACCCGAATATGGCCTTTCGGGAAGCAGTTTCCCTTCATATCTGATCAAATATTGATCCTAGCATAAAAGAGTACTGAATCTTTTTTGTAGAGTATTTAATGTGGGTTAATTATGTCATAGAACATTTTTTGCTATAGGCCACCGTTAACAAGTTATTTATAAAAAACTAAAAATATTGACCTTTACACCCCCTCCACCCGTTAGCTCCACCCCCACCCGTCAGTGCTTTTAGTATGTTGTTTGAAACACCATTCCCTACAAATATGCCAAAATTTGCTAATACACGAGTTATTTCCCCAAACGGGCAGTTGCTTAGGCTAAACAGGCTGTTTCTCATGAACCGTGATAGTTAGTTGAAATTTTCACAGATGATGTATTTCTGTTGCCTCTATAACAACAAATAATAAAAATAAAATTAAGTTGAAAATTAAAGAGGGGTCTAAAGACAAGACACGTGATTTTTTGTACGGTGGTACGGAACCCTTACAGTGCGGGTCCGACTCGCACTTGGCCGGTTTTTTATTTGGCGCCACACCAAATGTTTCTGATATCAAACAATACAATCGTGTAAAAGCCAAAACATAAAAATCATCAAAATTACTGTTTCTGAGTATCTACATACATACATATGTGTATAAAATGAAGTCACATTTAAATTAATTATAGCAAAATGTATAATTTACTTGGGCATTTTCTAACCTACCTGGACGTAACTTGGGCAAATCTAATCTACCTGGACGCCAAATGCCAAAAAGTCAAAGTAAATTAGATCCAGGTAAGTTAGAAAACACGTTGTTTATTTATTTATCACCGAAACTGAAATCAACTCAAGTAACTTACTATATTACATTCAAACTAGACTCAATACGCATGTCTTGAATAATATTAACTTTCTTTACTTGTTACGTACAAGGAGTAAATACCTGCAAGTAGATTAGATACTGCGTGGGCGAAGTTTTTTGATGGGCCGGAGAATCGATGTGGCAGGGAACACAACGCCGCTTGCGCACGTCCGTCCTCTTTGATGGTTGCCGACAACCTGACTGCTACAGGTGGGGTAAATGCGCGCTTGCAAACGGCGTTCGATTTTGGTAACGGTTGTGTTGTAGGTACATTCAAGTAAGTTAGATGTTTGTAGCGGACGCTTACCTTTTCTTTAATAACTTTTTTATTTGTTAATCAATTTTAATGAAATTTAAAAGAAATATTGTTTAATGTCTGTCTTGTTAACAAAACATAAAAGGTTGCCAATTAATAAGATAGTTCTCGACTTATTCTTACTTTTAAGTTAAGAGGCAGGTGTCGGACGCTGCTGTTTTGATCAGTTTTCGTAGTTTCGTAATTTATTTCAGATATTTTATAACTAGTTATTATAAATATTTTTAATACAACAATAAGTTTACGGCACGTACTTTAACATTATAATATTTTCAAAACTCTGCAGTTATAAAGAGATACGTTCTCACAGGCGGACACGTAAAAATCACGAAAATTGAGAATGACCCACACACGTTTATTACTTCACTCGCGTCGCTTCATCATTCGTGCTCTCGTCGTAATCGCTTTCCAGAGACTCATTAATGCGATTTTAATTTCAATTATATCTCAAATTTATTTTTATATCACGGTTCGAGCGAAATGATAACTTAATATTATATTTCTTGCTGGCCCAAACTTTGAGATCACTTGAAACGTCACGTTGACAGTGACGTAACTTTGTTTACATTTGTTCTGTGGGAATAAAAATCTGACCTTAGGATAAGGCCTCTATTGTAGGCGGTAAAAACCATATCGACTTTGACCTGTTATCGTATTGTCAACGTTTTAATAGCCCTTATTTACTAGACAGTACGGGTGCATCGCGGCCGAATTAAAACCAATATCCTAACAGGCAACAATATGTTTTGGGATCCCAAATGGTATTCGCATATTTTTTTGTCGTATACTTAATGAATATTTCGCATAAAATCTTTTTACATAACACCCTTTTAGATTGACTTGCAGAATTTAATAAACGTCTTTCTTGTACATTAGATTAGGTTAAGGTAGGTTAGTACCTTTAAAGAAATAATATAAAGCCGTTTCTATTGTAAAAAAATTATGTGTAAAGATACATTATATGTAAATAAATTATGCGATCCAACAGTAAACCGTTGTTTTCCGCCTAGAATAGGGGCCTAGGTTGTATCAGAGATCGATTGTATACGAAGCTTACGACGAGGTTTTTAATGGTGAGTTATTAATGTTCTAATACTCAATCTATCTTCGGTTATAGATAAGTATACTTACATTCAAATAGAGAGATTGAATGCTTTGGAATGACCGTAAGAGAAAAACTGCATAGGAGATGTCGTAAGTAAGATACGATAAGGATAGGGATACGTAAATACATAATTAGCTAACTTATTCTGGGTGAAGGCCTCTGAACAAAACTTGATACATTTGCGTTTTTTTTACTTAAGTTGTGTGAAAGAGTTAATTATGAAAAAAATACTCTGCCCTTAAGATAAAACGGTTCACGTTTTGTTCAGATTCAACCATGGTTACAATTTTAACTTATTCGTTGGGCTAAATTAACTAAATATAAAGAAAACCGTCTATTTAAGGGCGAGTTACGGAATGGAAGAATTTTTTTGGGGTAGTTTATCGCAAAGTTAGAATCGAAAACGTTACACATTTTGATAAAAAATCGTTATATTAGTTACGAATCAAGAAACTCGTCCTTAAAGCCGTACAAAACCGCCTAAGAGTATTATAGGTACGTTGCCGCGGATTATTCACAGTAGGTCCCTTTTGCAGTACCTTTTGTTTGAAGGAAATTATGACCACTTTATTTTCATACTAAAAGGTACTGCCAAGGGAACTACTGCGCTGCGAATAAGCCGTTGTCTCCTTGTAACAGTTGCAGCTCATTGTAACGAAAGCGAGCGTTATGTACCAACCTGCATAAATTTAGTTAAAGAATTATCTAATTAATGACCTAACTAACCACTGGTCACAGGCTGTATTATAGATTTGGACGTGGGCCTTACAAGGTTAACGAAATGGTTCAAGACGGCGCTTTCAAACAAGACTACTACCGCCATCTACGAAACGGCCGTGTACCTTTGAACATTCTCAAGGAGCGCGGTCATTTAACAGCGACCAAGGTTTCTAAAATATCCACAAGATGGCGTAGTGATTTGGTAGTTCACCAATTAGTTAGGGTAATTGTTCACAGAGGGCACTCTTATGAATTTAAAAGAAACAAAGAAAAAAATTAAGTGGTAGTAAAATTATGATAAAAGAGTTTATATCTGTTGTATTTATGAAAGTTTGGAATTATTTATGGAAAATATTATACATAAGTATGCACTTTTTTATAAAAGTAAGTTGTATATAAAATTATTTATACACTAACAACCAAAACACTAATACACTGGTAAACATCTTAGCCTAAAAGTGCAAAATGTGGTTACAGAGTTGTTGGTAATTTTACCCGTGTGGTTGCCGGGTTAGAATAGTGCCACTCCATATCTTCCCATGGATGTCGTAAGAGACGGCTAAGGGAATAAAGGCGTATAGTACTGCTAAGTGATGGGCTTGCAACCTGTCACTAATACACTGGTAAATATCTTAGCCTAAAAGTGCAAAATGTGGTTACAGAATTGTTAACAAATTATTGGAGTTGTTGGTAATTCTGTAGCTCTGCCTACCCCACTCTGGGAATAAAGGCGTGAGTTTATGTATGTATGTATGTATGTATGGTAATTCTGTAGCTCTGCCTACCCCACTCTGGGAATAAAGGCGTGAGTTTATGTATGTATGTATGTAACAAGAAAAGAAGATAACAACGCTGCCTTCCTACCGATAAATGGCATTTATCGTAGCAAACATAAAAGATAAGTGACATTTATGCAGCAATTAGGCCGCACGGGAACTTTTACACGTAAAAATCTACCAGTGCTTCCCAAGAGGAGACCACTTCTGAGAAGAAACGCTGCAAGAGACTCAGTAGTCTGTCACTTTTATAACATTAATTCTTATTCAATACAATGATACTACTTCGTCTAGCATTATAATTATAAAACTGCAAATAATTAAGTAAGTAATAAAATTAAATATACCTAATATCAAATATCATGCGTAGTTCAGTAGGAAAATATTTCAAAAATATTACGAGGGAGATTTGGTTGAGGAAAAAAAAAGTAAAGAAAAAGAACCTACTCTTATAAGATAGTGCAAGACGACCACATAAAAGTTTCAAAATGTTTTCCTACGTCAACCATTTCCCCTAGACAAGATAAAACTTTTGCATTTGCACATAATTATTAATGACTAAATTTCGGGTTTATGCCAAACATTTTTTTCTGTTAGATATTATTGACCCTATAGTACGCTTTAGACATTAATTAGGTAACGTATTTTTCAAGTTTTTTTTAAGTGCTGTGCTGCTACTTTTCTATATAAATGAATGCGTTGGTTTATTACTTGGAATACGGACGTGGAATTTTAATTTTTTTCTAATAGATATTTAAATTATGTTTTTGGTGAAAGGATTTAAATTTGTTCTCAAAAAATATTGTCATAAGTAAATAATTTGATACGCTACAGTTAGAATATTAATTTCTCTAAAAAGTTCCCAAGCTCTAATTTACGTTCTTAAAAATTAAATTCCCCTAACTCCTTAAGACAACTTTTTCATGGCCTTATTTTATAGCACAATTAATATAGTCTGTATGTTAGCTGCCTAACCCCAAACCAAATACCGTACACATAAATGACACTATGGAAATATTTAAACTAAGCGAGCTGTCTCAACATTGGTTAGTTGTATAATTTTCCTAACGGCGTAAGCTGCCGAACTCAGTTTACGTCCCTTGCATTTTTTTATGCTTGGGAAAACTGCTTTATCTATCATTTGCAAACACTTGCCATTTAGAAAAATACTAGAATCTACCGGTTTAACATTAGGCAAAGCGAACCTAATATATTGTAGTTATCTTAGCATTTAGTAGTAAATTGTTACTAGTAAACCAATTAAGTACTTTAACTAGTGTTGCGTTTATCCTACTGTAATCTTCGGACTTTCTATCTACCTTAAAAAATAATTTAATATCATCGGCAAAAAGTACAATTTATAATATAGTGTAAGTATCCAATTGTTAAAATGATCCAATTTTTGCCCAATTCCTTTTTAAGAAAATTCTAGATGAATATTTAACCAAGTGAAACTATTTTTTGCTATCTAGTATAACCACACAATCGATTAGGTATAAATATTCCGCAAGTGCAAAAAACAAAAGATATTCACATCGTTCTTTAAAAGGGTCTTTAGATACAACCATCTAATAAACAATTCATTGGTACGATCAGTTTTCTCTAGAAAAAGGAAAGTACACATTCAACTTTGAATAACTTCTCTCTGAAGTAACTTTACTTCGCAGTTACGAGTCTTTATAAGGAGTATTGGTCATAAGGGAATGATCGAGGGCAAGACTTGTGCCAGTTTATATGGCTCGAGGGAAAAGCACTTACTTATTGGGGCAATCCGTCTTGCTATTCGAATCTTGAAGATACACGTGTCTTGGTTAGTACCTACTGTATTGTCTTTGACCAGTGTGGTACTGAGAGTACTGAGAGTTCACTCAAACGGCAATGGAGAGGGTTACATTACATTTGTAATGATATAATTTCTGATAGTTTAAATAATTATTATTTATTACTTTATTACGTTTTAATGTAACTTAGTTTTAAGTCATGTCTATGATTGAAAAACTGACCTTCTGCTGGAATTTATTGCGGCGCTTCTTCTCCGCAATATAATGGTCTTGTCCGAAGAGCGCTAGTAGATTCACTCCATGTAGGTACGTGGGCAAAAAAAGCCCTCATGTGGCCAATTTAGGAAATGAGTAAATATTTTGAATATTTTGAATTTTTGTAAATTGAAAATTGCTATGTTTGAAATCGCTAAGCTATGTCTGAAAGGCACGGCTAAACTTATTTGAACGAAAATTTCAAAAAGTAAAACCGGAATTTTGACTGATATGGGCGTTAGTGCCTCTATACTACTGAGTAAAAAAATCGGGTCAATATTGGAATTACTAATCATCATTTCTTTTTATTCTGTTTATTCTATTTCCGGCAATTTTTTTTAGTCTTGTATACAACCCTAGCCTAACCTAACAGTGTTTTATTTTTGGAAAACTTATGACGTCTGAGTCAGTTGAAAACCAGTTTTAGGCCAAACGATGCGTTAGGACGAACGTTATTATATGGTTTCCGAGGGACTAAAAATACATTATTTTTAATACAGTTGCTCAAAAAGTGGTACTTTTCGTAGCGGAAAGTTGGATTTTTACTTTTTCTATCTGCATATCGTCCAGAATCTTGGATAATTCGCACAAGTCGATTAAACTTTTTCATTTTTTTTATATGTTTTGCTCTAAGCCTATCCAACCAATGATATATGGCATGGTTAAATAAAGCACCAGGAGCGCAGCGGTAATTAGGGGGTGTGTAGCGCAACTTAGATCGCAGGCGATGACGTAGGACGTAGCACGGTGCGGCACACCGCACCGCACTGTAGGTTACTTTTAATGTTTATGCACTCTTACCCCCTTACTTATAAACGTGGAATAACCTTGGAATAGTTTATGCCATGCTGTGTCCTTATCTTTAATTGTGACCTTTGCATCTGACAGAAAGTGACAAAAGCTTGGCATAAACTTTTCTAAGATTATTCCACTGTTATAAGTAAAGGGGCTAGTATTTGACGTTATAATTTTTATTTTAATAATTTTGTTAAATTTAAATAATTCACGCTCTGGTGTGGCGCACTAGTTAAGCTCACTTTAGAGGTACGGGGAGAAGAGGACAGATACACAGATACACACATACACACCACAGATACACCTTTTTTGCACATGTATTAAAAAACATCGTTTGATCGTCCCGAGTGTTGTGTGACTTTCCGCACTTGCATTGAAATGTACATACTATTACTTGACAGTAATGGCGGTCGAGTTAAAGCGATACGATAACACGTCAAAGGTAATTATGGTTTTGCTGAAGGCCCACAAAATGTGAATATAAAACCGAAGCGAGGGTGGGTTGCTATCGCTGTTAAAATTTACGTTCCGACCTTAATACACATATCGAATAATGCAAAAGCGTGCATTGAACCGATAACAACGGGTTTATTACATGAATCATTTCGCATCGAAATTTTGGGGGATTAAAAATAATGTTTACTGAAATGATTCATTGAATTTCAGTTTAAGTACTTAATCCTTTAAATTGACCCCGTGTCAAAACAGACACGTGTTGTGTTTGTCGGAAAGTAAACGAATTTATTAAGACTTGGGCCGAGCGTACACCGGATGTATAGTGGCGCCCTCATTACTATTATTGTGTTTTCTAATAAACTAAAATATTTTCTTGAAATTGGTTGGTAGGTTTTTGTACTACAAAAAAAACACAACTTAAAGGGTAAATCACATCGTTTATAAACAATTCACCTTCGAGTTATCAACTTAACGGAAAAAGTGGCTACCTTTTGCCGTTAAGCTGACTACTCCAAGGGTAGTTGTTTTTAAAGTTTGTGACGTATCCCATAAATTGTGTTGCAAAACGTATCGTCTGATTGCAAGGACAGTCTTTAGTTAATTAGAAAACACAATAATAGTAATGAGGGCGCCACTGGACACTCGACGTTTGCTCGGCGCAGTCTTAAGTTTAGT
Source organism: Acleris laterana (assembly GCA_963966035.1). Classification (NCBI taxonomy): domain Eukaryota; kingdom Metazoa; phylum Arthropoda; class Insecta; order Lepidoptera; family Tortricidae; genus Acleris; species Acleris laterana. Next base: position 4,273,103 of record OZ014452.1, read on the forward strand.
TACAATTGTATAATTAGAATGGATAAAAGTTCTTAACGAAGGTACAGTAAAACACAACTGATATGGCTTACCGATGTACCTTCGCAAAAGCCCACTAATCCAAGCGTTGCGCGTCTGTATTCTGTGCTATTATTGGTTATTTTATTAGTGACTCCATTTTGACGCGCGTTTACGTGTCATTCAGTCAGCTGTGAGTGAGATGGAAAAAATAGATGCAATTTCATTTGCAGCTTATTACTATTACGTACAAGTCTAATCGTCGTTTTAATCATGTTTTCGGAAATCATCGGTATCGTTGTTCGTGTCTGCGCGAACGAAGATTCACGACACGCCATATTAATTGTGTTCTATTGAACTACTTTAATAGATAACAATACAAAATGTCAACTTATTTGTGCTATGAAGTTTTAGTGCTAAATATGGACACGCGCTGTTCCAATTACTCGCTCTCGCTGCTACGAGTGCTCCAGGTACCATGGTCCCTTACCATGAGTTCAAATACCGTACTCGCTAGCGAGTCGAATGCTAGCTCTGTCCCTTGCACTCTATAATAATACTTGCGAGGTCTGCAAGGGCCTCAAGACAAAAGTCTTTGTGTTGCCAGTGATGTCGTATGGATCCGAGACATGGTCGCTTACAATGGGCCTCATAAGAAGGCTTGAGGTCACTCAAAGGGCGATGGAAAGAGCTATGCTGGGTATCTCCTTGCGAGATCGAATCAAGAATGAGGAGATTCGCAGGAGAACTAAAGTAACTGATATAGCTCACCGGATTGCAAACCTTAAGTGGCAGTGGGCGAGGCACATTGCTCGTAGAACTGATGGCCGTTGGAGCGGAAAAGTTCAAGAGTGGCGACCGCGAACCGGGAGACGAAATGTTGGCAGAACTTCCACAAGGTGGACTGACGATCTGATAAAGGTCGCGGGAAACCGCTGGATGACCGCAGCAGAGGACCGATCGTTGTGGAAAGCCTTGGGGAAGGCCTTTGTCCAGCAGTGGACGTCTTACGGCTGATAATGATGATGATGATGATGATGGTCTGCGAGGGACAGAGTTTCGACTCGCTAGTGAGTACGGTAATTGTAACTCATGGTGAGGGTACATGTACTGGAGGGATGAAAAATACGGTCCCCGAATTACTTAAATGTTTTCCTATCGGTAGCACGAAGCCCTTTTAATCGAATTATCCAGTATTTTGCTTGCTTTTCCTGTGCCAATCTTGTTTTTCTTTGGGTGTACTGGATTCATTTATTGGTTTGGTATTTGCCATTTTCGTCCCACGGTGAGGGCTTCTGATGCAAAAGGCATGTCATTTTGAGCGATAATAGAAGGAATTGATACATTTGGACGATTAATTAATTCTTAATCGGCCAAAGTTAATTAAAAGATACCACTTAAAGGGATAAATTCACCTTCGTAGATTTATTTCTGTTTAAAAAATATATTTACGTACATAAATAATTGCTTTCGTTCATAATGTTAGCGCAAAACCTAAGCCAATATAAGCGTTCATTCCCGAAATTCAGAATTCCGAAATCCTAAAACACCAGATTTGAAATATCACCTAGAGATAATAATAAAAAATAGGTAGGTACCCTTATTTCAATGTTTAGTTATGGTATTCCAGTATATTACATATCTGGCATTTTAAAATTCTGGTATCTATTTCGAGAATGAGCTTGTTTATCAATTGTATTGTTGGAACACATATCCTATCCCTCCATATAGGTTATGGAATTTCACTCCACCGATTGAATATTTCAGTGAATTTAATTTCATCGAACGCTATTTTCTGCTGAAACGATGGCGTTTTCAGAATATACTTACTAAGCAACAATTACGTAGGTTACGTTAGACTTGTGCCTGTCTAAATAAAGATACGTCTTACGATAAAAGGAGTAATTCTGCGTAATGCGTAATGATGTTCGTCGAAGTTGGGTTGTACGAGTACGTAGGGGCAGGTAATTTTTTATAGGAATGTTTCCTGGTATTTATTTATATTACTTTACCTACAAGCCACTCTTACATTTGTAATAAAATGAGTTGACAGGGTAATACTTAAGTATGTTACTGATGTTTTACATTTCAAGTTGTATTCATAATTTGCTCATTGAATACAAAATGGACACATTCCAAAATAGTTTGCTCTTGCATTGAAAATCTAATACGGATTGCTTCTAATTTTAAAATACAACACTGACTCAGTGTGTCCGTTTTGTATTCAATGAACGAATTGGTTATTGATGTATTCATCTATTTTCATATATAGGTAGGTATATGTATATATGTATCATTTTATATTATTTGTGTAGGTATGTATATAATGTTTACTTAAGTGAAGTTTATGGTTTTAGGTGTAGAATTATTGGTTAATTTACTTTTTGTGCACATATTGTAATTTTGCCTATCCTCGTACAGTTTCCACATTCATAGTTAGGTTAACTGGAAGAGATCCCTTAAAGGGATAAGTTCACCATTGTACACGTCATCTTATGTTTATGTACGTAATTGTAATTGTTTTCTTTTTCAGCATAAAACTGCAGCGATCATAGCTTTTCCTATTGCCGTTCACGTTAAAAAAACCTTGTCAAACTTACTTAGTGCATTTAAAAACAAGTCAGGCATTACTGCCGGCAGCAGGAACTCCTCCAATGCTCTATTTCTAGCTTCCGACGGCGAACAGAAAAACTTTTATAGGTTATACGCCAGTCTGTCGGTTTTCCTGTACCAAGTTTTTAACGAGCGAGTTATTTTAAAAGTATATTTGCGTTGTTTCATAGCTCGTATGTGGGAAAAGGTAAGTATATAATTATAGTCGAGAGCAGAATTTCTTTGATGAGTGATTTTCTTTATTCAAAATCTCATCATACTTACCAATAGTGAATTATCTAATTAATATAGTAAGTTTTAAGGTTTAAAAAAAATCTCAGACCAAAGGTTAAGGTTTCACCATTTTTTTTTCAAAAATAGATGCTGGCAGTTAAGGAAGAAATGTCTCTGCAAGGTTGCGTCAATTATGTAAGTTATACTTATAATTATTATGGTGATGGGGTGGGACATTGTGGATTAAAAAACTGTAAGGAGAACATGACACACGGTCTTCAACGAGGACAACTATGTATTATAATTTAAAACATGTTAATTTTAGCCATAGATGCAACTTCGTTTTAAACAATTTTTATGGAAGGGCCTTAAAATTTTCAGGGATGTATTGGTAGCTTTCCAAATTATTGAACCCTGACAGCGTCAAGTCACGAAAAAAAATTACGTCAATTATAGATAATTTCTTTCTGCGATATAGAAGTTCAACACCACCCACAAAATAAAAATTTCGCTAATATACTCAAAACTGAAGAGAACAGGGCCCAGACAAAATGCACTACGCTAGCTAGCGTTTCTCTTCGTTTAGTTTTTAAACCAATCGCGTCACTGGTAGATGACGTGATACGAAAAGTCACGTGATGTGCCAGTGACGCGATTAGTTTAAAAACTAAGCAAATAGAAACGATAGTCTTGTCTGGGCCCTCAGGGGAATTGTAGCGATCGTATCACTTTATAAATTAATAAAAGCTATAAAGAGCAAAGTCATCATTAGTACAATGTGACGTCACGAAAGTTTACGTTCCCTCCCTTTAAGAACCTGGTTCGATTTTTACGATTTTTGAGTGTGTTGTAGATATAAAAAGCTCTGTACGTTTTCCTTTCAAATAAACATCTAAGAATTGAACAAATAAAAAACCTGCAAACTTAGTTTTTGATAGTACTCGTAACTAAAAAATCATGAAAATCCAACTTTATTTAGGGGATCCAACGTTATCGACGGGAGCTAAATTTGTGCGGAAAGAATTGACAGCTACGCTATAGCATCGCGTCACAATTCTCTTCAGCATTCACTGATTTCGGTAACATAATTGTTACGGGGACATTATCTTTCCTTTCAAGTTCAATTTCCAAACATGTGAAACGGAAGCAAAGCCGCAAGAGAGACTCGTTTGACAAATTGACCCCTGCACGAGTTAGAATGGCGCTGATTGGTGGCAACCGAGTAGAGCGAAAACCAAACATCAAGGTGTTTGGGGGGGGGGTCCGTACCTAAAGGGTAAAGCGGGACCCTATTACTAAGACTCCACTGTCCGTCTGTCTGTCTGTCATCAGGCTGTATCTCATGAACCATGATAGCTACAATGTTGAAATTTTCACGTATGATTTATTCGTGTAGCCGCTATAACAAGAACTAGGGCTCCCATACATCAAACGTGTTTTTTTTGCTTTAAGATTAATAGTGTCTAATATTGTATAGGTACGGAACCCTCCGAGCGCAAATCCGACTCGCACTTGGCCGGTTTTTTCACTGATATGGGGGTTAATTTGAAAACGTTGATAAACACTGGTTTATGGCAGTCGGCAGCGGGGTGAAAGAGGTGATGGCTGGGGTACGTATCATAATATATAAAGTTTAAAATACATTATGGGTCATAATACATAGTGTTTATAATATAAATGATTGTTTTCCTATACCCGTAAAGTTTTCAGGGTTGTTATAAAACAAACCTAACCTAACATTACACTTCTATACAATTAAAAAAAAAATCAAACGTTAACGGGTACGAAACCCTAAAAATGGCCCCGGCATGACTATCAAGCGTAAAAGCTGGTCATGACCATCATTGTTTATTGCAAATCATGTGGTATGATTTGGTAAGAATGTAAAATAAATCAGGTAAGTTAAAGTTTGTGGCCGTGCGGAATTACGTTTAGAAGATTCGTCTTTATTAAGAGGGTCGATAAGGTCGATAATAAAACGGTGGACACTAATAAATCAATAAATGGCTAGTGTCTGTAAAATGATAAGTTACAATTGTAGGTCCCTTAAAAGGGCTATTGATGGTGTTAGGGTGCTGTGTAGTAGTGGGGACATAGTGTGTCTGCAAGAAACTTGGTTGCTGCCTTTTGACCTCCCACTTCTTAATACAGTAAGCAGTGAGTTCAGCTGCACTGGCAAATCAGCTGTTGATGTGACCGCGGGCCCATTGTCCGGCCGGCCGTTTGGAGGCATTGCTATTCTTTGGCGTAGGAGCGCTTTTGAAAAGGCAACAGTTATTGAGTGTGACAGTGACAGAATATCGGCGGTTAAGTTAACTTCGTGCGGTAAGACATTTTTAGTATTTTGTGTTTACATGCCGACGGACACTCGGGAAAACCTGGCAGTATTTACGGGTTGTTTAAGTGCGTTATCTGCTTCTATATTAGATAACAGTGACGTACAAGCTGTGTATATATTGGGTGATTTTAATGCACATCCAAAGCAATGTTTTTACCAGGAACTAATGGATTTTTGTGCGGAACAATTGTGGATTTGTGCTGACATTGAGAAACTAGGCTTAAATTCAGATTCGTACACATATATTAGCGACATACATGGGTGTAAGAGATGGTTGAACCATTGTGTAGTTAGCCAATGTGGCTGGGATACTATACGTAACATAAGTATTTTGCAAGATGTATTCTGGTCAGACCATTTTCCCCTTTTTATTGAATGTGATATAGAAATACTGAAGTCTGTGATTAATATACCATATAATAATGTAAATAAGAAAGTTTTATGGGGTGACCGGTCATTATAACAATTAGAAGAGTATCGGTATTTGTGTAATGAGAGGCTCAAAGGTATAGACTTCCCTAGTATTTTAAGTGACTGTTGTGATCAGACCTGCAATAACATGGAACACTTCGCTATACTCAACAAAATGTACTCTGAAATAATTGGCACCTTAACTGATGCGTCAATGAAGTCGCACATCTTTAAAAAGCGTCGAAAAGGAGGATATATAGCGGGGTGGAACAAACATGTAGCAAACGCACACAGGGAGGCCCGGCTGCATTATCAGATGTGGGAGCTTTCGGGAAAGCCTATTCGGGGTAGGATATATGAACTTATGTCTAGTAGTAAGAAGGTTTTTAAGTCAAAACTTAAATGGTGTCAAAATAGACAAGATCAGCTTAAAATGGATAGGTTAGCTTTGGCACATAATGACAGGAATTTTAAAAACTTTTGGAAGGAAACAAGGCGCTTGGATGTGAGGCAGGGCCTTCCTGGGAGCTGTTGAACATGAAAAAATTGCTGAGCTCTTTCGGGAACATTTTACTGTCAAGCCCGTGGGTGGCTCCCAGTCTGTTTCACTGACAGCTGATGCTTTGGCCGTCGGGACTGGGCGGAGCTTCAGTTTTACTGCGAAAGATGTAATAAAGGTGATCGTGAAAATGCAGAGAGGGAAGTCGCCTGGTCACGACGGGCTCAGTATTGAGCACTTTAAGTATGCTGGTGCTCACTTGCCGAGGGTATTGGCGATGTTCTTGAATCTTTGCCTGTGTCATTCGTACCTACCAGCACCGTTAATGAAAACTATTGTTGTTCCTATAGTGAAGAATAGGACGGGTGACCTCTCGGATAGGAGTAACTATCGACCCATCTCGCTTGCCACGACGACTGCCAAGATACTTGACAGTATGCTTAATTTACTCCTTGAAAAGCACTTGAAATTGCACGATGCCCAGTTTGGATTTAGGACTGGGCTATCTACAGAGAGTGCAATCCTGTGTTTAAAGCATACTGTCGGGTATTACACTGCAAGAAAAACACCATTATATGCCTGTTTCCTCGATTTATCTAAGGCCTTTGACCGCGTTAATTATAGCATTCTATGGCGTAAATTGAGCGAAGCGGGCATACCAACTGAGTGTATCAAAATGTTTGAGTACTGGTATCTAAATCAGTCGAACCAGGTGAGGTGGGCCGATGGGTTATCAGCTGAATATAAGCTGGAGTGTGGGGTACGGCAGGGTGGGATAACGTCTCCTAAGCTGTTCAATTTATATATGGACGAGCTGATAGCCGGCCTTAGCAGCATGCATGCAGGATGTTACGTAGATGGCGTAAGTGTCAATAACATCAGTTATGCCGATGACATGGTGCTGCTGGTGCCGGCTGTCAGCGCGATTGAGCAGCTGCTGAGTAGGTGTGAGACGTATGCCGATTCCCATGGACTTGTGTATAATGTGGAGAAAAGTGAGGTAATGGTATTTAAGGCGGGAAATACCAAGCCCTACCATGTGCCCCCTATTGTACTGAATGGTGTGCCTCTCAGAGCTGTGGAAAGGTGCAAGTATCTTGGTCACATTATTACCAACGACCTAAATGATGACCAGGACATTGAGAGGGAACGCAGGGCGCTGGCGGTTCGTGGAAATATGCTGGCCCGCAGGTTCGCTCGGTGCTCTACTGAAGTTAAAATAACTCTATTCAGAGCATATTGTCAGAGCTTCTACTCGAGCAGCCTGTGGGTGCGTTATACGAAACGAGCAATCAGCGCTCTGAAAGTTCAATACAACAATGCGTTTAGAATGCTGTTGGGCTTGTCCAGGAGATGCAGTGCCTCTGGTATGTTCTGCGAAGCCCGAACCGATGGGTTCCCAGCAATTCTAAGAAAGAGGATTGCATCTCTGTTGGGACGAATCAGGAAAAGCACCAACGGCATTCTAAGCGTCATTGCTCAAAAATATAACTGCTCTATATTCAAGCACTGGGTTGAGCAGATTAAAGGGGTAGCACGTGATCTATACTAAGTATGATTGTAGTTGTTTTATATAATTTAATGTTGTTTTACGTGTGTAACTAATATAGCTGTTAAGATGTAACTAACAAAAACTATGGAGTCCTGGTACTCTGAAATAAAGATTATTATTATTATTATATAACACAATGAAAAATAAAACAATATTCATTTAAAAATTACAATGTAATATAAAACAGCGTCTTGATTAATTAATTCAATGATAGCTAACTCGACCAAAAGTTATTATTTGAACTCAATTTAATTGATTTGATGCCACTTCTGTCAAATCATTTCCCAATTTGCTCCAAGAGTAGATCTTCGGTGGCATTTCACAGACAAAAGATTTTTTTTCAAGGCAGTCTATGGTCTGTGTATAGAGAATGGTACCTTTTTTGAAGATGTTGCCGCAGTCTTTGTTGTTATTGAACCAATTCTTATAATACGACTCATCAAATTTTTCACCTAAAATCAATAATTAACATTTAATATTATTATAGGTTTATTTGGCCGAAAACTACAATTTCCTGTAAATATTTGATGTGACTAGATAATCAACCTATAATGCCTATTGATTTCTGTTTTACGACGATGCGGTAAGAAATCTGACGGTGGAATGCAAATACGTATTTACAAACGATACGGTAATTAAAAAAGCAATATTTTTTACCTACTTTACTCTTAAACTAACTCTTATTTACTTAAAAAAAACATTTAATATTACGTTTGATGCTATTTAAGAGTGCAAAGCAACTTTGCAAAAAATTTACCGCGAAACTGTTGATCACTTTAGTGCTTTGTCAAAAATAAATTTTTAACCCCCTTACTTATAAACGTGGAATAAGCTTGGCATAGTTTATACCATGCTTTGTCCTTATCTGTAATTGTGACATTTGCATCTGACAGAAAGTGACAAACCATGGCATAAACTATTCCAAGCTTATTCCGCGTTTATAACTAACGGGGGAAAGTGAACATAGTATGACGTTATCGGAAACGGTAAAATTTAAAATGACAAATTCGTACGCTTGACATTTTTGCGTCAGTACAAATATAAACACTTCAATATTTTATCTTTGGGTTTGCACTTGTGTATGTATGTAAAGGTACTTGAAGTATGTAAAGACTTACGTGTTTACTTAAGTGTTTACCGAAGTGATCGGTAAAAAGATTAGCGAAATAACAAACAATCGGTGCGCACATTAAATTATCTCAAGTAAATCATAAATCTGAAGTAGTTAAGGAAATTGATTCCTAGACCATTTTGGACTATGTCAAAGTGACACTGTAAATAAAATCATAAGAAGTCTCTTACATTTTGATTGATTACGTTACTACGACATAGTCCGAATGGCCTAGGATTCAATTAATTTTACTGTACATGCTTACCTAAGTCTATTAGTACCTTAAGCTTGGCATGTACGCATACGCCAATGGATTATTCTTACCTTTAACTGTGTATAATTCTCCGTTCTGATAGAATTTACGAAATCCTACGAAGTAATCATAGTTCTCGACATTTAATTTGTTTCTTACAATTTCTGCCTCAAAAGAGTTCTTGATTAGCAGAAGTGAACCTCCTTCCAGAAAACACGTTAGCATGGCGCTACTCCAAGTTTTTTTCCTCTCGCTGACTTTGTAACATTTTCTCACTTTTATATCATAAACGTAACCTGCAAACGTTTCAGTAATTAAATTGCAGTTTATAAAAGGCTTGATGAATCTATTGGGTCCTTACATATATGAAACTAGCGACCCGCCCTCGCTTCGCTTCGGTTTATGTGAGTATGATATATTATAGCCTATAGCATTCCTTCTTATAATTGGGCTATGTAACACTGAAATAATTTTTCAAATCGGACCAGTAGTTCCTGGGATTAGCGCGTTCAAGCAAACAAATAAACAAACTCTTCAGCTCTATAATATTAGTATAGGTGAGCATTTTGTTGAACTGGCCACATTGCTTCAATATAAACAAAATACAAAAACAAAATATCTGGTTGGCTGGCTAAGAATTCTAAATTGAAATTTATTTCAAATTTGAGCTCATCTATTTGTGCTTCGAATTTAGCGATTATTTGTTATCGCGTCAATTTTTATTTCTTTGACATCATGCCGTTCACTATAAAATACGGTGAACTATGGGTATATTTTGCCATATAAAATGACAATTTCATATGTAAGGATCTAATATTACATTAGTCACAACACTTTATGTTATCACTATCTTTAAAACTTGCTGTTAGTTTAACAGAGGCTTAACATTTACTAGAATTCTTAATACAATCAGCTCAGATTTATCAGCTGTTTTAAAGATAAGAACTAAGTGCTACTGCGAAACTCTGAAGTGACGCAAACACTTGAGTCTTACCTGTATCAACTGTGGGGCACAACTCAACCAAAGCATGTTTCTTACATACAAATGGCAGATTTACTTGATCACAGGATATTGTTTGAGGAGATCCAGAGTCAGAATTTATGGTGACACAGGCTGGCTCGCCGTGATGCTGTCGATCAACAGATATAGGAGATGGTAACCCTGGAGCAAAATGGAAAAAATTATAGTCATATGCAGACATCATAGGAATCCAGGGGGCAAAATTTTAGGCAGGGAGTTCTTATATCGTAAAGAATAAAAGATCGTTTTGAAAAAAAAAATGAGAATTACGTTAATGTTTTGATTATTTAAAAAAAAAAAAAATTATAAAAAAAACTTGGAGTGATCACTATAATATCGATACCTTTGGGTTCAATTGGCGTATAAACCAAAACCCTACTTTTCAGGAGAGCAAAAAAACGATTATTATTTTTTATTTTGGTGTATAACTTTGTTTGTTTTAAAATGTATATAAAAACGTTGTATGTGAATGTTGCTTAAAATTTCGCCATGAAAAAGAATAAATTATCAATATTTACCGGTCTCGCTCGGTTCAAAAGTTAGCGAGGATTTACATCCAAGGAAATAGCACTTCTTGGCTTTTACGCCCATGAAATTTTGGTAATGAAAAAACCTTATGGGGTGTATTGTCACTTAAGATAAACTTTTTTAAGTTAATGTTGTCGTAAAACACGTCATAATTATACTTTTTGTTCTTATAGACCAGTGAAATATATAAAGAAATGTTAAATTAGGTACATTTAGTACGTTTTATAATTAAGTTATATATCAATCTGTATAAAAAAATGAAACAGCTAGTTTGGAAATAACTTTATTAATAACTAAGTAATTTTAAACGCTACACTTAATAGTAAACGATACTGAAATAGTAATATTTCACTCTGTATTGAGATCTTTAGCATTAAAGCAATAATTATCTCAAAAACGCACTTAATCAGATTATTTTTGCACGCGAAATACAAAGATTCATACAATAATCAACAAAATAACAACTCCCTTTTATTAAAAAAAACAAAAAACAATGATTGAACTTTTGCTTAGGTAATTAACTAGCTAAGGCTGCATTTAGATGAACAGCAACTTGCCAACAGTAACTGTCGAAATCTGTCGACGGCTGAAGTTGCCTTGCAGTTGGCAAGTTGCCGTTCATTTGAATGTTTTATGATTAAACAGGAAACAATTAAATTATTTAATTAATGTTAGCACCAACGCATCACATTGTAATGTACTATAATGTGTTGAAACATCTGCCTGATGCGTCAGTGCTAACATTACTTAAATACAAAAATAATAATACACGTAAGGCTGCATTCAAACGAACGGCAACTAGCCAACTGCAAGGCAACTTCAGCCGTCGACAAATCTCGACAGTTCGCAAATTCCCATTCGTCTAAAAGCAGCCTTACGTCTTTTATTATTAAACAGAAAACAATTTAAGTAATGCACCGACGCATCACATCATGTTTTAATGAATTGAAGCATCTGGTTATGAAACAATTAGTTTTCCACATCTTCATCTTCTGCGTCGGTCAAAGTGAGGTGATCAACAACATTTCCATGAGGCAAATCTAGGTAATCCCTGTGATACATTTTAGGAATAGTGCCATTTTCACAAAGACGTTTTAAATCTTTGTACTTTGCGTCAGAAATTGGAAGTTGGCTCTTGTAAAGAAGAGATGGGCTCATAGTCATCACTTTCTCATAAGAATTTTGACTTTCCTCAGCAATCACACTTTTTCCTTTTCCCCTACCTTTGCCTTTACCCTTACCTTTAGTACTACCTTTTTTAAACAATGTCGCTACGTCTGTAGGTGTGTCATCTTCCATCCCGTATTTAAGAGAAATTTGATTCAAATTCTTTTTTTTCAATGTAGCAGTCCGAATATTTCGTATCTTTATGTTTTTACATGTTTCCGGGGTAAATGATTCTTCACATATGTCGTCCCATTTCAAAAAATCCGAGTGCTCCATTTTAGTTACTTCGTATGGATGAAGATTTTTTCTCGCTACTTGAATATAAGAAGGCCATTGTGTGGGGCTCCATACGATCACTTTTTTGACTTGTCTTTCAATCGTGGCATGGACGGAGTCCACCGGCATATATGTGTGGCCTGGGAGTAAATAATTAATCTGGATTATTTCAAGGCTCTTCGACTTCATCAAAAAATAGTTTAGAACAGACAAAACAGTTTTATTCTTATTTTGTCCCCCACAGGAATCACAGTATAACAATAGATGCTGTACACCTCTCTCATCTAAAGTTTTAAAGTAGGAGTAAAGACATGTGGCGATTTCATTGGCTCCTCTCTTCCCATCACACTCTCCCCATAGATAGCAATACACATTCTGAGTAACACTTTCATATATGGTAAAATTAAATACTGGATACTTCCTGGAGTAATATAAGACAACACTATCTCCGTATGGAGTATTTAAAATTTTTTGAAGGTCAAAGCTGCTCACAACAGTGTTATTCCTTATGTTAGGCAAATTTTGATGCAATTTAAACCTTTTATACGTTGCTCGCTTTTCTTTTAGATGATTTTCAAGATCTTTTTTGTCATTTTCACTTAAATCGTCGTTATGCTCAGCTTTCACACAAATTATACATTTGTCTTTTTTCGGTGTATGAAATGATATATTATATTCACTATTAAATATACTTCTGAACATAGATTCACTTACTGATTCATAGTTAAAGCTGTGACATTCTTTCATGTATAACCGATAAAGGTTAGATATATTTTTTAGCTCCTGAGGTAGGTATACCCTATTAGATCTTTTACGATTGTAGTGGGATGGAACGGCAGGTAATTTTTCAATAAATTTTCTGACCTCTGCCTTTGCAACATCTGAAAATTTATTAGTTATATGTCGATTTCTTTGATCATTAGTCGCCATTTCGTGTTTTGAATTGGTCACAGTGTACAACAAAAATTTTTGTGATATATCTAATGTTTTTAATAAAAATTTCTGACACACTTTTTGGTGATCTGCTCCATTGTTTATATAATATTCATAAGTTATGTTTCTTCTACTAATAGGTGAATCTGTCCTTTTTCGTTGACATTGTACAGCTTGCGAACTTCTAACCAGCCAATATTTTCTACGTTGCAAGTCTAATTTCCAAAAGAATGTGAATAATTCAGATCTTTTTTCTTCTGTGATATTAAAGCAACCCCTTTTACATTTTTCGGGGAGGCAAGGGTTACTTTTCATCTGTCTCTCTTGTTTAGTTTTACCTTGTTGGTTTTCATATATCTTTCCTTCTTCTCTACATTTTTTGTTATATTTCCTTTTATTAATTTTAACAATCTTTTTTTTCTTAATTAAGTCATTTTCTTGAAATTATGCTTTCTTTGTCTTTTTTTGTTTTCTTGCAGGTGTATTAGTTGTTTCTTCACTCGATTCACTTTCATTTTCTTGAGCCCAATCATCTGAACTCCCTGCTGAATAGTCACCTATTTCTTCGTCTGACAAATAATCAATAATTTTCTTCAAAGTTTGTGCTGATCGTCGACAAGACTTATTTACCAAGGGTTTATTCAAATCAACATTATTAACATCTTCTGAACTAGAACACCCAGGTTTAACATTACCAGTGTCCATAGAAAAAGTTTTGTCGCCGTTGAGGTAAGTATTACAATTTTTATAAAGCAATCGATCAGATTCTGCAGCGTTAACATCATGCTTAGAAGGAGTATCATTATTTAAGTAGGTATCATCAGATTTCTTTGCATTGCCTGGCTCTGTTGTGCTCGTTTCAGAGATTGGGTTGGTAAGGTAATCACAAATTGTATAGGCAGATGAAGCTACGTCTACAGTATAGGTATGGTCTGACAAAGGAGTCTCATTATGTAAGTTGGTGTTTACTGTTTCAGCAACATTTTCTGGCATAGCAGTGCTCGTCATAGGAGTCACGCTAAGGTAAGTACCATAATTCTCAACGATTGATGGAACAGGAACATAACAATTATCTGTTGTAGAAATTCCTTTACTTAGACAATAATTTTGGGACTCTTCAGCATCAAGACTGTTTTCATAAAGAGTCTGGTAAGTACGTACGGGTCTCTTAACAATTTGATCTGAAATTATCGTAATTTTTTTGTTTGTACTAATTTTAACTGGACTGGAAACTTGTGAAACAGTGTTCCCAAAAAATGGATGACCAAGTGAAAGTGAAATCATCGAAGTATTTATATTGTCATTACTACTTGTACTTGAATCCAAAACTGTAACAGATTTCTTGTGCTGTTTAACCGGTGGTTCTGAATCACTATCTTCTATTATATCACTGCTATTCAGCGAAGCATCTTCACATGAAGTTTGTTTTGATACATTACATTCTGGTTTCGTATCAGGAATAGCCCTAAAATGTAAAGAAAATAAATAAATGTGCTGTAATTACTAAGGTCATAAAAGCCTTTTTAAGACTTAGCAATTACCAGATACATTAAATTTTTGACGTAATAGTCAATTGTAGTAAAAAATACTAATCGGTTTAGACTCGTAAATCCATCATTATTTTTCATTGCATATTAATAGTAGAAGTAAAACAACCTGACTTTGACAATAAGGACGTAAAAACCATTATTTTTAAAATAACTCATTATATTTCAAACCAAAGAACTGATGCATGTGCGAATTTATTTTGGTTTATAAAAATCATATAGACGTAAAAGGTCATTTGAGATTGCAACAAGGGTGTATAAACCACTTAACAATTTAAGTGGTTTATACGCGTAGTGGTGTATAAACCACTTAACAATTTAAGTGGTTTATACGCCCTTGTCACAAAGCAGTAGACAATAGTCAATGGACAATAGTTATGAAAATAATTTAAAAAAAACCCATTAGCGTAACTTCGTACGCGTTAATTGGGTTTCCGAGGGAATAGCGTTATAAAATTCCAGGTAACACACTATTGCCATACTATTTTGCATTCAAACCCTTTCAGCCTTTTATACGTGAATTAGTAACAAACACACAAACGTACAAACTTTCACATTTCTAATAATATTAGTAGGATTGGAATATAAATAATAGTAAAAAACAGAATCATCATTACTTCACACCTCGTCTCGGCAATAAGCAGATAGTAATTTAATAATAGTAGTGTTTGTACCTATCCTACATTTCCTATTTATAACAAAATTCCATCAATTCTCAAACAAACCAAATATTGATATTACCAAATTAGCCACAGCGTCAAATAGGTATTACACACACAAGAAGCAACGTGTCTAATTCATTGGCGTAAAAATCATTTAATTAGTAGGTATAAGTTTTTAAAAACTATTTCAACTGCACGTCGCAACTATCCTTTTTGTATCAACAGCAAACGAAATACATTTTTATTTAAACAAACAATAGTTAGGTACGCACCTTTTTAAAAGTTTTGGTTGACTGCGTTGATATAATGCGTTAAGCATTTCTCTTCTTCTAAGCAAAGCATCCAATTTGTTCTTATTGTCGTTATCTTCCATTTTTCATAAAATAATAGTCATTAATCACACCAAAATTAGTAAAAAATATTTTAGAACTGCACTAACGAACGGTTTCGCACTTGTCTTGACGCTTCAAGTCTCAACAATCAAGTGGTGTGGTTTCCCAACTCAAGTAATCATTCATTATGATATTCTATCTTGCTCTAATGCGTATTCGAGCTTAACGAAAAAAAAGGACAACTATCTGTTTGTCACCACTTAAAGACTTGAAACTCGAGTCGTTGACGAACTTTATATTAGAATGATCTTTATGTGGGTAGGTAGGTAATCAATTCAACCTTATTTTATTAGCGTAAATATAATGTTCTACAATTTATTCTTTAAATATTGACGTAAATACTGATTAATGTTAAAATCGGTTTCATTATTATGTTTTACTCAGGGTGTTTAACAAATGCTGTAGTATTTTATTGACGCAAGAGACATTGAAATATATGTTGGCTTTAACGTCAATCCAAATATTATAGAAGTGGACTTACGGCCAATGAAAACTAATTTACGTACACCATGACGATGACGTATAAACCATTTATTGAATAATTTGCTTTAACGTCTTACAGTTGAGACAATGATTGTAGTTACGACAAATAAAATTTCCAAAAAAAAAATATTTGTCAAATAACTCATTTTTTTTGAAATTTTCTCCATTTATAGGTAAACAATTTTGGGTCGTATAAACCTTCAACTTGCGAATTTGGACATATCGTATATACAGATCGATAGAGCTTAAAATTCCGAGAAAAACTATGTATATAACCATTTTGGCCATTTTGGTCTTTACGCCAATTGAACCCAGAGGTATCGATATAGAACAAGCATCGATAAGTGAGTTTATCGATATAGGAACTCCCTACCTGTCATAAAATTTTGTCCCCTGGATTGCTATGTTTGGTCATATTATGCATACCGAGGTCATCTTCTTTGGAAACTGTACGGAATGTTGTTTAATGAACAAAAATAGGGGATAGCAAAAAAGCACAGGACACGACATGATATTAAATGGGATCTGTGAGTCTCAAGACGACAATCCTAAGACCGCCACCGCGTTTCCAAACATGAGGACTAAGGTATAATGCCTCTATGCTAGTAATTTCTGCGGGTACCTATGTTATCCGCACACCGAAACACAACCATGCGGACACTGCTGCTTGACGGTAGTTAAAGGATAAGATGGTGGCCTCGACGGACCTTTCACAAGGTTCTACCACCACTAGGAGTAAACGTCTGATATTTGGGTTAAACGAGTTTCTTCACAGACGGGTACATTTTTAGCCTAGTTGCAATTTTGTCCAGTTCATTTAGAGACGAGTTGATGCTGAAGACCAGTTAAGTTATGGGCTACCTAATCGTAACCTACCTTTCAAAATGATTTTAAATAGGTTTCATCACCCTATTTTCAACATGTGAAAACAAAACATTATATTTTTTTATGATAAGTAAGATGAACGTACCTATACATACACATACATACCTTCACGCCTTCATTCCCAGAGTGGGGTAGGCAGAGCTACAGAATTACCAACAACTCCAAAAAATTTTTGATAAATCTTTAACCACATTCTTCGCAATTAGGCTAAGATGTTAACCGGTGTATTAAATAGTGACAAGTTAAAAACCCATCGCCTAACTTACTACAAGCCTTTATTCCCTTAGTCTCCTCTCACGACATCCATGGGAAGAGATGGAATTGCACTATTTCTATTCTAACCTAACCTAACCCGGCAACGACACGGTTAAAACATTTTATCTTGGACAATAACCACATAAAGGAATTAACATCTTAACTGTAGCGTCTCAATTTATTTATTATGTTATTAAAAATTTAAATTCTTTCACCAAAAATTCCGATGTACATAATCTAAATACAAGAAATAAAAATAAAATTGTTATCCGAAAATTCCGCGTCCGTAAAGTATATAAATCATTTGTTGGTCAATGCATTCATTTCTATAACAAATTACCTGACGAAGCTTTAACATTACCCTTTCCAGCACTTAAAAATTACTTAAAAAAGTCGTTAATATCTAAAGCGTACTATAGGGTCGAGGACTATCTAACAGATAAAAATGCTTGGCCTAAACCCGAAACTTAGTCATTCATAATTTGTAAAATTGCAAAGTTGTTTGTCTAGGGGACACCGTTGATGTGGGAAAGCATATCAAACTTTTATTTGGTTGTCTTGTGTTTTTTTTTTTCCTCTCCTCT
This sequence comes from Acleris laterana, assembly GCA_963966035.1. Taxonomy (NCBI): domain Eukaryota; kingdom Metazoa; phylum Arthropoda; class Insecta; order Lepidoptera; family Tortricidae; genus Acleris; species Acleris laterana. Next base: position 4,290,823 of record OZ014452.1, read on the forward strand.
CTTCCCCTTGTCCCCTTGTCTCTCTCGTAATATTTTTGACATGTTTTCCTGCTGAACTACGCATGCTATTTGCTATTTGATATCATATTTAATTTAATATTTATTGCTTTATATAATGCTAGATAAAGTACTACCATTGTAACATGTTTAAAAAATGACTGACTGCTGAGTTTCTTGCGGCGTTTCTTCTCGGCAGTGGTCTCCTCTTGGGAAGCGCTGGTAGATTCATGACGTGTAAAAGTGCCCGTGCGGCCTACTTACTGAATAAATATCTTTTATCTTATCTTTTATCTTTTAAAATGGAATAAAACACACTAACCATCAACAGTAATAAACTCCCCGGAGCCGAACTCGTCGCGAATCCCAACCAACACGTCTGACACATTAGGTTTGTTATTCACGGCTGACACCAAGTTTGAGACCACTGCCCACTCGTCAGTGGACTTCGGATAGAACAATGTCGCATCTTCAATATCGCATGCCAAGAAGGCTGAGGCCCAGGATGCTCCATCGTGGTCCCAATGCAGCTTGTAGAAGGAGCCGAACTGATCCACATACGTGTAGTCCAGTCTAAAGAACGGTTCGTGGACTGATACCACGACGGTGATACCTGAAAAATATGAGGCAGAGTGTGAGTAAGCATTTTCGGTAAAAGTCCCTACACTCATTTTCGTAAAATTAAGGTTAGGTGTCCGAGTATATTTTACATTTATTTCAGATATTAATGATTTTCTGTATATTAGTTTTTTATAGTATATAGCTGTTCCCGTGTCCACTTCGTTGGGCAAAACATTTTTTTTGAGTTAATAATTTTCCCGCTAATTCCCGTTCCCGTAGGAATTTCGAGAATTCCTTTCTTAGTGCACATCTACGGTACCTAAGCTACGTCCCTTCCAAATTTCAAGTGCCTGCGTTTAGCCGTTTAGGCTGTGCGTTGATATGTCAGTCAGTCAGTCAGTTTCTCCTTTTATATATTTAGATCTTCATATTTAAAAGTAATTTAACAATACAAAAAATAAACATTGTAAAAAACCTAACCTACAAGTGGAACTACGAGGGCAGGGCTCAAGCTAACGGTGGTTAGGGCGGTAAAGAGAGGCACCTCCTCATAATGCATGCCATGTCGAGGAGTATCGTTATTATTGTTATTGCTTTAAATACTGATAATTGTAACAATAAGCTTACCTAAAGTAAATAATGCCACAGTGCGAAACATGTTGTCTTCTACAAGTGAAACGCGGGAATAACCTTATCAGTAATCGCATGGTCCTTATGTAGGTACATAACATTAGGGTTCAGTGTGACTAAAACCACAAAAATATTACCGTAACTTTTTTTTCAATATGATTAGCATTGTCCTAATTATTTTAGGCTCTCATTTTACACTTCTGAAAAGGTACATAAAGTTATTGATCATAAACGATGTAAAAACTTTTAAGACTGTATTTATACTTGATAATTATAATACTTGTATTTAAAAATACATATCCCAATTCCATTATATAAAGGATTCAATATACGCCTTCGCCGTAAATATGTCATTTTCCTCCCTTGTGACACAAAATACTATTAATTCTCTGATATCTTGAAGTGTTTAGAAGAATGTAGATTATTGATACTTATTCATAATGGAAAACCGAAGCAAGGTTGGATCGCTAGTTTATATTAAAATAGATAATGGCAGTTAGTGGGTCCCCAACGGTTCCCAGAACAACATAATAATCTTTTCATCACACTTGCTCGTAAATAGTGTCCTAACATGCTAGAAAAATCGACCGTAAATCCAAAATAATACCCGCGTGCCTTTTTTTACCATTACGTTACTTAAGTGCGTAATAGCTTTTTTTTTAAATATTATGCGTGGACTCAAACTATCACAATACGTCAGGACCCCAATTCTTGTGCCATTCGGTATGAAGTTTCATTCGAGATGAAATGTCAGTTGAATACTATTTCCTAACAATCTCGCATAACAAACTATTGATCTCATATGTCACTAGAATCGGACTCCGAACACGTTTGACATTATCTGTGGTAAGTCACAGACAATGATGTAGTCTGCCGCTAATAAGTTAAAAATATGATCTTTTGTCTGATTTGATTTCATTTCCTCGCAATTGTGATGAGAAACATTGTATGTTACACGGGTGGTAAAGGAATTACAAAGCTCGAGTCATTAAAGCCCTCAGCCTACGGCTTCGGGCTTCTAACAGACTCTCGTTTGTAATTCTTTCTTTACCACCCTTAATACACAATGTACTATTGTTTTATTTATCAACAAAAAGTAGATAGTGTAAATTTGCCGATAAGACCATTCCCGCGCTTGGCTCAGAGGAGGCCTGTTCGGCACGACTTTTTATTGTCACTCGGTAATATTATTAAATTTCTTACATTTTAAAGCAATCTTACTAATATTGCGAATGCAAAACTGTACGTGAAATTTAAAATGGAGATAGCTTATACACTGGATAAACATATATACTTTTCATACGGAATATTAAAAAGTTCCAGAGGGAATTACCATATAATAGAATCCCCTGCAACACAGGATGGCCAAATGACAAGTACAAAATAATTGTCAGGCACAGTCTAGGTCATAGGATTCTCAGTGTTACCGTATCCATTAGGTAAATATCTCATGTTTACATAAAGGCCCCACCCGGCTGCGGTCGTTTTCTCGTCTTCTCCAATGTTGTACTATTTTATTCTAATAGGCGTTTTTACATACATACATACATAAGCTCACGCCTTTATTCCCAGAGTAGGGTAGACAGAGCTACAGAATTACTAACAACTCTAAAAACTTGTTGATAATTCTGTAACCACATTTTGCACACAGGTTGCGAGCCCATCGCCTAACAGTACTACACAGCCTTTATTCCCTTAGCCGTCGGTTACGACATCCACACACTTTTCACTTTTTCATACACCTAATCTATCTTTTCATTCCACGACTTTGACTCATCGTACCTTCGATCAACAAAACCAACCTTCGTAGGTACTGAAAAAAAGGCTAGCTCAAGGTGAATCCGCTAGGTACTATTTGTTATGGGTTATGGGTAATGGTGGTTGCCGGGTTAGAATAGTGCCACTCCATATCTTCCCGTGGATGTCGTAAGAGACGGCTAAGGGAATAAAGGCGTTTAGTATTGTTAGGCGATGGGCTTGCAAGCTGTCACTAATACACTGGTAAACATCTTAGCCTAAGTATGCAAAATGTGGTTACAGAATTATCAACAAGTTTTTAGAGTTGTTGGTAATTCTGTCGGTCTGCCTACCCCACTCTGGGAATAAAGGCGTGAGTTTATGTATGTATGTATGTAAAACAAATGCGATTTACTCGTACCTGTATTGGTCCTATAATAATAACCTTTACATAAAGAAACTTACTTTGGTTTTATCACTACTCAGATTCATATACTGCTAATTTTTGGCTCCACAAAATGGGCAGATAAAGTTGTGTATTAAAAACAATGCATAGAAATGGCTTTGTTATTATTATTTTTTTGTTTAGAATTTATTTATAGTTCTTAGGAAGCACGAAAGGATATTTAAAAGGCGGCTAGGTTATTATTATTTGATAACGTTAAATGAAACAGATCCCCCAAATGTTTTTATTTTTTAAATTTTACTTTGGTGCAAAGTGCATCCCAGTGGCCGCAAGCCGAAATGGATTCGCGTTTCTTTATGAACATTTCGACATTTTTAGTAATAAATAACAATTTCCTGAAATCCGACAAACATTGATAACAAACCTGGTGGAATAGTAATAAAAATAAAATGTACAAAAAGTCAAGAAAATCTAAAAAACTGCGGAAGCGATAGAAAGCCTTTGATCCTTTAGCATAAGGTAAAACAAGCAAGCTTAAAATAAAACAAAAGACGCGGCATTTCAGAAAACACTAGTACCCTTACTTATATAAACGTGGAATAACTTTAGCTACCTCACGGTTACGCCTTTGGCCTTGCGGGTTCCATTTCTGGGGTGTTATTCTCTGAAAAACCACGGATGGTCGGACGGACACGAGCGAAATCTCAGCGGCGAGTTTAAGTAGTCCCCTCCGTTAGCGCGTGCATTTTCAATTACGACTGAGCCGAGCGTCCAGTGGCGCCCTCATTACTTTTATTGTGTTTTGTAATAAACTAAAGTATTTTCTTGAAATTGGACGAAATGTGTTTGTACTACAAATGAAAACACAACTTATAGGGACAACAATTCACCTTCGAGTTATTAATTTAACGAAAAAAAGTGGCCACCTTTTCCCGTTAAGCTGACTACTCAAAGGGTAATTTTTATTAAAGTTTGTTACGTATCCCATAAATTGTGTTTATACTTGCGCTACAAACACATTTTGTTTGGTTCCAAGGAAATTCGTTAGTTAATTAGAAAACCCAATAACAGTAATGAGGGCGCCACTGGACGCTCGGCGCAGTCTTAAGCAGCCTTATACGTTCGATCCATCAGCAGAAACTATGCTGCTAAATTGAAATTACACTCGCCGCTTGGATATTCACTCGATCGTCCGTTCGACCGTCGTTGTTGAGAGAATCACTACCCAGTACCCTTACCACGAGTTAAGCGGGCCATACACGTTACGGTCCGGTCGCCTGCACAGGTAGACCTCTCCGGTAACCGTAACGAGTCGAATGCTCTGTCGCTCGCACTCTATAAGAATACTGCGAGGTCTGCGAGGGATAGAGAATTCGAATCGCTAGCGAGTACAGTAATTGTAACTCATTAAGTTTCTGAGTCTTGCGTGTTTTTCTCTATAGTAAGTATGTTTATCGTTATCTAGTATTCATTGAATAAGCTAAGAGCTTAGCTTTGAACTAGGTTAGTGTTCTCTATTTTAAAAAATCTGAAAACCTTAATTTATATACGTCAATCTCGATTCGAGTCTAACAATAATAGATTGACGTTTATAAATTTAGGTTTATCGATACTTAGAATTAAGAATACACTGATTCGATATCCGACACTGATTGTCCCCTGATATTTTTTTATTTTTTGGATACGAGCATAAACCCCATGTCCCTACCACGAATACTGCCGTGTACAATCCAGTGCGGTTGGTGCGGACGCGTGTTGGTGCTGTAGGCTATCAGCAAAGCCGATTACTCCGTTATTTATGGTCCTACTGACCCCTCTTACCGTTCTTATCTCGTGGACCTATCGATATTATTTATGAATGCTCTTTTTGTACACAAACTGGTTTTCATCCTAAGGGCTATAGTCGCGTTATTCTAAATGGCTATAGACCCGTTTTGACAGCTGTCAACGCAGTACAAAATATAACCTCAAACATTCTAATTCTAATTTCAATAATGGCTTTTATCACATTATTGTTCGGTAAAATAATATTTTTTCTAATAGACTAAACAGAAGCATATGGCGTTAGCTTTACGCGCTTTTTTCAAGTCCAAAAACCCCAAACATACTTCAATTATTAATTTTATACTGAGTTGACACTTACACACATATAAAAAAGATCGAAAACATTACCCCTTCTTCAGCAGTAAGGCGAAAAAGAATCTCCAGCGGCTTAATTTATTTATTATTATTTTTAAAACTTTATTTAAAGTGAGTCCTCTGTGTATGTTTTCAATCGCAAACTTCGTTTTTTTTTGTATCTGTGCTATTATTGACTTGTGAATGAGGGTATTCTGTAATATTATAAACATGAGGGTAGTGAGTAATAACGTAATAAGTGAAGGTAACTAGGCTTGAGATAATTTTAACATGGAGTGAAAGCCATGAATTAAAATTAAAAGTTGAAATTTTAAAAAATTTCTAGATTTTTTCACACGGATTTTAACAACAGTTTCTCTGTAAAAAGAAAGAAAAATTATGTAAGTAATACAAATAAGTAACGTAGTAGTAAATAATAATTATAATCAGAGTGAACGGTAAGGAAACCAGAGGGGCTATTGCTTAACGCACTCGCAATCGCAATTGTTTTCATTTTGAAAATAGAAGGCTCGTCTGGATACAAAATGAAAACAATTGCTCCGCTTTGAAGCCAATTAAGATTGCGAGTGCGTTAGGCAATAACAACACAGATCTTCACGCCTATCAGTTTTGCTACGAACCATTTCGAGCCAGATTACTTTTATCATATTCCAATTCACGTGAAAATTACCAACCATGATCACATTTTAATTCAATATTGAGCTCACGATATCTTAATCATGTCGTCATCATCAATAATATCCCGTTGATAACTTGTCTTTTAGTGTCAATCATACAAACTGGTAATATAGGGTGGGCCAAAAACATTTACATATTAACAAGAGTAAAAGCTAGTAAAAATGCAAATATTTCTGGCCTACCCCATTAATAATTAGTTAAAACCTTCTCCAAATATTAAAGTTTGACTGATCAATGTCTTAACCGCAGACCCCTATTCCGCAGTTTTCGTCAGAGCCGTATGATAATTGACAGGGTATTTTCGAAGTTATTTGGTTCAATACACCAAATATTTGGTTTGGCATTTGGTTATGTTTGGTTTGGTTTGGTTAGTGATTTTGGTATGGTGGTTGGTTTGGTTTGCTTTGGTATGATGGGAGAAAATTTCAAATCGCAATCTGATCAAGGTGGATCATAGGTATAAAAAGTATGTTATCTGATGTCACGATTCATCAATCCAACACTTTACACGGTCAATCTAATCTAGGATTTGAGACGGTCACGTGTCGAGCGCCAACGTTGTTAGTTATCGAAAATCGTTTACGGTAGCGTTAAGCAATTTGTCTAGCCGCACTGGATCGATATCATTTATGTAAATCACATCGCTCGACCTTGGCGAGCGAAAAGTTTGTAAATTATAAAAAAAAACAGCGACACACCCTTGCTTCGCTTCGGTATACGTGAGTTTTCTGTGACACCAGTACATATACCAAAATTTATTAGACATACAAACCTTCCTCTTGAACTACTCTATCTATTGCTGACAACTGCATTAAAATCTGTTGAGTAGTTTAAAAGATCTAAGCGAACAGACAGCGGAAGCGACTTCATTTAATATTATGCAAAGATAAAGCGGTTTCTATCGGATCGCGATCTGGGGTGTTATTATTATTATTATTATTATTTGTATGTCTTTACCAATCACGGAACTATGGGAGTCCCGGACCTTTGGAAGGCGTACATGGAACCGAAGCCAACACGCAGAGGCCCTTTAGGCAAGTTTAATTTAGTAAAGTGATGGGATACCAACCGGCGATTGTCCCTGAGTTCAAACTATAGAGGTATGCTCCCACGGACAACCACCGGTTAGTATAAGAGACTATTTAAGAAGGATGGGAACATTAATAATTTAATGCAACGCATTTGCAGTCTTAGAATTGCATTGCAGTCTTGTGATTGCGAATGTCTATGGGTCACAGTTTCCACTTACCATTAGGTGGCCTGTGTGCTCGTTTGTCTACTCGATGCCATAAAAAAAAAAAAAAAAAAAAAGTTCTATGAATGAACTGATAATATGGATTGGTGACCTAGGCTATTGATGAAACTACGGCGCCTGCCTGGCCAATGCTAATTACTTTGGTTGAAATGGCAGGCGGTGACTCGCCAACTCAATGGAATGGGCCTCCCGAAATAGCCGCATAGGTATATATAGCAGCAGGGAGGCAACAGTTCCAGAGGGGCTAAGGGTGGAGAGGTGATTCTGGACTTTAAACGACCATAAGGTGCCCACTCGCCACTTATGCAACACATCCACTCTTCGAGCATATAGCTCTTGCGACTCCACTCTGACCGGCCAATAAAGGCAAGCCAGAGGTGAGGGTCTGTTCCTCATCATTGTACACCGCAGCCGGCCGGTGAAGGCAAGCGTGAGGTGAGGAACAGGACCTACCCTCGGGAGCAATCAGGTACGTGGTGTCGCCACTCACCAACAGCTCGCCACTAGCTGCCCTGCGGCCTTATTATTATTATTAATTTATTTTAGACAGGCAGTTGGTACTGATATATCTAAATCCTTGATCACTGCACGAATTGTCACACTAATTTAGAATGTTTGTCAAACTTATTTTTGAACTAGTTAACACTTTTTGAGTTCACAACATTAGAGGGTATTCCCTCAAAAACAACGGACGGAGTGGCGAGTTTAAGTAGTCCCGTCAGAGCGAAAAAAACACATTTTAGCGCGTGTATTTTCAATTAAGCAGCCGTCAGATTAGTTTATTAATACGGATCTAAATCTTCATCGTCGACGATCTGGGCGAGGCTTGACATCCTTCTCGAACATATTATATTATAATGAGTTAGAAAAGGGCGCTATGTTTGCCTCGCCCAGTCTCTGTGAGAGTGTAGAGCTGGCATTACAAACAGCCTTGATAAAACTGTAGTTAATGAACAAAGACTTCTTTATAATGACAAATGTGTTTACAGATGCTTACTGGGGGCACAAGTCAGATGATAAAGTATTCTCGTCGGCTCCTTACAAGAAACAACATGCTTCTACTAACGTTACTGGTTGTACTCGGTGAGTAAATCATTAGTTATTGTACATTTTTAATTCATTAATTGCATACATGTATTGTTGTGTGGTACAAGTTCTGTTTCGTACAATTGGCAAATTCACCGCTTCAGCTGAGGAAAACGTCAATTTTGTGAAATTGTACACTTATAGGGTAAATCGTCAATAACTGGCCACTTCAGAAAGTGTCATTTAGTTACTAGGCATCAAATTTCATACTGACGCTGTCAGTAAAGATACTTGGACAGTACTCCAGGTAATAACTCAGGATCTAGGTATTCTAGTTTAATCGCAAAAATGTGAGCAAATCTCTTGCTTTACACATTTTTATTGCTAAGTGGCCAGTTACGGAGGGTGGCCAGTAATAGGCCATATACCCTATTTTTTTCTGGGAAAGTATTGAGAAAAAAGTAATATCTGAGACTCCTAAAGAAAACCAAAAATCCACTTCATTATAAAAGCATACCTTGCCAGAAAATTAGTACAAGTGCCCAACAATATTTAAATTTTGTAAACCATTAATTCTTACTTGATATATAAAAACCAGTCAAGTGCGACTCGGACTTGCGGACCGAGGGTTCCGTACTGCCACACAGTAGGTAGTATTATATTTCAATTTAATTGTTAAATATCTTTATCAACTAAAAAATAGCGCGGCCCAACTCGAATCCGCTCTCTTACGTTTCAAAAGACGCTCTTCAGCTCTTTAACGTTGGGACAGACGGACGGACGGACGGACAGCGAGGGCTTAGTAATAGGGTCTCATTTGCCTGATAACGGAGTACGGAACCTTAAAAAGCCAAGCATTTCTACTGGCCCTGCAATTGGGATTGACCAAAAAAAAAAAACTTCCGGTTTTTACTTTCTCATTCGATGTTTAATAGAAAATTTCAAGACACCAATTTCATTATTTTTTTATTTGACCCAATAGGTTTGTTGACTACGCCGAGCGTACGCCGGATGTACAGTGGCGCCCTCATTACTTTTATTGGGTTTTCTAATTAACTAAAAAAAATCCTTGGACCCAAACAAAATGTGTTTGTAACGCAAGTATAAACACACTTTATGGAATACATAACAAACTTTAATACTCGTAACTATTCACCTTCGAGTTAGTAACTTAACGAAAAAATGTGGCCACCTTTTTCCGTTAAGCTGACTATTCAAAGGGTAATTGTTATTAAAGTTTGTTACGTATCCCATAAATTGTGTTTATACTTGCGCTACAAACACATTTTGTTTGGGTCCAAGGAAATTCTTTAGTTAATTAGAAAACCCAATAAAAGTAATGAGGGCGCCACTGGACGCTCGTCGTTTGCTCGGCGCAGTATTAATATCTTTATTTATTTAGCGGACATTTTATGGATGACATGATAATTTTAAATTTGGGATGGCATATTATAATAATTGACATCCAAAGAAAAAAAGTGATTGTAATAGTGTATTAAACATACTATTTCAAGCTGTTTCGCCTAACCCGTAAGATACACCTAGGAGGGCTTCAAGCCGAAAACGAAAGTCGAACAAAGGTTAAAATATACTTTTCTCGAAATATCCATAATAGATAAATATTTCAAAAACTTAATACCTAATGCAGAACGGCTTTAAAACCCTATTCCTCGAAATGGTTTTCGAATTGGAGTAATTGTAAAAATATGAACAATCCCAGTTTGAATTTAAATTAATTTATTTTAACAGGGCTCACCTGTGTGGTTTCTCGACCCGACCCATTCTATCGAAAGGATTACACTTACGTGGACCAGTTCGATGCTTTCTACAAGCTCCATTGGGACTTAGCCGGTGTCACCTGGGGCTCGGCGTTCCTGGCTTGTGATGATGAAGAGTCCTCGTTGTTCTACCCGAAGATGAAGGACGAATGGACGGTGGTGAAGAACTTGGTGTCACCGATGAAAGTGAAGCCAAATGTGTCCGATATATTCGTGGGCATCCACGACGAGTTCGGCTTGGGCCAGTTCATAACAGTTGACGGTATTGGGCACTCTTTTTAATGTAAAATAGCCATACTCTTTTCTCAATAGAGATTCCACTGGTGTTGTGTCGCGGTAAAGTAAAAAATCTTTTCGAACCAGTTTTCATGTAAAACAGTATAATTATTACCTATTTAAATATGACGGTGAAAGACAAAAATATGGATCATTTACCATAAAGAGACCAGCGTCGCTATTGCATAACGCACTCGCAATCTCAATTGTCTTCAAAGCGGAACAATTGTTTTCATTTTGTATGCAGACAGGTCTTCGATTTTCAAAATGAAAACAATTGCGATTACGTATTCGTTAAGCAATAGCAGAGCTCCTCTGTTATTCTTTTCATCAATTGTGTTGCCTCCAAACCGAACACAACAGTTAGCACCCTACTGTTTGGCCGCAGGTTTTGAAGAGTAAGATAGAATTAGCGATTAATGGTCCCTCCATTAGTCCTACCAACGGATTCTGTCTGTGGGGCATTATTTCGATTGTACGTAACGTACGAGTACTTGGCGAACAAGTTGTTCAACGAACAATGTAACATAACATCTGCGCGAACGAAGATTCATGACACGCCATATAAATTGTGACCCTAAAAACCAGGAAAGATGCTTTTCTTGCAGGGCTCCCCACTCCTGCTCCTATACTGGAAGGGGATCACCCGCTCCTGGAAGGTTCAAGCACTTGTGTGACGATGGAGATAGAGAACGGGTCATACATACTCGGCGGCTGCGAGGCGGTTAACGCGAAGCCGTTCGTGTGCAAAAAAAAAGTGGTTGAACCCTGTCCCACCGTCGATACTGGTAACTGTTTTGCTTCACTATCAATACATATTATTATGAAACAAAGTCCCTTGCCGCGTCTGTGTATGTTTGCGATGATCGCAAAGACTACGGAAACAATTTTTATACGGTTTTCACCGTCAGTTAGATATTCTGGTTCATGGATAAGGTGTTATAGAAAAGTCACACTAACCAAAGGGCGCGTCGGTAGTATACGAATGCATGTCAATTTTTAACCTTCAATACCATCAGAGGAGTGGATACGGTACAGGTTTAACGTTTCTGTCGGAGGTGGCCAACATTTTGATTTAAAAAATATTAAAAATTAACTTTGCAATTGTAAGCTGAAGACTTCGAGTAATATCATTATTAAAGAGTGTATGTGTCTCTTTAATAATGATTGTGGGGTAGGCAGACCCACAGAATTACCAACATTAACGACCCCTAACGCATAACCTTAAAATGTTATTATCTCTGCAACTTTTTAATTACATTTCAGGATATGTTTACGTAGAGCAAGTAAATAAATGCTATAAGATCAATCAGAGGAAGAAAACTTGGTTAGACGCCATGAAAACCTGTTTCTTGGAGGGTGGAGTGCTGGCGGTGATCGGCAACTCGGCGGAGGCAAACATTCTCTATGCAAAAATAAAAAATTACAATTCGTACTTTGTGGGATTCCAGAGACTTTTTCCCAATGGTGATTTCTACACAGTTAAAGGTAAATTGTTGCTTGCACTCAATCTAAAATACAATGTCTATCCGGATTGACCGTGCCACGGGAATAGTTTTCTTGAGATAGAAATAAACTACGCATTAATTTGGGTATGAGCTATTTATATCCATTTCAAATTTCATCCAAATCAGTCGCAAAATGCTTTAGGCTGTCAAAACGTATGAAACTGACATGAGTTTTAATTGGACGGGACCATTCGCTAACTTACGTCAATGCTATATAAGGTGCCAATAAATTAGTCACGGATATTTTTACAACTGATAGTAGTCGGTTGTTGTTATTTTTCTTGTTGGTTCTTAGATTTTAAGCTTCAGTTTATCCTAAGTTATTTGCTTTGTGTAAATAATTTGGGTGATGAAATATAAGAAGTTATACTTAATAGCAAATATTGTTGTAGCAGAAAAAATAAGAAATTGTGTTTTTAATTTATTTTAGAATGTTGTAGGTATGTTCTTAATAAATAAATATCAGGATTATCTACGGAACTTGGCACCCATCTAGATCTCATTTTTTTTGTCAGTGTAATCGATAAACACGCATTGCATATTCTTAACATTGAACTTGGCTTGCATATTCACATGTATGTTTTTGATGGGATATCATTTATTTTTGTCAAATAAGTTGGCATGCGTTTCAATAAACAAACATTAATTACTGAGTAGTTCCGGTGAATCTGTGATCTTCATTCATCATCATCAGTTTTACTTCACCAAATAGTGCTTTTCAAAAGCATATAATTATGCACGAGTTAATATATGTATGCTATATACTCGTATATAATATATAAAATACCCAAATCGATATAGCTATACCCAAATTATTTGAAGAGTTCCCTCAATTTCTCCAGGACCCCATCATCAGATTCTGACCTGGTGACATTGGGACCAATCAGACAGTGTGCCCTTTCAAACAAAAAAAGAATTTTTCAAATCGGTTAATAAATGACGGAGTTCTGATGTAACTAGCATAAATAATAAAATAAAATAATAATAATAATGAAACTTATAAAATCACTGATTTCTGATTTTTTTATTTGTATACGCTTAATTACCCATCTGTATGCCAAATTTCAACCTTCTAGGTCACCTGGAAGTGGGTTAGGTTTTTGATGATTAGTCAGTCAGTCAGTCAGTCAGTGGTAAAAAAGCCGATTTTTAGACGTTTATATCTCAATAACCGTTTCACTTTTATTTATGAAATTTAGGGTTCTAGTTGATCTAAAGGGGTTTAATACATATACCAAATTTCATGTTTTTATGTTAAGTAGATTTGGAGTTATTGAGGGGTCAAAAGTGTCTCCAAACGGTTCGTGTAAATAACACACGGCTGCGCTCGCCAGTTGTTTTTTCTTGAACTTGTCTGGACACGCTGCCGCGTGTCTAGATAAAATAAATAAATAAATAAATATCAGGGGACAATGTCACACCAATTGACCTAGTCCCAAACTAAGCTCTAGGCTTGTACTATGGGTACTAGACACCGATATAAATACTTAAGTATATAGATAAATATATACTTAAATACATAGAAAACATCCATGACTCAGGAACAAATATTTGCGCTCATCACAAAAATATCTGCCCTAATAAGTAACGAACAAAACTTACTCAGAAACTCTACACACAGATATTCGTATTAATAGTATTACTGTAGCATATTTTGTTTTATATTTGCAGGTCATAAATTCGACGATACTTATTACTCTTTATGGCACAATCGGTATGAAGATGAAACGATAAATGACTGCGGTGCAATTACCAGGTCCAGTAACAACCTCCTGTATACTGGAACAATGAATTGCATCCAAACAGCTCCCTTCGTTTGCGAAATGACTCCGAGTATTTAGGTCCAGTTCCTGTGTGACTCTGAAATTTATTTACCCACTATGAGAACGTTTGTCCGAATTTTAATTTGCCCTAAACTGGTTTTCTGATGAGTCAGGCAACTTTTTAGGTTTTCCAATTATATCTGCGGTTCAGTTAGGTTAGGGTTGTATATTAAACAGAGCCCGGATTTTTCGCGGCAAAACAAAAAAAACTGTCGCAATCTAGTTAGTGTTAGAAATATTTTTTTATTGATATATCGATAGTTGTGTAATAGAAGGTCCACGAATTTTTTTTTTTTAAATAAAACTTTTTACATAAGTTTTGTATAAAATTCTATAGAAACAGATGCAATTCCTTCTTCGAAATCCACGTCAGCACACACAAGAGCACGAGACATTTTATTTGGTTTGTGACAGTGATAGGAGTAGATAATCATTAATTTCTCAACATTCTCTGGGAGTAGACAGTTTCTGAAGTATCTATTATTTTGCATGAGGTAGTAAAGTCACTTCTTTCAAAGTTTTACCTGTTATTTACCCGACGGGCTTGATATGAAAAAGTATTTAGGAATTAAAATTTAGATGAAATAACACATATAAAACACTGTCGCGAATAATTGTAAAGTAATGTAAATATAATAAGACTCGATATCGATAAAAAAATATTTCTAACACTAGTTAGATTGCGACAGTCTTTTGTTTTGCCGCGAAAAATCCGGGCTTTGATAAATAACATACCTAATAACAACACTAAAAAGTGTTAAGATTTTAGCGGAAATGGCTTTAGAATAAACGAAAATTCGGACAAGCGATGCAGGAGAACTAATGACCATTAGGGATTCCATATGGGAGCCAGAACAGTCGAGAACGTAACTTTAAATATGCTGATACAACGTTCACACATTGTCGCGTCTACTTTTGCGTCACGATTTTAACGCGTCTTTACGCCGACCGGTGTGGTGGCATCTATAAAAACGCTATGTAATCAGGTTTTGTGATTTTAACGCAGCTCAATTTACGTATCTTCAATATACTATTATTTTAAGCTGTATTTTCGTTAATCGTTATAGCCATCGTGCATTTAATTTTTTTTTACGGCTTTGCGTTAGTCGTTACGTCGAGAAGGAATCAATTTTTATTCTATTATGGTTCAACCATTGAAGTCCGTAATGAGACTAAGCGAGAGCTGTTTGATCAGTAGTTAAATGAACTTAAATAATCGAACTTTCAACAAATTTGATTCAGATTTATCAAAAAGTTACGATTTTTACAAGCTTTTATTTAACTTGCAATGTTTGTAAGTATACATATATGTAAGGATCAAATCTTGCAAGTTAAATTAAATTGCACCCACTTCCCTGTTTCCGATGCTGAAAATTTGCCTACGCCTTTAGTTCTGATGACAATACAAATAATATAAAAATAAAAAAAAGAACACATGATAAGCCCGTCGTGTTAGGGCTCGTTAGAATTGTCTTGACGTGTAGATGACGACTGTGCCAAAAAAGTACAGTCGGCAACAAAAGTTTGTCCTAAAAATGATTATTTTGACAGAAACTTATTAATTATTAGTAGGTATGTTTAACTACTGATCAAATAACGGGCCCTAAGTGAGTGATGTTTACCTTGTTGCTTAATGCCCAACGATCAAAGACGCTATAATCGCCTACATAATTAACACGTTCGGCAGCGGTACCGGCTATGACCGTAAAACGTGTAGCACGTTATATGACAGTACGGCTAACGCAGTATTTATTTACGACTTCCTAAAAGTCTTCTTCAAATTTACTGTCATTCTAGTACATTCCATAATTTGGGTACCGCCGCCGAACGTGTTAAGAAAATTCATTGTGAAGTTATTTTAATTATTTTTTAATTGATAATACTTGCAAACCATTGCTAAAGCAACATATTATCGGCAGTTTTAATAAATGCCCGCATGCCGGTAACACACTGTATAGCCAATATAACCAACGGCAGTCTTAAGTCTATTAAGTAATAAGGTTGATACATACAGTATATCGCACTGCTAGATCAAAACAGTTGTAACTCAAAATATAACTGTATTCTAAAATCAACTTTAATACAATTACTATGAGCTGGAAATCAAATTAACAAGACTTTTGAGTTGATGCGGTTTTAATCTAGCACTGCGATATATATAGGTACCTGTTGCGCAGGAGTTTTGTCTGAGTTACTGCCTATTGCCTTAGCAGGAGGATCCCGCTAAGGGGTTTCTGTCCATTTAATAGTTAAGTACTTATTATCATTTTGTAAGCAATAAAGTAGAAATAAAGTACAATTTTCATGATTCGGGTGTTCTAACATTTACCTTTATAACTACCACACGAGTATGTAATGTTTCAGAGGACGCCGAGTTTACAGTGGCGAATCATTACTATTACGCAATGTGAAACAATGAATACGCAATGTGAAACAATGTAATGTATGTGTAATAATGTGTATGGTTGTTTGCTGTATGCTTATGTCTTCTTTTAAAAGTGTAGTGTCAGGTCAACTGAAGTCTGCTTTTGGTTAAAAATATTGTGAGTTCAGTTTGACTGACCTACCTACGATTTAAAAATAAGTAATTTTTTGCAATTTTTATTACGCTTTTTTATTTTTAAAACATTAATATTATTTTACACTTCCTAGTGACCATAATAATCTGTAATGTACTCCCACTTTTTAGTTGAAATTAAAAATTAAGCATTTCAAGCTTGCCGCAAGCAACGCTGCGGGAACGTCATAGTCATAATGAAACAATTATAGGTATGTTCTTCGTTATAATTGCTCAACTATTTTAATCGAGATATCTTATTGCCACCCTTGTAATAGGTACCGTTGAGGAGTTCCGGTGGCCATCTGTGGTCTTCATCATCAGTTCCACTTCACCAAATGATTATTTCTGAATAAAAATGCCAGTTTTATTATTTAAAATACTAAAATCGCAATATGTATGCCTATAATGTTTAAGGAGTTCCATCAATTCTTTACGGATCCCCTCATCAGATTATCAGATTTGGTGACAAGAAGTAAATTCAATAAAACCAAAAAAAAAAATTGGTTTGCAATTGACGGAGAAATCGATGAAAATACGAGTACATAAAACAAAAAATACAGTGTAGGTGACAAAGAAGCTCCTCCTTTTTTGAAGTCGGTTATAAAGGTAGCCACTTGTTTCCAACAAGTTACTAACTCATAGTTCAATTAATATTAAGTTATGTTAAATACTATTTCAATTGTGTTATTATTTATAAATACATTAAAAACATACATACCTGCACGCTTTTATTCCCAAAGTGAGATAGGCTGAGATATAGAATTACCAACAACTCTAAAAACTTGTTGCTAATTCTGTTACCACATTTTGCACATACAGCCTAAGATGTTTACCAGTGTAAATTAGTTGCAGGTTGCAAACCCATCGCCTAACAATACTACTAGCCCTTATTTCTTTAGTCGCCTCATACGACTTCCACGGGAAGACACAACAAAATATTTCGAAATTTATTATGTTTTACTAATATTTTAATTGAGAAAGTTTGGATATTTGGATGTTTGTTACTCAATCTCGCTTCAACCAATGAACGCATCAAGGTGAAATTTGGCACTTATATAGGTAAGGTCCTGAAATAGGATAAAGGTTAGTTTTTGTCCCGGAAAATGGGACAGTTCCCGAGGAAGCAGCGATAAATGACTTCTGCCTTTGCATCAATTTATTATTGACATTCGTTTCATTAAAGCTATCCCTAAGTGCATATACAGTCAATCAGATAAACTTCTGACCTGTATTAAAAAGACGTAATGGAAATTAAATCTTAATCCTTATTTCGGTTTTGCTTATTGCGTAACTTTGACATAATGCCCTGTAATTTTTAAGTCCATTATTATTCCTTTATTCTTTTCTTGGCATTCAATTATTTCTCATAGGCTCTCAGTCTAGAGTAAAAATAAAAATGTCTTTATGAAAAAAGTACTGTTGTTGCCATCGTATTGGGTATGTTTGCGGTGACGTTACGGACCGAGACCAACAACTAGTCCACTTTAAAAAACTGCCCTGACTTGGGATACACACAACGATAACTACAATCTGATATAAGATTGATTTTTGACCATCATAATGATTTGCACACCATGTAGGATGTTTTGGTTGTAACGTTAATAAATTAGGAGAGTGATTTGCGATAAAAATTAAACAATATTTATTTAATGAAATACAGTGGTATATAAAATTGTCTTGATTGGTTCATTTAATGATAGGTCGATGGCTGAACCTTATTTTTTTATGGGTTCATTCAGATCTTTGGCCACCTTGCTCAAAGAGTAGATCTTCGGTGTCATTTCACATACGAAATAATTTAGTTGGCTGCATTGCCTGGTCTGTGTAAACAAAGTAGGAATAGAGCCAGATTTATAGATGTTGCCGCAGTCGTATCCATTATCATACCAATTGATATAAAATCTGTCGTCAAATTTTTCACCTGAAATAAGTAAACGGTGTACGGTTACATATCGGCAAATATTTCTAATACATTTATTTCATTAGAGACTACAAACCTTCTGTTGAAGATTTTATTAGTTTTGAATAAATATTATGCACAGTATGTTGAAAAATAGTGTTATACAATACATGATAAAATAACACTGTTTTATTAATAAATCTATAATAATTACCTAATAAATACGAAGTAAATATAGAAACTCAAACTAGAACTTAAGTTACGTAAGAACCTTATAGATAAGTGCTGCCATAGCTGTACTAATTCCGTGCAGGATTATATTAAATACAAATAATAATTTTATATCTTTGCAGATGAATAATTAATAATTTCTAAAATTGTTAATTTTCACAACTCGTCAAATATAATGATACGAATAGAATGCAAATAAAATGCCGTGTAAGAGGTGCCGGCTCCGACGGTATTCCTCCATCATTTATAGTCAAATACTGTGATGAAAGAAATTTAAAAAGTTTCTTACTCCCGATCAGCATGGATTTGTTGCAAATACGAGTAGATCCACCACTAGTTTAACTTATGGTAAATAAAAAATGATTCTATAGCTTTACTGACAAAAGAAAACAATTAGACGCGTTATACACTGATTTCACAACGGCGTTTAATAATTATGAATCATTCTTTCTTGCTAAATAAATTGAAAGGGTATGGAATTCGCGGCAACTTGCTAAGATGGGTTAAGTCATATCTGCACAACAGGAGTCAACTATTTAACATTAAAGGTCATCTCTTTGAACCTGTTATTACTTATCAGGAGTACCTCAAGGCTCCCATTTAGGACCTTTGTTGTTTGTTGTTTTTATTAACGATCTGGTCTCTCAAATTTCCTAGCTTGTTGTATGCAGACGATCTGTAAATCTTTACTGTGATGATGTTAGCGACTGCCTGGCTCTACAAATAAACCTAGACCACGTTGCTGAATAATGCACCTCTAATTCCATTTCATTGAATGTGGACAAATACTGTGTTATTTTATTCTCTTTATCCAAAACTAAAACTATATTTGACTAAACGTTAACCTCACTCACGTTCTGCCCTCACTACGACCATGTAATATCCTGGTGCACACAACTTCTCGTTCCACTAAGCACTTTCCCAATCCTGGCTCATATAAGTATTAATATATCTGCCTATTCCAAAGTATACTTGAAAATGGAGCAGTTATTTGATCCCCACATTACAAGGATCATAGTGATCGCATAGAGCAAGTGCAAATAACTTTTTTAAAGGTTTTTTGCACTGACTTCGATTTGTATGGTAATTCAGCTTAAGTATATGCTAGCCGACTAAAGTATTTTAAGTGCCAAAATTGGTAGCAATATTGAGAGAAAAAAAATGCAGTGAATCCTACTTGCACAGAATCGGCAACCCACATATCGACTATTCTCCCTTACTAGCCTTATTTAACTTTACCACACGCTACATAGCGCGAAACCCAACTCACAAATTAACTTTCACCTACGAATATTTAACAATAGTAAATCCTTTAACAATCCTACGATGTGCCGAAATTAGAAGGAAATCACAGACAATCATTCTTCTTTGGACACTAAGCTTCTCACTTTGAAAAGAATTGTACAAAACATTAATGATAAAGAAAAATAATCAATTTTCAAACTGTATAATCTAATAGTACTTTTTCGAGTCAAATCGGAGAAATACTGGAAAAGGGCCGAATCTTAAGTACCCGAAACCGACGTGCGTGCATGACTCAATGTATGAATGTGGAAGAAGCGAAAAAAAAATTCAAGATCGCAGCAAGTGGAAAGAAGTGATCTCTACCTACCCCTCTGGGAAACAGGCGTGATTTAATGTAATGTAATGTATAATCTAATAGTAATTAAAAACTTAATGAAGGTACTAACGCTAACTGATAATATTAATGCCCTCTAACGTTATTTATTTAACTAACATAAATGTATGTGCACACATAGTTTAGAGTTATAGTCCCGATCTTATTTAACAAAGACTGGTACTTACCTCACCACTTTTGCAACCTTAATAAATAAACAAAAAATCGTTATATTTTTAAATGACTTCGTACGATGACCATTTAGTAGCCATCTGTGCAAATGCAAATAGTTTTAGCTTTGAGTTGGCACTAGTTTACGTATAGATACTTGTACTATGCACTATGCTTGACTTAAGCATTTACCAGAGCGATCGGTAGAATGATCGGCGAAATGTTCGTACCGATTAGTTTTTTAACTAATCAAACCATCGGTGAGCACATTGCGTCGATCATTCTGTCAAACTCTCAAGTACCTACATGCTTAAGTCTATCAGCACCTGAAGCTTGGCATGTAAGCATACTTTAATGCTATCGATTATTCTTACCTTTACATACATACCGTCACGCTTTCATCCCAGAGTGGGGTAGGCAGAGCTACAGAATTACCAACAACTTTAACAGCCAGTTGTTAATTCTGTAACCACACTTTGCACAAACAGGCTAAGATGTATATCATGTGTATATTAGTGACAGGTTGCAAGCCCATCGCCTAAAAATACTACAAGCCTTTAATCCCTTAGTCGTCTCTTACGACTTCCACAGGAAGGTATGGAGTGGTACTATTCTATTCTGCCGGCAACCACACGGCCAATTCTTACCTTTAACAGTGTATAATTCTCCACCTGGATACAATTTATGAAATCCTACAAAGTAGTCTTTGTTCACGAAATTTAACAAATTTTTTACAATTCCTGCTTCAAATGCGTTCTTGATTAGCAAAAGTGAACCTCCTTCCTCGAAACACGTTTGCTTGGCGCTGTTCCAAGTTTTTTTCCTTTCGTGGATTTTATAACATTTTCTTACATCTTTAATATAAATGTAACCTGCAAACAAAAAAAAAACTGTTTAAAAATTGTCGTTTGTGAAGGCTTTATTCTTATTCTTATCTTAACAGATTAGATTAGCTCTTGATTTATTCTTATCTTTAAAATCTGCGGTTAGTCTTAAAGAGTTGATATTTACAGGAATTTTCATTAAAAGTACTAATATGTACATTACATTACTAAAGGCCTGTTTCACAATCGACCAGTCAATTTGTTCGTCATTTAAAGTTGGCTCTCTCCTTGTATAATTCAAGTGCAAGAAAGAGAAAGGGCTAAATTTATGTGTCAAATATGCTTTACTTGTCGATTTTGAAACAGGCGGTAAGTGTTACTGCGAAACTCTGAAGTAAGTGACGCAAACTCTAAAGCCATACCTGAGTCGACAGTGGGGCACACCTCAACGAAAACAATATGTTTCTTACATACAAATGGCACATTTGTTTGATTACAAGCCACTGTTTTAGCATATCCGGAGTTGTATTGTCTTGCTACACAGGCGGGTTTCTCGGGATATTGTCGATCAATATATTGCAACGGAGATGGTAAACCTGAAAAAAAAGGAGAAAATGTTGTCATGATTATGCATACCGATATCTTGTCATAAAAAAAACTATTCAGATTGTAATTTGATGAATTAAAATTTAAAAAAATACTTTAATTTTATGGAATGGAGAAGGTAATTGGGCACACTGGCCACCTAAATAGTAAGTGGGATCTGGGACCAATAATCAGACTACAATCTTGAGACTGCAATCCCAAGAACGCAAATGCGTTGCCAACCCTGAGGACTAGATGGAATGCCTGTATGCTAGTAATTTCACCGATTGTCTTATCCCCACCCGGGAACACAACAATACCAGCACTGCTGCTTGGCGGTAGGTTAAAGGATAAGATAATGGAAGCGATCCGGAAGGACCTTAAACAAGGTTTTACCACCACTAGAAGTAAAGGTATAAAACAGTTAAGTAATAGAGTGCTGTGTGGTTGCCGGCTTGGAATAGTGCCACTTCATGTATTACCGTGGCGGGTAAGTCGTAAGAGGCGACTAAGCGAATGAAGGCTTGTAGTATTGTTATGCAATGGGCTTACAACCTTTCACTAATTTATGTTTTTTTACCTGAAAGTGATATTATACCTACCGTTTGTGCCCAAATAAAGATACAAAACATAAACAAACCAACCATCGACAGTAATGAACTCCCCGGTGTTGAACTCGTCGTGAATACCAACCAAGACGTCTGACACTTTAGCGTTATCCTCCTCAGCTGACAGCAAGGTCTTGACAACGGCCCACTCGTCAGTCGTGTTCGGATAGAACAATGTTGTTTCTTCATCTTCGCAGGCCATTAAGGCAGAGTCCCAGGATGCTCCATCGTGGTTGCGATGCAGCTTGTAGAAGGAGTCGAACTGTTCTATGTAAGTGTAATCCCGTCTAAGGAACGGGTCTTGAGGGTTGTGACGTGCCACCGCCACGGCGAAACCTAGAAAATAAACAAAGAAAGTGTAAGTTAGCATTTTCGATAAAATACCAACCACCTGTTTTCGTAGAATTAGGAAATTTTGTGAATGAGGAATAGGTACTCTTTTGGTGGAAAAACATAACCATTTTAGTTGGTTCTAATATTTTTTAAACTTTTTCCTAATTTGGAAAAATCCAATGGATGCACTTCGTTAAGTGATTCTTATTTGTTTCTTTCTTTCTTTGAAATCTTATATAGAGGCATCTTACTGGATAAAACCAATTTTCATGGAACCTAGCCAAAACCAAGAATCTTTAAAAAAATCCATGTTCGAAATGATTGCCCCATTTGGGAGCTATGATACTAAAGATAGACGGACACATTGATACACAAACATAATACATACGTTGAACTTTGGACACCCCTCTTTTAGCATCGGGAATTAAAAGTACGAGGCTGGTAAATATCGCGAGTCGCAACGATTATTATTATTTGAATGATTTGTATTGCGTTTGCATTTGCGTTGCGTTTAAATTAAATTTGTTATTTACTTCAGTCAGTAAATAAGTATTTCAAAGTAAAGTATGAATAAAAAAAAACAATATAGAAAGTCTCACTACTGATACTGCTGGCAGCAGAACAGGTCTAAAGCTGCCGGTGGTTAGGGCTGCAGAGAGAGAAACCTCCTCACAAATACATGCCGAATATTTTTTTTATTACGTACATTATTATAGTAATAAGCTTACCGAGAGTAAATAATGACACCGCGAGAAACATGCTGTCTCCTAAAGTGAACCGCGGGGAAAACCTTACCAGGCTTATTATATAGGCGGGTACATAACAAATTAAGAATAATTTATCGGCAGTGAATCGTCTAATTTATGTTCAATTTGGCCTGCATTTGCTAAGGTCACTATTAGTTACGTTGATTATTTGATTTCAATGCTTCACCGAAGCGAATGCTAGAAATTACATAGTTTATCGTAAATCGCATACGCCAAGGCTACATTTTATTTAAATGCTTAACTGAAATAACTTAAACAAATCTAGCATTAAAATAGAAATAAAATTTAGTAAGGAGTAATTTATTTTGTGGACTAAACAGAAGCTCATGGGGTTAGCTCCTCGCGCTTCTGCCAAAGTCCAGTAAAATTACAATCGACATTTTCGAATAGTAAAGGCCAGTCGGAACCGTGACGTATTATTGTAATGCTTGTGCCAGAACTACAGAATCGAAAAGTAATCACGCTTGATATCACGAAAGTTTATTGTTTATTATTGCTATCTATTTTCTCGAAGTATTCACCGTGAGCACGTATACACTTTTTCATTCGGCTATACCACTTGGAAAATGTCAATGACCATTCTTCTTTGGGTACCTCAGAAACTTCATAATTATAGGCATCTTCTTTGGTTTCAAATCGCCTTCCTTTTAATTTTTCTTTAATTTTCGGAAACAGGTAAAAGTCACAGGGTGCCAGGTTAGGAGAATATGGTGGGTGAGGGAGTATAGTGATATTTTTCGAACTAAAATAGTCGAGTGTTCGGGCAGAAGTGTGCGGGGCGGCGTTGTCGTGGTGCCAGAGCAGGTGCTGGGTTCCTGACTTTGGCCGCTTGTCACACCAAGCTGACAACACTTGTGGAGCACAAACTGTCACATGCCATTCTGAGTTGACAGTTCTTTGATCCTCTAGTACCACAGTCGCAATATGCCCTGTCTTGCAGAAAAATGAGGCAACCATTTGTTTATGTGTGCTTCGTGCTCGGCGACATTTTGTTGGAGTCGGTTCATCTTCGAAGCACCATACCGTTGACTGCCGCTTTGTTTCAGGATCGTAGTTATACAGCCATGTTTCGTCACCTGTCAGTATATCATACACAGTTTTCTTCTCGCCAGCGTCGAATTTATT
Organism: Acleris laterana; assembly: GCA_963966035.1. Lineage (NCBI taxonomy): Eukaryota > Metazoa > Arthropoda > Insecta > Lepidoptera > Tortricidae > Acleris > Acleris laterana. The sequence continues at coordinate 4,315,359 of OZ014452.1, forward strand.
TATCATAAATTTACACCAATCCACGCGGCGTTCTTTCTGCAAATCGTTGAGTTTATGCGGCACCCATCTCGAACAACGCTTATGGAGGGACAGTTGTCCATAAATTATGGTTTGCAGTGCTGCTGATCCAATGCCTAGATCTCGTTCAAGCTCTACGTATGTAATTTGTCGGTTCTCACGGATATTTTTTTCCACGGCTTGCACATTTTCTTGAATAACTGCGGTTGGCGGTCGCCCCGACTTCGCCTCATCTTCAAAGCTCTCCCGCCCTCTTTTGAATTCAGCAAACCAGTTAAAAACAGTTGCACGAGAACAAGCAGACTCACCAAAAGTCGTGGTTAAAAGTTCAAAACATTCTTGGGGCTTTAAACCTTTTTTAAAGTCATAGTAAATCATAACACGAAAATCTCGTCGACTAAGTTCCATTGTAACCGCAAATTCCCGTCAGATTCAATCAGAAAAAAAATATTTAAAAAATAATTACGCAGATTTCCGGAGTATTCCATTTTTAAATTTATAACTATATAATCAGCCTTCACTATGGTGTATAACTGGCCAGTATCAAACAAATGAGCATGGAGAATCTAATTTCTTTTGGCATGACCCTCGTAACCATGCTAACGGATTTTCTGGAAGGAGGTTCACTTTTGCTAATCAAGAACTCTTGTGAGGCAGACATTGTAAAAATATGTAAAAAATCTTGAACTATGATTACTTCTTAAATTCTGAATTTAGGTATACATTTGGTGATGATGAAAACCACATCACTTATGACCACCGGAACTCCTCAGCGGAACATATTTCAAGGATGGCGATAAGATATCTCGATTAAGATAGTTGAGCGACTATATAACAAAGAACATTTAATTGTTTAATATGACCATGACTGTCCCGCGGCGTTGCTTGCGGCGAGCCTGAAATATCTTAAAAGTGTTATATCGAATAATATGTAGGACTGAAACTAAATGCGGCATCGATTTATGGATAAGGTATCAATATTATAGGTTTAAAAAAAAAAGAGTGCATCATTTTCTAGTCTCCAGTTGGATTAAAAAAATCAAGTTATAATTTGAAAAAAAGTTATTATAATTCCAGACGGCTCTCAGCCATATTGGTTTAAACGAAAGTTTGAAATTAGAATATTAATGCGTCATCAAAATTCCGCTTTGACCGTGTTGTCTTTATTAAATTTTTAACCCTTCATCTGCTTATTGGGCGAGAAGCGGTTAATTAACGAAGAAGGGACGATTCTGATTAATTCAGTTACAAAAAGTCGAGTAGAAATTGCTACTTAATGAAGTTGATGGTAATAAGGCTTAATTTGAATTAGGCCTGACATTGACGACCCGACCCCGTCGGGTGGACATCGGTATTTAATAAAGGAAACCTTATAATGTGTTCATCTAATACGATTAATTTTTCAAGAACATAATAAGAAAAGAAGTGATCGTAGCAGCTGGAAAGAAGTGGTGTCTGCCTACTCCTCTGGGAAACAGGCGTGATTTAATATACGTGCTATGTATAATAAGCAGTTATGTCTGAAGCATCATGTTATTATGAGTCTCAAGCACAGAAAAAGACTTACCGCTCGATCTCAAGGTCACACTACTACGCTACGCTCCCAACGTAACCTTCGATATTACGTTTTTTTTAATATACCCGCAGAAATAGTACTGCTTTGACATCCTTGCCATCGTTAGATATTTTAAAGTTTTATGTATACGACAAACCTTGCTGTAACAAGTATTATTATCTTTTAACATTAAAACTTACGATTTTCTTATGACTTTCGACAGGTGACTTTTGCGGGTGGTAGGACCTTGTGCAGGGTCCGTCCGGATCGCTACCACCATCTTATCCATTAACCTACCGCCAAATAGCAGTGTTCGCATTGTTGTGTTCCGTTTTGGGGATAAGACAGCCGGTGAAATGACTAGCATAGAGGCATTCCATCTTAGTCCTCAGGGTTGGCAACGCATTTGCAGTCTCAAGATTGCATTGCATTCTTGTGAATGCGAATGTCTATGGGTCACAGTTTCCACTTACCATCAGGTGGCCTGTGTGCTCGTTTGTCTACTCTATGCCATAAAAAAAAAAAAAAAATGTAGGACTTGCGAAGATCGAAACTACAGGTTACACTTTCTAATATTATTATGATTTTCAACATTATGACTAACATTAACTATGATGAACAACGTTATGGATTGTAAAAACCAATCAATTTTATAACCAGATATTATAGCTCAATTTTTATACGGAAGGTTGTTATGTATCTATACTAATACTGTAAAGCTGAACAGTTTGTTTGTTTGTTTGCTTGAACGCGCTAAATCTCAGAAACAACCGGTTTGAAAAAATCTTTCAGTGTTAGATAGCCCATTTATCGAGGAAGGCTATAGGCTATATATCATAAACCGAAGCGAAGCGAGGGCGGGTCGCTAATATTAAATTTTTCGGGTTAATAGAAAACTCACTAGTTATTTATAATTATAATACCAAGAAGTACAGCTGCTATATAAGTCATGCCCCATAATATTTTACGAGCCGCTCAAATCTGCGATGTTATTCAATGGTTTTCAATTTCCGTGGCCCGTGCCCGCTGCCAGTAAATATCTAAACCAATAAACATATATTTGCTACACATGAGAGCTAAAGTTGCCCATTTTAACCATACTTGTAAGATTGCGCGCTTTATACAGCAGTTTTGTACCTTGTAGCCACGTAAGCAATGTCAAACAAGATTGTCAGATTCTTCAACGATAATTGAGTACCTAATTTAAAAGTTTTTTTTTTAAACCCCTTAAACTATCTGTCAGGTAAATTGTAAAGAACTCTGTCCTTATCTCTTTCTTATGACAAAGAAAAAGACAGAGCTACAATTTACCTGACAGATAGTGTTAATTGGAGATTGAAAAATCAGCCCTTAGGTATGTTCTTTTTACTAAGCTAACCTTATTAATTTCTGTTTAGTCTTTTGACTGACTGATTATTCAATAAATTAACCATAAATAATGTTACTTGGTAATAACTCTGCCATTGATCTAATTTTATGTAACAAAAATATAAAACATTAAGTAAAAAATTTTAAAAAACTTGAGTTTAAAGTGTTTTAAATCACCTTAGTACAATATGTTCTTAAAACAAAACCTGCGGATGGTTGATATACGAGTATGATTCAGTTTATATTTTATCATGGAATATAGGAAATAAAATTATAGCAACATCTACTATCACTAACAGGGGAATACCCGAATCGTAAATAGCAACATTGTTAGTACTTATCTATTAGCCGTTATCATTCCGGACAAATGTTATCTTCAATGGCTCAGACCTTTGACATATGCGATAAAACTACAATAATTAAAACAAGAAAGTACGAGTTTATCATACAGTGACAAGTTTATTTTAATTGCAGGTTTAATGCTCAACTCGTGTAGCAATAAAAACCTGAACCATACGCCCTTTCAAACGTTATGCAATGCTAGGAACTGTGGAGCTTCCAATACCATAGTAATAATTAAGGACTGAAATTAAGGAATTAACTTTGTCAGTTTTGTGACATAAAATATGCCATAAATGGCGGCCGTCAATGTATAAGCGTTATTTCACTAAAACGTGTACCCCAATCAAGGACTCAAATTAAGGAATTAACTTTGTCAGTTTTGTGACAAAAATAAGCCATACATTGCCATCAATGTATAATTTTAATTTTCGTCACAAAACTGACAAAGTTTAAGTTCCTTAATTTTAGTCTTAAAATTGGGGTAGGTACACGTTTTTAGTAAAAACGCCTATAATCAGTCACTTTACATAAATAAACTTTGATTTGGGACCTTATTCTACTCACTGAAACCCAACTTTTTTTGACATTGTTTCTTTACTTTCTCAACCTCGTAAGTCGTATCTGAGTGAATAATTCCATGGAAAAATCACTCTTCTAGAGACTACTTTCCTATCAAAATATTCGATCAGAAAAAAGGTAGAGAAAATAAAGGGATGATAATGGTATGTTAAATAATGCTTTAAGCCTCATGTCTTCATAATTCAGTGATAAAATACAAACAGTTGTGGAAACAGTCTATTTGAGAAGCAGTTAAACTAGATGTGCCTCAGGGATCTCTATTGGGTCCTTTCTTATTTTTGGTTAGTAGTGATTTTGTGCATAATTAATTTTCAAGGGTGACCGAAAATCCGTCGATTATTATTAGGATGAACGCCACACAAAGCTAGTTAAAGTACTTAATTGGTTTACTAGTAACAATTTACTACTCAATTATAAGGAAACAATGTGTTATGTTTGCTGTTAGAATTCTGGCATACCAAATTTGGATACTAGAAATAATAATAAAATTGCTTTTGGAAAAATTCGTATAATACTGTGTAGGTGAGCCTGCTTGGATGAGTATAAGTTAAAAGGCTTTTATACATACGAGTCCAGGATAGCTCATAGAGGTCGAAACATGTAAAGTGCTTTTCTTAAAAATAATACAAGCAGATTGTATAAAAAAGGAGTCAAATAAAAGGTTTCATTAATAAATGAATGTCCTTTCTGTAAAGTTATCTACAATACTACGAAAATCACCAAACGATACACTTATTTCACAATTTACATCCTGGCAATACTGGGCTCGTTCACGACAATTACTTTTTTTATTAAAATGTTCGCATTGTAGTATCGAACTGCCAATATCGGGCCAAAAGCAGAAACTTTACAAGGGCCACAAAAACTAAAATAAAGCTGCCAACGTCTGTAGTAATCTGGGGTCGAATTTTTTTTTCATTAAAACGAATAAAATTGTTTGAATAATGGTTCTTTTTGCTAAAATCCTGATGGTTTAAAAATAGTGTATCTGTACACTATTCTTAAATTCCAAATTCAAAAAATATACAGGTATGTTAAAGCTGTCACAGGTCTGTACATATAGATAGTTCCAAATTCAAACAATGTGGTATGTTATGGAATTTCAATACTTACTTATTGATTCCAAATTCAAAATCCCTCGACTTTACTGGACACTTTCGTAGTTGTCCAGGAACTTCAACGTAATAACTGTTGTTACGGCAAGATTACATAGCATTTGTTAAGAAAAGTATATAAATCATTTGTAAATCATAAATAAATAGGGTAATCTCACACAAATTAACCTAGTCCCAAACTAAGCTCCAGACTTGTACTATGATTACTAGACGGTGATATAAATACTTATATTAAGAAATAAATACTTAAGTAAGTATTAAATATTCTAGATTCAAAAACAGATACTCGTGCTCATCACACAATTAGGTATGTGCCCATTTCGGGAAACGAACCCGGGACCGCCAGTGTCGTAGGCAGGGTTTCTACCAACTAGGCTATCGCATTAATTTCTGAGCATTTAGTTGTAAATGTTCAATGAACTGAGCACCATTGTCTTTAATTCGACGAATTGTTATCATACAGTTCATTTATTTAGGGTTCAATAAGAAGCACTAAAAAACCTCTCGAAGATGACTATGTCATCCCTCTGTACGTCAATAGCGTTTTTTCAGAAGTTTCACCACTGTGTATACAAATCTAAGGCAATTTAGAATCTTCTAATAGCTGTTGTTGATTTAAAATTTTAATTAGGGTAGTGTTTCTCTGAAAAACGATGGTCGGACGGACGGACGAGTGAATGTCCATGCGGCGAGTTTTTAGAATGCCCGTCAGTGCGAACAAAACATTATTTTAGCGCGTGCATTTTCAATTTAGCAGCATGGTTTCTGCCGATGGATCGAACGTTTAAGGCTGCTTAATTGAAAATGCACGCGCTAAAATGTGTTTTGTTCGCTCTAATGGGATTACCTAAACTCGCCGCTGCGAGTTCGTCCGCGCGTCCCTTGTTTTTGACAGAATAACACCCCAGGATACCAGAATAATAAAAAGTATCATCATCTCCGTTTGCTACTTTTGGTGCAAACTTGTATTGGTCCAGCCCCATGTATTTTCCTTACTCATCTACTTCAGAGTTAGCTGGACAAGATCCCATTTAGGGATAAGTTCGTGTTTGTACTTACATAATTTTCATAACAATGTTGTGATATTTATATTTTTCGTGCAATAAAGAGTTTACATACATACATACAATTCAAAATTTAGTTTTATTTCGTTGGCGATTTAACATTAATCCGTTTGTAAACGGTTTTAACCATAAATTTAACTAAGGTTGCATCGTTGGTGTAAAAACCATGGCGTCGCTATTTCCTAATTTTTATAAAATTAATTTTAAAGTTATGAAGATACTGAAGAGTAAGATCAAGGTGGTATGTAAGTATTTTATGTATAAAAATTAAACAAAAACGACTCAATGGTTTTTACAACTATGGTTTTCTACCATGTATCCTAACCTTAGTATTAACGTTATAGACCCGCATAAAGATAATATAAATGTTATGTCCTTCATATATCGGCGGGACTTAGGAGCTATAGGTTAAACTGATAAGCAAGCTGGTATAAATGGGACACGCGTCGACCATTTCTGCCGCTGGTTCGTCTTCGAAAGTCTTCCATCATGCTGAAAGCTCTGGTGATTTTAATTAGTACGAGTAAGTACTTTTTTTATTAACAATCTCAGTCACTAACTTCATTTAAGTTACCAAAAAATATCAATTTCCATTAGCATAGGATGCAAGGAGATGATTAAAAAATGCCTTGTTGTTGAATATTAAGTGAACATTACTTTGCAAGATGTTGCGAAAACTATACTAGTTAAAAGTTAATACCTTTTGTAACTCGCATTTATGAAATAAATTATTTCAATACCTACTTTTAACAAATAAATTCAGAAAAGGATTTTTCACGCACCCTATTTTAAGTCACTGCAACACCTCGGTTGCACGATTCAAATTAAAATAAAGGCAGAAATAATTAAATATGTTCAAACAATAATAGACAATCTAAAATATATTTAATAAATTCTAGTTTTAAGTATAGGTAACATTAGTTACTTTATTTGGGTCTATATCGTCTGCCATTATTTTTGGTAAAAAGTCATATGTAATGTGTTTTAGGTCATAATTATCGCAAGTCATAACGTATTTTTTTAAGAAACTATAAAAAAATACAAAAATCAAACCTAGCCTGACCTAGCCTTGTGTCACGTTAGATAGGTATTTAAGAAATTCTAAAAAGTTAAAGATTTCAGCTATATAAAAATTATGACTTTCAATAATTATGTCAAACATTACATTAAGACCAAATAAATTATGGGAAACAACGGGTAGGTACCTTTATTATTAGCAATTTAAATTTTACATGCGGAAGAAAGAGCCTAAGTACTCTTTTTAGGGTTCCGTAGCCGAATGGCAAAAAACGGAACCCTTATGGATTCGTCATGTCTGTCCGTCCGTCCGTCCGTCTGCCCGTCCGTATGTCACAGCCACTTTTTTCCGTAACTATAAGAGCTATACTGTGGAAACTTTGTAAGTAGATGTATTCGGTGAACCGCTTTAAGAGATTCATACGAAAATAGAAAAAAACAATAAATTTTTGGGGTTCCCCATACTTAGAACTGAAACTCAATTTTTTTTTTTGGTCAAACCCATACGTGTGGGTATTTATGGATAGGTCTTCAAAAATTATATTGAGGTTTCTAATATACATAATTTTTTTCTAAAGTGAATAATTTGCGCGAGAGACGCTTCCAAAGTGGAAAAATGTGTTTGTCCCCCCCCGTAACTTCTAAAATAAGGGAATGATAAATGTAAAAATAATATATGATGTACGGTCACGGTCAAAGTTGCATGGACACCTCTAAGGCGATAATCCTCTGAACACTTGCGCTCACGTTCTCAAACATTAAACTAGATGGCGGTGTTGACTAAACCAGTTCATTTGTCTTTATTACAACTTCCTAAGATAGTAGTATTAAAATCGATTTTTCGTCCACCCACTTAGACGAAGTAATGGCTTAGTGGGTTTACGTCTGACTAATACTCGTTAGATCCACATAGACCGAAGTTCGAATCTCCTCGAGATGTCCTTTTTTCTTTTTGTATTTTTTCAGAACTATGTTTTTACGATAAATAATGTTGATGGCCCTATGAAATAAATAAATAAATAACATAGCAAAAAAAAAGCATGCATGCTTTTAATGAAATAAAACTATTGTATTATTTATTCAATTATTTATTCCTTAATTGAACTGAAATTAGATATACTCATTTGATAATAATATTACTCATACAAGTAACAATAAAACAACTCCTATTTACCATTTTATCGAGGCCAAAAGCTTAAGTTTCGTTTCCAGATTTGGAAAGAATATTGAAGCTCCGCCACAATAAAACAAATACTAACTTCTAAAGACCGGGTTATTATAATTACAAAGGCGTGTGTCTCTAGCTTTGTAGTCGGGGTAGGTAATTTATAAATAGTGCAAGTTTGATTACCTACTTTAAACAAATTACAGTGGGTAGGTTAAGACAATTTGTGAGTAAACTTATGAAATAAAATTAAGTTTTTATTTGGTTTTGCACACTAGAAATAAGCCAGTTATATTTATAACGTTATGCTTGCGTTCACTTTATAGTCACTTGTTAAACAGATTAACTAAATAACCCGGTCTCAACCAAATAATATTTTCCACCTACCTACTTAATAGGTATACCTTAATAGCTAGTGTAGCCCCCATTCTGTTCGATAACAGCCAGCATGCGAGAACGCATTGAATCAATAAGGTTGCTGCACAATGCCCAAGCTCGAGCCACGAATGCTTTCCCAAACTTGCAAACAATGATCCTCTAATGCTTCTGGGGTTCGCTCGTTCTGGTTATCCCACCGTTGAACCATCACACCCCATAAATTTTCAATGGGATTTAAGTCTGGTGACCTAGCCGACCAAGGAATTACCGCTATATCATTGTGATGACTGAACCACTCCCGCACATGACGCGAACGGTGTATAGGGCAGTTATCTTGCACGAATGATATAACCGGTAATTCATCTTCCGGATAAACATTGCGAACAGTGGGTAGCATGGTGTCCTCCAACACGTCCACATAATTAACACCGGTCGCTCGGCTGGGCATTCGCACTAGTTCCCCCGGGTCGGCTGCACTCATCCAGCCCCACATATTCACACTTATCCGACCAGACTCCATGTTGGGCACAACGTGATTACTATCATAGCGGGTATTATTTCGCCGCCATAAACTAAGTCGTCCGTGTTGGCTGGATTTAAAGGTTTTTTCAGCAGTAAAGACGACATTACTCCAGTCGAAATCCAAATGCTCCAAGGCGAACGCCAACCTGGCTGCTTTGTGAGCTTCAGTAAGCAAGGGTTTGACGGCATGCCGGCGGTGATGCAGGCGTGAAGAGCACGTCGCACAGTGCGCATGCTGGTGTCGAATAAACTGGCGTAGTGACTAGTCGGGATAAGTCCATTTTCCTCATAATCCCGCACCATGATTTGACGCTGCTGTGTGGTTATGAGTGGAGCTCTGCCAGTTCTTTGCCGATGTAATAAAGAACCTTCGTCTTCAAATCGTCAGACCCATAAAACAACGGTTTTTCTCTATAACAAAACATCACATATTTAAATTATCTTTAAAAATGGATTTAAATATTAACCTTTATTATATTTGTATACAAAAACTACTTACGTTAACACCGGCTTCTCTAGCAATTTCAGACAAAATTTTGCCTTGATTATACGAAGCAATTATTTGTGATCTTTTCACCAAGTCGATATTGCAACGAGAACTCATCATTAAAAATTATCAACAGAAAGTATTAATCGAGAACAAAGGCAATCTAACAGAGAGCAACGAACGAGCCGGCGTAAGTAAGGCCCGTATTTATAAACTCATCTTGGCTGAGATGCGCGTCACAAGATACGTCAAAGTAAACGTCAAACCATAGAACACTGTCATTTTTGACACATCTCAAGACGAGCATTAGAGTTGAGATTAGTTTATAAATACGGGCCTAAATCTTTAGTAAAACCGATCCGGTGTTTAGACATTTTTTGCTTACCCTCACAATAGTCAATAACTAACCGTATTCGTTAAAGGATAATCTAAACGTAAAATAAAGTGATACACAATTTCGCCCTACCGAATAAATGTCATTATGGTCGAATGGCACGGAAGAGTGCACTCCATCCATAGTGTTACAGGTTCGAATCCATGCAAGAGATTAGTGTTTTTGGAAGTTTCGATTTTAAATATTTTGGGAGTTTAACAAGTTTATAACGTTAAGACAATAAAATAAAGGGAACACAGTGTTACGGCAGAAAAGTAAAGATGTAGAAGAAAGTATTTTTCACGGTAGTTTGTGATACAGCGCCATCTAGCATGATCTCATTGAAATAAGAAGCCTCATAGGTAAGTAAAAACACAAAACGAGCAAAAAAATGGCGTCGATTTCACATTATAGGATTTTGTTTGACAACTATCCATGCAAATAAGGCCTCGACTGTACCATTACCATGCAAACTTCCACCGAAAATTGGTTTGAACGAGATCTAATATATATATTTTTTTAAATCGTTATAAATCGTAAACCGCATTTTACCTTTCATTCAATCCACTCCAATATAATAAAGAATAAAGAAATACATTTATTTAGATGTATAGTGGTACGGAACCCTACATGCGCGAGTCCGACTCGCACTTGGCCGCTTTTTTTGAAGACGGTTAGGTCCATATCGTGTTTGAAATGTTATCGTATTATTTTAACTTGGCCGCCATTACTGTTAAGTAAATAAGAGCTACAAAACGTTGACAATACGATAACAGGTCAAAGACGTATAGTTTTTACTGCATACGAGTATAATCTCTGCCGTTGTATAACTAAAACTTCGTACAGTAGGTATGCCCTAAAAATACTGACCTTGAGTGAGCAAACCTGCGGACAGTCATATAAGCTCGCACAGTATTCTGCGCGCGCGTCAAGCAATGCTAACGTGAACGAAACAAACGAGGTAGGCGATCGACGAGACCATTTGACCGCTTCCGTCAATCCTATTTTGGAAAACGGTAACGAACGCCAAATGCATTTTATCTAGGTCCTCAGGAGTTAGCAACTGCCCCAGATAGTTAGATTGTGTAAATACATACATATTAACGGGTAATGTATTTTCAGGTCTGACTGTAGTCTCTTCTCGAAGGGATCCTTTCTTTCGAAAGGACTACACTTACTTCGATCAGTTTGATTCGTTTTACAAACTACATTGGAACGATAACGGCATATCCTGGAACAAGGCGTTTATGGCGTGCGATGGCGAAGGAGCATCAATATTTTACCCGGAGAATGAAGAAGAGTGGAGCGTCGTGAAGCCATTAGTGTCTTCTATGAAAACAAAACCGAACAAGACAGACGTGCTGATTGGGATTCACGATGAGTTCGGATTAGGAGAGTTCATGACGGTTGATGGTAACGTGATTTATATTATTATTATTTGATCCCTTGGGTTTAAGACATTCTCATGTTCAGGGATGAACTTGAATTCTAAGGGCCGTATTAATAAAACTCATCTTGTTTGAGATGCCCGTCACAAGATACGTCAAACCATAGAACACTGTAATTTTTGACGCATCTCGAGACGGGCATTAGAGTTGAGATTAGTTTATTAATACGGCCCTAGGTGGCCAACGATTTGCGACCACTACTCATTAGGGATTTAATTTCCAGTAGACAAGTTATTACCCAGTGTTAACTTTTTAAAAGTATCGATTTTTCCTATCAGTGTATTTATTATGCATTTTCAAACAATTTCTTGACAGTAAACCCATTACTTATAGTAAAGCACATTACGTAGGTACATATGTCCCAATGCACCAAGTTTTATGTTTTAAGCCTTACCTTATAAAATAATTTTGGTCCAAAGGATTCCTGTTCATTATTTTGAGAGATGTTAATGCACAAAAATGTTATTCTACAATTAATTAGCAATCATTTATGTCAACCCGAAATTATCACTGTGGTTTGACATTATGATTGCTAATTCATTGTGCAATGACTATTTTGTGATAGGCTTGAAACTTCATTGCTTAGTTCTTGTGGATTGACACATTATTGCGTAATAGTATTATGTTTGACATGAGCACCGTTCGTAGATATTTTAGAGACAATTAACTGCAGTGAAATAGTATAAAACCGTTTAATAATAACTCGTTCCTTTTTCAAACTTGTGTATAAGAAATCCTTACTAAAGAATGACTTAATCGACATTAAGTGACTCTGATTCTGCAGCGTGTGTTACAAGTGCCTGCTTAAAATATTGTTACGTTACGTTAAGTTTCACAGATCGTTAATTTCTCCTAAATCTGCTATCTTTCCTTTCTCCTCAACCTTTTTTATTTTTTGGATGCTCTAGACATTGATCCACCATTCCATCCATTGATCTTCTTACCTTAGATTTATTATAGCTAGTTAACTGTAAATTATCTATTCAATAAAAAATATACTTCCAATGTATTCCGAAGCTGGCGGTCCTGGGTTCAAATCCTAGTATGGACAGATATTAGTGTGAAGAGCGCGAATATTTGTTCCTGAGTCATGGATGTTTTCTATTATATTTGAGTATATATTTCTCTATATACGTATTTATATCGTTGTCTAGTACCCATAATACAAGCCTTGAGCTTAGTTTGGGACTAGGTCTATTGGTGTGACATCGTCCCCTGATATTTATTTATTTATTGTCTATATTTTAAAAGTGAATTTATTTTCATCAACATATTTTTAAATATTTTAGAAAAGTAAATCGGTGGCATTTTTTTGTGTAGCATAGTTTACGGTGTAGTCTGACTTTGAAGTTTTCTTTTTCTTTGTGTTAGTGACCTTTGTTTGATACAAACAATAGTAGGTATTTATAGTATTTGTGTATTTCAGGACTGACTACTCCTGTCCCTTTACTGGATAAAGACCAACCAGAGCTGACCGGTCAAGTATCATGCGTCACGAAAGACATGGAATCAGGGTCTTACAAAGTGGACAGTTGCGATTCTGAGAATACGAAGCCATTTGTGTGTAAAAAGAAAATTGTTCTAGACTCCTGCCCCACAATCGACGACGGTAATAAGTTGCTTTATGTCCATTATGCTGCTCCATTCGTAGGCATAGTCAAGTTGCTTTCGACTCGTTATCAAAATAATAATTAAGGATTATTAAAATTTTAAATAATTATGTGGTTGCCGGGTTAGAATAGTGCCACTCCATATCTTCCCGTGGATGTCGTAAGAGACGGCTAAGGGAATAAAGGCGTACAGTACTGTTAGGCGATGGGCTTGCAACCTGTCATTAATACACTGGTAAACATCTTAGCCTAAAAGTGCAAAATGTGGTTACAGAATTATCAACAAGTTTTTAGAGTTATTGGTAATTCTGTAGCTCTGCCAACCCCACTCTGGGAATAAAGGCGTGAGTTTATGTATGTATGTATGTAAATAATTATGTTAAAAACGGGTGCCGTTTAAATTGCATATGGAAGTTTAGTATAATTTCATAAAATCAAATTGTATAGTTTTACCGATTAAATAACATAACACTCATTTATTATTTAACGATAATTTTCTAGTTGTTATGCATTTTAACTCAACCAAAATAGTAGATCAAAAACGTTAGAAATGTCTACTATTTTTTAATTTTTGAACGATGTTTTATCAAATTATGCGTTTCATTCCATAAAAATAATTATATTATGGGATTATTATAGAAATTGAAAATAGGCAATTTGTGTTATGCAAAACGAAAATTAGTAAATAAATAAATTAGTAAAGTTTTATCCAAATTATTACATAGTCGTTAAAAAAAACTGAAATGTGACTCCTTTATGATTGAAAAAATCAAGAGTTTCTTGTCGTTTTTCTTCTCTGCAATAGTTGTTCGTCTGAAGCTCCGGTAGATTCACTCCATATTTTAACTGTCGGTCGACGTATTAAAAAACCCTGTTGTGACCAATTGACTGAATGATTTATTTGAATTTAAATTTAAGTTTTAAGAGCTGTTCCAAAATGTGCATTTATTCATTCCAGCTACAAGACCACAAAAAAACAGCCGTCGACTTAAAATTTTACCATCTATTTTGTGGGGTTAACAATGTATGTGTGTGACTTGTTTGCATCGCGAAATATTGTATTGCTAATCAGCGTCCACGTTAAAAGCAGTTAAGACTTGATCATTTCCAGGCAGGGAAAGGGACGGTGTTAAAACAGTCATAGCTGTGTGCCTTTTGCTGCCCCGAATTCGGCAGGTTTTTACATCTTACTATACAGCATCTGGGGGGTTATAATGACGTAGTTATACAATTCTGTTCACGCTGAGAGAAAAGGACAGAGCTATATAACTGCCATAGCTCTGTCCCTTACACTTACCGTAAAATGAACTGCATAGTTATGTCATAATAACCCCTCTGATCAGACAAAACATTTGACTTTTTTATGTTTACTTGCAGGTTACACCTATGTGAGAAGCTTGCAAAAGTGCTATAAACTAAATATTAGGAAGAAGACATGGTCAGACGCAATGCATACCTGTTTTATGGAGGGCAGTACTTTGGCAGTGATCAGAAACTCTGACGAGGCTGATGTTATCACCCGTTTAATCGGCGCGAATTACGATATTCCTCACTTTATGGGATTTAGAGCATTGTTTGAGACTGGTGACTTCTATACAGTTAAAGGTAACATATTTGTAAATCAATAGGACCTTTGTGCACCTTCTGGCAACCCTACCAACGTTTTGGCGCTGTAGCAGTACCCTAGCAGTTTAAACCCTAACCTGGGTTAGTATATATGACGTTATATAGCCCGTACCCGTGTCGTTGCTGGATTAGAATAGTGCCACTCCATGTCTATATCGTAAGAGATGACTAAGGGAATAAAGGCTGTGTACTAACAGTACTAGGCGATGGGCTCGCAACCTGTCACTAATACACTGGTAAACATCTTAGCCTGATTGTGCAAAATGTGGTTACAGAGTTGTCAACAGGTTTTTGGAGTATTTGGTTATTTTGTAGCTCTGCCTACCCCACTCTGGGAATAAACGCGTGAGCTTGTGTGTATAATGATCGAGCGTGTCGAACGCAAATCAGCTGCGAGATACCTATATAAAAGGAGTTGTCGTTGTTACCCGTTCCTCTAACCATCTTTATTTGTTAGTGGAATGGTCAGGTTAGAATCTCTTAAGGCGAAAGTTTATAACGCTTGTCCACTACCTGTCTATTATTGCGCCATAAGGTGGATAATCCTTCAGTTTTGGAAAAGTTTTGTTTGTTTGTGCGGGACCGCGGCGCACGGCGCGCAAGGAACTGCAACGCACCTACCACCAGAGCCATCGCGCTAGTTAATGGGTTCCTTGCTTTATAATGGAACGGAACCCTTAGTGCGCAAGTCCGACTCGCACATGGCCGGTTCATTTCACTCTTAGAATACACCACGTACGCATGCGAAATTAAATGGTTCCTAACTGTCAAACCGTGATAGCTTAAAAAGTAACCTAGGTGATTAAACATTTTCTTGCCCTGTCCTTTCACCCAATTTATTTAGTTACACGCTTGTGTCAATTATAGTACGATGAAGTAGAAGGGTTTATATACATACATTAACACATGCCTTTATTCCCAGAGGGTAGGGCAGAGGTAAAGAAATACAAATAACTCAAAAAAATATTGGTGATTGAAAAATATAGGTAAATTTGCTCTTTTTCGTTTCAGGTCAAAAGCTTGGTGACACATTTTACAACAATTGGCAAGAAAATAATGGCCAAGAGGAGCCATACCTTGGAAGCTGTGGTGTAATACAGTATAATCCAAATTATCAAAATCGTTTAATAATGAGCACTAAAATCTGCAACGACCATCGACCTTTCATATGTGAAATGACTGTTAGAAATTAAGCCAAAGCAATTTGATTAATTTCGTATGATAAAATACCTTATTTTCTCAAACTAGTAGGTATAAGAACTCAATTGGGATTGTTCATATTTTTACAATTACTACAATTCAAAAACCATTTCGAGGAATAGGGTTTTAAAGCCGTTCTGCATTATTAAGTTCTTGAAATGCCATCCCAAATTTAAAATAAGCATGTCATCCATAAAATGTCAAATTAATAAAGATATTTAAACAAAACTACTGGGTCAAATACAAAATTAATGAAATTGGTGTCTTAAAATTTCCTAATCTCTCAAATTAGAAAGTAAAAACCGTGAATTTTTTTTTTGGTCCATCCCAATTGCTTAAGGGGATCTATTTTCGTTGTTCATCCGGACGTCCTTACTTTTAACAGCTATCTCCTTATCTTTTGGACCGTGGCAGATAGTTGGGTAATTATTTTACAGAATATAAGATTTAAAAAAGATTATACTTAGATGTTTATTTAGTAAGTAGGCCAAGTGGGTACCATTATTTTATCGAAACTTCTTTCAACTTGCGTGTCATTAGTGTCATTACGCAGAATTTTCATTTCATCGAAAAGCATTTCTCGCCGCATCAGTTTTTTTTGGAAGTGTCAAGTCTAACATAACCTAACCTACTTTTTAATGTGTAAGATATTACGATACTATCATGGTTCCAACAGAAAATAGCGTTGGATTAAATTAAATTCGATGAAATGATACATTGGATACAGTGAAATTCGATATAATGATGGGTTACCAGGCCAAGTGTGTGTTACAATGGCGGAATCCTAAAAATAATAATAAAAAACTTAAATAATTAGGTCAAATGAGGAGTTTCAAAAAAGAACACCTTTGACTACTTCTTCAGATATGGGAAAAAAATACACGTTTGCTCAATATGAACGCATATTGTAAAAATATGTATGGAATTGTTCTGTTTTGTTATCAAAATCCAATACGTTTTGTTTTGCCATTTTTTTCCCAAATCTAAAGAAAAAGTCAAAGTTATGCTATTTTTTGTAATACCCCATAAAAAATAAAGAAATAAACTTATTTTTCAATTATATTTGTTTTAGTTCCTTTGTCAACATTAGTGTTCGCATTGATGTATTCCGATATGGGGATAGGATAACCGATAATTATAATGACTAGCACAGAGGCATTCCACTTAGTCCCCAGGGCTGGCAACGCATTTGAAATCTTGTTTGTGGTCTTGATATTGCATTGTCTATGTGTTTTAAGATCCTACTTAGGTACCATAAAGTAACCTGTATGCTAGAATGCGTTCTCAATGCATTAAAAAAAAACACTCAATAAAGTACATTTCCATAGCTTTTTGATAGTGTTTCGGGTTTTATACTTGGGCGTTTTTTAGACATATTGTACCAGTTAAGGACTAAAATTAAGAAACGTTAACTTTTCCGTTGCGTTACGAAAATTAGTCGTACATATTACTACCCTCAACCCCAATTACCAGATTTTCAAATTCTATAAATGAAGCAAATTCAACCCTCACCCGTTAGCACTGCACTTATGTTGCACTATGCTACTACTACTTATGTTGTATGCACTGCCGTTATGCTTGCACCAGCTACAGCATTTGCCTTGCAGTAGGTATAGCTATTTTCGTAACGGAACGGAAAAATTAACGTTTCTGAATATTAATCCATAACTAGGTACAATCTTTCTAAGAAACGTCCACATGTCTCTCACTCATACGCTCTTATTAAGAGCTATTTTGTAAGAAAGAAGTACAACCCGAAGCACCTTGTAAATGCTCACAGATTGTACGTGATTACTTTAGCACCTTGTCGCTTAATCGAAAGCACTGGATTGCCAAAATAAATTGTCTAAAAAGTTACAAATTTGTTTGAACAAAACTATCTACAGATGTAAGAGGGTTTAGTCACTATTCAATACTTTGGAGAACGATTTATACCAACAGGTTGAGCTTGAGCAGCTAAAAAAAAATACGTGTCTGTTTAGACTATACTCTCTCTCTAATATATACCAAAGTAAATCAAATCGAAACAAGTGAATACATAAAATGCATCACACCCACACACACATTCATAGCCGAGCGGTCAAGCGGTCAAACACCTCTGTTTTTGCGACGGGAGTTAAAAATAACAGTCACAATTAAGTAACAAACCCAGTTTTATGTTTGTGAAATTTTAAGTCTCACGGGATCAGGGAATTAGGGAGGCACGCTTGAAAAAATCAAATAAATTCGCATCTGGTACAGGGTGTTGCCGTTAAATGAATAAGGTAATTTAGGAAGGGACTGAACAATGAAACTGAACTCGTGGAATCGTTTGTTTTTACCCAACTGCTGAAAACATAGGGTAATGTTATTGAGCTGGGACTATCCTACTCGGTAACACCTAATTGCTTTTGAAATGTTATCGTGATGTTATTGATCGTAATGAAGAATTAGCAAACAAATGTTTTTGGGGTACCTCTCTTTATCTGTTTGTAAAGCAATGGTTAAATTATTATTTTTACTTTACAAAATCGTTTTTGATCGTAATGAGAGTCCTGTCCGAAGAGCTAGTAGATCCACTCCATATTACCGACGTGTAAAAGAGCATCATGTGGCCATACATACATACATTAGCTCACGCCTTTATTCCCAGAGTGGGTTAGGCAGAGCTACAGAATTACTAACAACTCTAAAAACTTGTTAATAAATCTGTAACCACATGTCATGTGGCCAATTTACTGAATTAATATCTTGAATTCTGACTCTGAGCATGGTCCGACATGGTCTTGCACAGTCGTTTCATCATTTCCAGTTGCCATGTTCCGTGTAAATATTTTTTTAAGGCGGGGTTTATTGATCGAGCATCTGTTGCCGTTTGCATAATATTCTTTCCGATCGCCCAAATCACGGGCTAACTACTTTCCTCGATGTCTTATTACTCGATTACAAGCGAAAGAAGGTTAATGTTACATGTTTTTACCTAATCACGTACATTTGCTAATTGTATACTTTGTAGCTATAAATATTATAGCATTTTTAACAAAACCATACGATTTTTTACAAGACCAGATCACCAGATTTGATGCCAGATTTTGAGTTAAGGTAAGGTTTTTGACCTGAGGCCATATCCCACTCGGTAAAACCGAATCGCTTTTATGATTGTATTGTCATTGATGTTAGCGTGTCATGACATTCGCATCTAGTACATGCCCTGACGTTTTCTGTAATGTTGAAGGCAAACGACCACACGGTCCACCTAATGGTAAGTGGGATCTGTGACATTTCCATTTTCAAGACTACCTACAGTCCTGGGACTCCAAATGCGTTGCCAACCCTAAGGACTATGATGGAATTTCTCTCTGTGCTAGTAATTTTACTTACTTACTTACAAAAACCAACAGATCACAAAATAACTGCTTGCAAAATAATAAATCTTGTGATCACAATAATATTATATTACGAGTATGTACAAAGCGAGTGAAGGAGAGAACACCCCCAGAAACTGAAAGATATTTGAATAAATGTAATGAACTTTTAAAAATAATTGACTTTCCACCTGAATTTAAGGGATGCTGTGATGGCTGCTGTATAGATAACTCCGAGCATTGCAGAATACTTGATAACTTGTATCACAGAATAATATCATCGCTATGTGAGGCTTCTTTGTATAGCAGGGCTATCACGGGCACTCCCGGTAATAGACAAAAAAGGGTTATAGGGTGGAATAAGCATGTTGGTGATGCGCACAGGGAAGCCAGGGCTAGGTTCCAGGATTGGATCTTGTACGGTAAACCTACTGGTGGACCCGTTTTTGATCGTATGTATTGTACTCGAAAAATATTTAAATCTAGACTTAGATGGGTTCAACAGAACCAAGAACAAATAAAAATGGACCTTCTTGCCAAACATCATAAAAATAATGATTTTCGAAACTTCTGGAAAATTACCAAAGGAATGGAAACTAAGCCTGGACTTTCTATTAGCGTAAATGGTATTTCTGATCCGATATGCATCGCTAACATGTTCAAGGAGCAGTTTAATATTAGGTCTCCTACAGCCACAGGTGGGGATCGGCAGCCGCAGATGCTCGATGCTGAAAAGTCGCAGGGTGACTTCCGAATCCGTTTTAGCATAAGTGACGTAAATAAAATAATAAAGCAAATGAAGAGGGGAAAATCACCCGGTCATGACCGTTTAAGTATAGAGCACCTGCTGTTTGCTGGAACTCACCTACCTCGAGTACTAGCAATGTTTTTAAATTTATGTATTTGCCACTCATACCTGCCGTCGCCCATGACAAAGACAATTGTGATACCCATTGTAAAAAATAAAACCGGCGATATAGCTAACAAAACGAACTATAGGCCTATCTCGCTGGCAACGATTGTAGCTCGGGTGCTCGATGGCCTACTAAATTTACAACTAGACAAATGTCTAAAATTACATGACGCACAGTTCGGCTTCCGCGCCGGCCTATCTACTGAAAGTGCTATTATTTGTTTGAAGCAGGCTGTTGAGTATTATACCCGTAGAAAGACACCTATATATGCGTGTTTTTTAGATCTTTCCAAGGCCTTTGACCTCGTTAATTATGACCTACTGTGGGATAAGCTTAATGCGGTGCAATTTCCCAGGGAGCTTACGCGCATATTTAGGTGTTGGTATGCAAGCCAGCGAAATAGTGTCCGGTGGGGTGATGTGTTGTCGGACGAGTATGGTTTAGAGTGCGGGGTGAGGCAGGGGGGGCTGACCTCGCCCAAACTTTTTAATCTGTATATAGACGCATTGATTTGTGAGCTTAGCAGTACACATGTCGGTTGTCACATAGACAGGATCTGTTTTAATAACATTAGCTATGCTGATGACATGGTACTGCTGAGCCCATCGGTCGGTGGTATAAGAATACTTCTTGATAAGTTTGAGTCCTACGCCCTAAGTCATAATTTGAAATATAATGTGCTAAAGAGCGAGTATATGGTTTTTAAGGCGGGGAACAAGTGCCCATCGCATGTTCCACCCATTCGCTTGAATGGTGAGCCACTAAAAAGGGTTCACTCATTTAAATACCTGGGGCACTTGGTTACCGACGATTTGCGTGATGACGATGACATTGAAAGGGAGCGCCGGGCACTAGCCGTCAGGGCCAATATGATAGCCCGCAGGTTCAGCCGGTGTACAGCGCAAGTTAAAATAACACTTTTTCGAGCGTACTGTACATCGCTGTACACCTGCAGCCTGTGGACGAGGTACACGCAACGGGCTATAAACTCAATGCGCGTACAGTACAACGACGCGTTCAGGGTTCTGTTGCGGCTGCCGCGATACTGCAGTGCTTCGGGGATGTTCGCGGATGCGCGCGTGGACGGTTTCCACGCGACGCTGCGCAAGCGCTGCGCCGCGACGCTCTGCAGAGTCCGCGCCAGCCGCCACACTCTCCTGACCGTCGTCGCTGAGAGATGGGACAGTGGCTTGATCCGGCACTGGACCTCTCTCCATTTAAGTTTAGGTACTAACATAGTTATTTAAGTTCTCTGTGTAATACTAACAATCTATGGATTCTGTAGTCTGAAATAAATGCATTTTATTTTTATTTTTATTTTATTTTTTATTATTTTATTTTAAAGCTTTATGGGTATGTTGGATATTGCTTAGTTTTCATTTTACCAGTCCTTTTATTCATAAACGCGCAATAGCTAATGTGTGCTTTAAATTATGATTTGTCATTACCTGCCATTGTGCCATTTAAATTTGACAGGAACATACAAAGAATACTTAAACGAAAATAGATTGATAGTTCGTTTATGAATTATTATGAGTCTTTAGATGGGTTACATAATCTAATCTGTATAATTGCATATTTAGAAGGCTTGAATAGAGAGAGTCATTAATGCTTTTCATGTGCAAAATACGTGTTACGAGTATAATGACGTAGCATTATGGTGGCTTCCCGAAGCCGAATCATTTTCCCGCAGGACATCCACAAAGGCCGCACGAAGGGGCTTAGCGTGTGTCAAAAGCCCTGACTGTGTGACTGTTTAAACTGTATAATACCTGCCATTCAGTGCTTTGTTATTTCAGCAATTTGATGAAATATCAAAATGTAGCTTAGGCGCTATGTGATAAATAATTTAATTTGCAGCATTTGGTTTGGTAAAGCGTTAAAGGGCGTTTTTTCAAACAGTACATCCCCACATTAAGTGTACGGGAGGTACACTAAAAAAAATACGGACGGACATAGCGAAACTATAAGGGTTCGTAGTTTCACTACGAAAACCTAAAAAGGGCACGTGATTAAGGACTAAAATTAACAACGGTTACTTTCCATTACGTCACGACAATTAGGCATACATTTATACACTGCCCTCATACGCCAATAGGCGGTATCTTTTTTTTTCTCTTAATGGCTTTGTTATCTTTTAGCCAATTACAAATAGGCGGTATCCCACATTGAATAACCGAAGCTATTTCAATCCTCTCTGGTTAGTAAAATGGTGGCACTTGCTACAGGGGTTTGGTCTGAGATGCCACTATTTGTCATAAAGCAGTAAGTATGCTTAATTGTTGTTACGTAATGAAAAAGTAACCGTTGTTGACAATTAGCGCTTTTTTAGAAAAACGCCCTAAAATCAAATAATTAACGTAACCAACGGTGCACTGAAAAACCGAATGAGTTGATTTTACTACATTTTAGGACCTACCCATGAGTTTCGTTGAAGTAACACCTAACCTTAGTAAAAACAACAGATTGAAAAGGTTGCTTCAACCTTTTTCCTGGTTAACTCAACCAAACTCACGTGTAAGTCCTATTTTAACAATGCAACTTAGTAAAATCAACCCTTTTGTTTTTTCAGTGTGGCAACGTAACTAACCCGCACAAAGTAAAAGGAAAGACGTTTCCCTCCCGTCACCTTAACGTCGTAACTATTCTCCGTAACAGAACCTCGCCTGTCGCTTCTCATTACTATTAAAAATTTGTTATAAAAAGACCGGATCCATCACCTTTCCGTTTCCGCAGGACGTAAGTATCTATTAAGTTGTCTGCGGCGGATTGATTATCTTAACCCGGATTGACAGTTTAATTTGAAATGACCCGGGCCGCACGGTGCCGGTTAAGACACACCCGGTTTCCTGAACCGGAAAGAGGGTTAATTGTTTCGGCGACCCAATTTCATCATCGATATTATGGGCACTAGATAATTTTAATGATTATTTTTTTCTTGAATGTATAACCTTCTGTATCGTCTGAGGATGTGTATCGCTTATTAGTGAAGTGTGTCCGGACTCAAAGTAAGAGGGAAGGAATACTTGTTCAACTTAATTTGAATACAATGAACATAGGACTATTTCAGTCCATTTTGGCAGAACCACTGACACATGCTGCAAAATGAGTTTATAGGTTTTTGACCCAAGTAATCCTATCCCCTTCCCTTTTTTTTCTTCTGAATCAAATTATTTTTCATGTTATTTATAGCTTTTTCCAACGGGGTTGCCGTGATCAAGCTTGATCAAAACGCCATATTTTTCCACATCGTGAACAGAGACAAAGAGAGAAATAAAGAGAGAGAGAGAGAGAGAGAGAGAGACATGCTATTGCACTGTGCGACATATTATTAAATCGCCCAGATGAAATAACTTAAATCGGCTAGTATTGAAACAAAAAAAAAACTTTTCGATTTAATGGCAGGGAGAAGTAGCGGTCCCACTTACCCCATAAATCCACAAACCCGTAAATTTTATTATAAACATTAAAACATGTATTCAAAAACAAGATAGGTATTATATATTTTTTAAGATATTTATTAACATAATTTAAATAGAGTCGAAAAGTGACGAATATTTTTAACACTGCGACTACACTTAAAGTACTATAAAAAGACGCAAATAGGTATTTTTAGGACGGAAACTTTACAATATTTAAAAGACGCAATTTCCCTCATTAACGCATTTGCCTCACATCTGTCATTCTTTCAGATAGCTGCGTCCCTTTCGGCGTGTCAGTGCGATTTGGTCCCAAGCGATTCTGATTGAATTTAAATTTCCACATGAAAAAAAACTTTTAATGAAATATAACCCCTTGTCAGCTTATCATAAAAGTTGTCTAATTTGAACACGACCTAATTCAGTAAGCCCGCGGATCCGAACAATAACGGAGATTTATGAATCATCCCACTTTTGTTGCGAACTGTACGTCCCGCGGGGCACGAGCACGACAACCGCGCACAAAAGTGTTTCTCACGTAAGCTTACGTAACATGGGTTATTTGACTTACTTGCTCATTATAAGCCCAGCTTTCTAATTTCTATACAAAATAGCCTCGATAAGGAATATTTGGCATTGAAAGTGTTGTTCCGCCCTTTTCACGAAAAAACCGTTTAATTTTGTTTAAGATAAAGGCTAAAACGGTTTAAAGGCATTTTATTTGAATTTGCTTTGGCCTTAATCGTACAAAACATGGAGAAATTATCCACAACTTTTTAGATTTGTTGGTAATTCTGTAGCTCTGCCTCTCTCTGGGAATAGGCGTGAGGTTATGTATTTATATGCTTTTACCCATGAATTCGTTTGTCATTTTTATCAGATTTTAAGGTAGTTTTTTTAATAATGTAATTTCTTGATGTTGTCATACAATCTTCAGCTAACTAGTATAAAGCTAACAACAAAGATCTAACTACCTAACATGAAAGAGAGAGACTTTCGATATCGGCTCTCAAGCTTCAACGGGTCTAGGGACAAATTACCATTAGATGGCCTGTGTCCTTTTTAGGGTTCCGTACCCGAAGTACTTAATACGCTATCCGACCGTCCGTCCACCCGTCCGTCCTAACATTAAAGATCTTGAAAAGATCGGTGGCCTATAGTGGCTTAGGGGGTCCACGGTGCGCCCAATAACAGCCCAATGGAGGTTAACGTCGGAGAGGTTGAGACTGTATACTTCCATCTAAGCTCTACCCCCCCCCCCCCCCCCACCTTTGGCTACGCTAGCGTGCTGCGTAGCTGCGTTTATCGCGTGATAAAATGTGGATAACGCATCTGTCACTTTTTGACACGTCAATTAGTACGAGAGTGACGGATGCTTGATCCACACTTTATCACCAACGTAACCATACTAGTCCCGCAGATCTATATATATTTTATAGCCAAGAAATAATTTGAATTTGAACAAAACAGCCCACTTTATGAAAACATAGCAACCACATTATCCGTGTTTGTCGGGTTTGTACTTTACTTCGTGAAAAGAAAATATTAGGCACCACCAAACAACGCGGAAAAGAATCGAGAGAGTGTTACACGAGATACTACTTACAAAGTTTCCTTTGGTGATGTGATGCGTGGAGAAAGAACCTCTATTCGATACTTTACATTTATAAGTGCTATCATAACGGCTAAATTGATCCGGCTTAGCATTTGCATGTGTCTATAAGTTAGACTAATTCACAACAAACACACACAAGCACTGTAACGTGTGTGCGTGCTTTATTCTCTTACACGACACACTTTACAATTCGTCGTCGAACGAAACCCTCTTAGCTTTCTAAATCTAATAATAATAATTTATTTAAGTAAATTCAATTACAATAATTACCAGGGGTCCCCACAGATTCAAAGCGGAATAATTGTTTTCATTTTGTATGCAGACAAGCCTTCGATTTTCAAAATGAAAACGATTGCGAATGCGAGTGCGTTAGGCAATAGCCTCCCGCATCTATCTAGGTTACGACCTAAAAACAAACCTAGTTGTCATTCAATACAAAACAAGCGAAAAACCTCACCGAGTAGGGGTGTTATTCTCTCAAGAGCAACGAACGGGAGGACGAACGAGCGAAATCCCAGCGGCGAGTTTAGGTAGTCCCGTCAGCGCAAACAAAACACATTTAAGCGCGTGCATTTTCAATTAAGCAGCCTTATACTTTCGAGCAATCGGCAGAAACCATGCTGCTAAATTGAAAATGCACGCGCTAAAATATATTTTGTTCGAACTGACGGGACTATTTAAACTTGTCGTTTGGAGATTCACTCGTCCGTCCGTCCGACCGTCGTCGTTCAGAGAATCACTACCCAGAACGATAAGCGGCGAGTATTTTAAAGTCAAATCACCAATCACAAAATATTCAAAGCTATGCCGAGGCTGCTTCGACTTGCAAATATTACCGCACTGCTTGACGGGCGCACGTAAATCTATATATAGGGTGAGTAGTGATGTCGTGTCTGCTGTTGTACTAATGTTCGATACATTATTTATAAACGGGGGGTTAAGGTAGGTTCCCACAGCGTGTGGTTCCATGCCCATGTTGCGTGTACTCGGGTAGTGCACCTAAAAGGGGGTCCACATTTGTGATATTTCATCGTAACATGGTTCCGTGATCGTGGATTGCTGGCACTTCACTTGGCTGTTCGTGTTCGCGTATTTGTAATATTTGACAAATTACCGCTATATGTAGACGGTTTATATGCCGACTTATTTGTCAAAACGGCCAATAGCAAACATCGTATCCGCGCGCTTGTCGGTTTCTCGTGGCACATCAAAGGACACCGAATAGGCAAATACGCCAATAAGGCGTCTACACGTGGCCATTTTTAGTCAGTACCGGTTATGAAGACGGTATTTGTCATGTAATGTTGCGATGTGACCCACCCGAGCGTATGATTTATTTACACTGTCCGCATTTAGCGTAACAAGTTCTGTAGATTTGCTACAAAGTCCGATTTACTACAGCCCTATAAAATGTGGACTTACGTTTAACGAATAAAATGATGTATTGCTACAGGGTTTATTTTAGATTCTGCCCATCGAAACATGATACTGAAAATTACCGCAAATTTTAAAAATGTAGCTAAATTTTACCTCAATGTGCTACAATTAAATTATAAAAATAATAAAAAATAAAAAATAAATTTAACATTTGATAACAAAACCAAGAAATTGTTTTTTTCTAGCCCATACAGGCACACCATAGCTACAATTTTAGTATCACGTTTCGATGGACAGACTCTAACGTTATGGTTATTTTAACGTTTTTTCTAGAGACTAAATAAAACGATTGAAACTTCTTAAAGACTCAAGAAAGCATATTATAATCAAAAGAGACATTCTTTCCTACGAGGCTTCTTTTGAAGTCGGCTAAAAATGGTTTAACACTTACCACGGGGCTACTGTCAAGCCACTGATTTTTGTTGGTCGGTTTAAAACCTACGTCCGTTTGCGCCAAAAAAAGTTCTTATTCCGGTTTGTAACTTAGAATCTCTAGGAAAAATAAAAAACAAAATATTGGACATAAAAACACCTACATTATAAACTAAAGTTGGGGAAAAAGCTGGTATGGTAGATTCTGTAAACATCCACTACAAGCGTGAGCATATCAGCATATAAGGAAACAACGACGTAACACATTATTACGTCACATAACACACTTTGCTCAAGTGTCTACGCCCTTACCGACTCTCAAGTTATTATTTGCACACCATTTTGTCCCCGTGCGGACTTGTTGCGTCGCGTGGCGTAACTTTTTATGAAACTCTTCGCTCAAGAAAATATATATTCTTTGTCGTACAATTCCTAACTTGCTTACGAAATTTAGGGGAAAGGATGGAGGAGGCATATTGATGACTGTCACATAGTTTTTTTACGCTTGCCTTTTCCTGTTTCTGTCGTGGGTAATATTTTCGGTAAAACGTTTTTAGGTTTGACTGATTTTAGAACACTGACTAACAAAATGGATATTTATTCAATATTTTAACAAGGTTCCATCATTGAGGTTTAGACTAATAAGCAACAAGCCCTTGGAGACACCGGAGGAAACATTAGAATGAAATAAATTAAGAAAAACATTTATTTATTCATGACCAGAGATCGGACAATTGGGCGTCATTACTGTCAGTAATGTGGATATGACTCCAAATATTTTAATTAAACAAATTAAATTAAAAATTACATTAATTGATTGCTTACCCAAAGAATTTTTTTGATTCTTTGCAAGACAGTTAAATAAATAACACAAACACTTGCTATTGTTTTTTTTGTTGTAAATAAACATTAGGTATTTTTTATAAATTTTCCGTGGTTAGTTTATTTTTTTTCCCGGTTAAATTGAACGTATGAGGTGAAAAGCTCCTTTTGCAATCCACGCTTGTTAATGGAGCAAACTTAAATAGATTAATATTGATGACCACTTCTCACGTCTAATTATTATTTATTTATTACTGTGTTGTAAAATATCCAAATTATTTTTCGGGTAAGTAATCAATTAATTTGTTTAATTAAAATCTTTGGACTCATGTCCACATTATTGGGAGTAATGACGCCCATTTGTCCGATCTCTGTCATGACAAACAACAATAAATAGCCGCAGTCACAGAGAGATCCCAACGCAGCGTATTGCTATTGCTGGCAGTAAAGCCAGCGCTGGTTTTCCGTTGAAACCATGGCAACATGTTGAACTCATGACTATCAACCACCATAATGCTGACGTGTACGATTTTTTATCCAATGTGTTCACGGCTGCCCTTATCTGATGTTAAGTGACGACGAGGTCAAGGGTGGTACAGTCGACGCCATAAATATGTTTAAACTTTAGTACCTTGTCTATTTAGCGTCATGTTTAAATTGTCATAGCGGGTAAAGTGACGAGGTACTAAAGTGTAAACATATTTATGGCGTCGACTGTACACGAATAATGCCTATTCACTTTTGCGTTGAAAACACCAAGGTTATACAACCACATACACAGACGCACGAAGAGCACATTCCACTTTTTGGCAGTGCGAATAAAAAGTGACACTGCAATCTACATACATACATACATACATACATACCGTCACGCCTTCATCCCAGAGTGGGGTAGGCAGAGCTACAGAATTACCAACAACTTTAACAGCCAGTTGTTAATTCTGTAACCACATTTTGCACAAACAGGCTAAGATGTATATCATGTGTATATTAAGTGACAGGTTGCAAGCCCATCGCCTAAAAATACTACAAGCCTTTAACACTGCAATCTAATCGGTAATTAACATTCCCGTGCGTAAAAAATCCAACAAAATGAATCAAAACGACGCAACATCCTCCACAATTCACATTCAGCTTCCTATACCGCCCGAATTACCCGTATCCGTCTCCTATTCATAATTCCCTCTACCATCGGCTTTCCCTACACCTTTATAGATCCAGGAATCCTCTGGCTTACTTAGATTAACGGTTAAGCTGAGACAAGGGGCAAATAAGAAGTAGGTACCTAATTCCCGCCCGCGCCTCGCATACCAATGAGCAACCATTAATTTAATTATCATTTATTTCTTCCCCGGGTAATGGTAAATAGTTTACCCGGCGACAGTTATTTGCTCCCATGGGGGATTTTTATTTCTTGGGCATACTAATCAAGGGGACTGGATTGTTTGGGAAATAACTAAAATAAAGGACTTCCGGCGTTGTCCGGTTCTGTGGAGTGTTTTACGTTTTTCACTCGGGTTTCTTGTGTTCTGGGATAAAATATTACAGGATAAGCTCTTCAGTTTTTTTGTGCGTAATTTTTTTTTCCAAATGAGCCGTAGTGACACCAACTCACCCATGACATAACAATAATATAATAATAATTCTTTATTTGCCATAAAAATACACGTATTTTATAAGTATATTAATTACATTAGCCAGAAAACTTAAATAATTTAGCCACAGCTGCCAAACTAGGTGTGGACCTGTATTTCAGCAGTCAGCGCTCAACCCCAAAAATGTAGTACTAAGAATTATTATATAAACTAAAGAAAAATAGTACCTAACCAGAAATGAACATATCTAAATATTCTTAATTACTTATTTACTATAAAATAACAAAAGTGTGAGTTTGAATGAAGGTGTGTAGTTGTGAACCTCTTCTTATGAAAGTATGTGTGCGAGTGTGTGTGTATGTGTATAGGAGTGTGTGTGTAACATAACTTGCGTCTTTTACTTATTGACTTCCCCTCGGCACAACTTTGTGACACAGTTCTTTGCCCGCTGTCCTACTCCGTTCTTCTATTGACCAGTATTTATGATGTGTTGGTGTAACATGGGTGTAACTATGGAACGGGTAAAATTATTCTTGACTTGTTTGGTTGCTTGCCTTCTCTATGTCATAAAAGAAAAAAAACTGGCCTAGTGCTAGTTAACTCGCACACAAAGGGTTCCGTACCATACTACTAAATGGCCCCGTTTATTTATTAAATCATTTAATTTTAAATATTTGTATTTATAGCCCCGCGTGGTTGCCGGGTTAAAATAGTGCCACTCCATGGATGTCGTAAGACGACTAAGGGAATAAAGGCTGTGTAGTACTGTTAGGCGATGGGCTTGCAACCTGTCACTAATACACTGGAATCATCTTAGCCTAATTTAGCAAAATGTGGCTACAGTATTATTAACAAGTTTTTAGAGTTGTTAGTAATTCGGTAGCTCTGCCTAAGTGCCTACCCCACTCTGGGAATAAAGGCGTGAGCTTATGTTTGTTTTTGTATTTATAGCTGCAAAAGAGCATTCTGATAATTTCAGACAGACGGATGGATAGCAGAAGCTTCGTGATAGGGTCCCTTTGGGAATGGAGGCCTAAAATAAAGAAAGGTAGAAAAATGAGGTATGAAGCCGAAGGCAAAATAAACAGTGAGATAGCGTTAAGAAGTTGCGTCGGGTTGAAGTTGTCTCTCACTCGCTCCCTTACGCTCTTGTTAAGAGGAAGTAGAAGAGAACATACCCGAAGCACCTGCTAAGTGCTTTCAGACTATACAATGCTTTAATTTTAATACTCGTATTACTTAAAAAAAAATTATAAGCCTTAGACAAGATGCATACTGCGTCCGTTATTGTTATCAAAATGTATAGGATCGACGTAAGCTGTCAGACGGACGCGTCGTGCGCTACGTCAATTCCACACATTTTACCAGGTTTTGAAAATCGTTGACGTCAGTGTTAAGCTAACTGTACCCTTACCACGAGTTACAATTACCATACTCGCTAGCAAGTCGAATGCTCTGTCCCTCACACTCTATAAGAATACTTCGAGGTCTGCAAGGGACAGAGCATTCGACTCGCTAGCGAGTATGGTAATTGTAACTCGTGGTAAGGACAGGTCTTCACAGAAGACTCAGGTGTAAGTATATTAAATTGCTTTTACTAGTAAAAAGGTCAAAGCTTTTATCACCTGAATAGCGTGATATTTACAAAGAGTACCGTGCTATTAAAGATGACGTGAATTTAGCTTCAACTGTCTTCTCGCCTTTAGGATTCCGATTAGTCTACGAAAAAAGGTTAAGTATTGTCGTGTATTGCTAAGAAAGAATATTATTACATCTTAGCCTAAGTGTGCAAAATGTGGTTACAGAATTATCAACAAGTTTTTAGAGTTGTTGGTAATTCTGTAGCTCTGCCTACCCCACTCTGGGAATAAAGGCGTGAGTTTATGTATGTATGAGTACCTATGTGAATATTATTATATAGCTTCTCCCCGCGACTTCGTCCTCGTAGATTTGGATTATCGATATTGCATCGGGAACTTTTGAATTTTCCGAGATAAAACTATCCTATTCCAGAACCTAACCAATGAGTACATATGTGCCCTGTTTCATCCCGATCCGTTCAGTGGTTGAAGCGTGAGTGCCGTGTTTCATCCCGTTCCGTTCAGTGATTGAAGCGTGATTGAGGAACCAGAATGCCCTGGAGGAGGACACAATTAATTAAATTCAACAGAAAACTGGAGAGAGGATGTCTCTAGCAGAAATAAAGATGAGACAAAAGACAACAATTCCTAAAAAGTTTTAATTTTCTAGAATTTCTTATGAATGATAATTTATGGCCGACGGGTATTTCTTTTTGCCGTTTCGTTAACTTTCGAGGGTGACTGATTGAAACAAACGACAGCAAAAGCAAATGTAATCTAGACGAAGAGGAATAGTTTGTTATAACATTATGGGTAACTTTAAACTCCTGAATTAACGTTATAAGTTTTTAGAGTTGTTGGTGATTCTCTAGCTCTGCCTACCCCACACTATGTAGTTCAGTTTACTCTGAGAGAAAAGAACAGAGCTATATAACTGCTATAGCTCTGTCATTTATGCTCACCGTAAAAGAAACTGCATAGTTATGTTTTAATAAAATAACCCCCCAGACATAGTCAGTAAGCCTTGCAAGAAGCATGGCTTTTTTATGCCCCATGATTTTCCATAACTGAACAAAAATAGATGCATGGTAATGTACGAGCTTAACACGATATTATTTTGTTATTGTATATTATGTAAATAATATAATAAAACTTGAATTTCGGGATTTTAATTTGAATCGAATGACTGCACAAAATATACAAAAGTGTGCAAGTCATTATTATAACAATTTGTTTGGCACTTCTTACTACTTGAACCATAAAGTCGCTGTGACACAGTTATGGTGGGTCAGGGTTCTATTGAACTGATAGTATCTTATCATCAGAGAAGGCAACGCATTTGCAATAACATTGCATAGAGTATAATCACCAGTGTTCAGCCAGAGACCTTTACTCGGCCTCTGCCTATACTTTGCATGAGAAGGAAGACTACAAAAGATATATTTCCCACTCTTAGCACTCATATAACATCGACCTGGCTCTGGCTGACCACTGATGACTACCCTACATACATAAATTCCCACCTTCATTGCCAGAGTAGGCAGAGCTACCAGAATTACCTACAACTCCAAAAACTTGTTGAAAATTCCGCAACCACATTTGATATTGCAAATATCCATGGGCCTTAGAGCGCAGTTACAGTCAGCCCCTTATACGAGGCACATTTACCAGCCTGATAACACATTTCAGTAAACATGGCGTAGCTTGTATGACCATGCAGCAATGTGAAATCTTATTAACTTTGCAATGTATATCGAAGTGTTTCCTCTCGCTTATCTTTGTCAATGTGGTAAAATAAGGCATAGGTCAAGCAATATCGAAAATAGCCAACCTTAAAAACTACTGTTTGTGTTGTAAATACTGTAAGTAAGTCAATAACCATGCCGTTGTTGGAGATAAGGTATGTCATATCGATTATGTCACTCGGACCATAATAACTAAACGATTGACACCTCTCATCTAAATCGGATGAGTAGTGTAGTCGAAATTTTAAATCATTAATAACCCTTAGCGGGATTAAAAGATAAAAGATAAAAGACATTTATTCAGGAAGTAGGCCGCACGAGCACTTTTACACGTTAAGAATCTACCATTTCGTTGAAAAGTCAAACAAAATGAATGTCCGGTCACTCAGTTACAATCTTGGTTTCTCTACAACTGCTACTTAGCCAAGTGTAAAGTTAAGATAAAACCGGTTTAAGAAAACCGGTTTCATTTTATTTTCTTCTTTTTCTCGGTCTTGCAAAGCAAGATACGTTATAGTCTTAGCATCTCTCGTTTGACACCTCAGATTTGGCACTGTTAAGGTTACCTAATTGTATAATAAACAAAATCTTAACCCTACTAGAGCGGCCGGCATTTGCAACGCAAAACAGGCTTGCCCGAAGACGTGGGCTGAATACTTCAGCGGATTAAGAATTTGACTTTAAAATTAGTAGATAAGCTAAGCGCTGCTTCCGCGAAGTTTAGTTAACATTGATTTTCAATAGCAGTTTTGGTGTTATTGTTTTCAGAGACGGCTTAAATAATTGTTACGGTTTTGTTAACTGTGGCGTGGCGTTTTGAAACTCTAGTGGCACCTTTTACTTTTTATTAGCCAGATCTTTACGTTTGCGAACATTTACAGACATTTTTTTCATGGGGATAAGTAATTTACTTAATATCAATAATTTGTATTAAATCTGGAATCGATTTGAGAAAAGTAATTAAATTTTTAAATTTTCTAACTAGAAAGGACATGTAGTTATGAGTTTAGGTGGTTATTCGAGAACTCCAGAATACTTGTAACTTAATTTATTGTAAGTATATTTTTTTACAAAAAAATACAATTTATGTCCCAACTAGAGGCCAACCATAACTGTAGAAAACGATATAGCTGTCAGGTAGATAAATATAGGTAAATACGAGGGTGCATTGAAAAGTTCTGAGCCTAAGGTTGTATATAATAAAAAAAAAACAAATAAATACTGGCAGGTAAAAGTGCCATATTTAGTCGCCATTATGCACTATCTTTTGTTTTTTTCTTGTCACTATTTTGCATTTTATGCTGGAACTGCTACATAAGGTCACTGATTTTTCAAGTAATGGATAAAATTGAGCACCGTTCTGTCATAAAATATTTGCAAAAGAAGGGGTTAACACCAAAACAAATATTTGAAGATATGAACAAAACATTAGGGCAATCTGCTCCATCGTATGCTACCATAAAAAGATGGGTAGCTGATTTCGAACGTGGCCGGGAGACTGTTCAAGACGAGCCTAGGAGTGGGCGGCCGTTGACGGCTACTACGGATGAAAATGTCAATAAAATATTAGATGCGATAATGAAGGATAGGCGATTGAAGATTGTGGAGATAGCGGAAGCAATGGGTATTTCTTATGAGCGGGCACAGAACATCATCACCGATGTTCTTGGATTTTCTAAGGTGTCAGCCAGGTGGGTGCCTAGACTGCTTTCAGTCGAGAACAAACGAGTACGTGTTACAATTTCCCAAGATTGTTTGGACATGTTTCAACGTGACCCCGAAGATTTTCTCAATCGTTTTATAACTATGGACGAGACATGGGTCCACCACAGTACACCAGAATCGAAAGAACAATCCAGGCAATGGAAAAGACCAGGTTCACCACCACCCAAAAAAGCCAAGGTCATTTTGTCAGCTAATAAGGTAATGGCCTCGGTTTTCTGGGATTGCAGGGGGGTTATCATGATAGACTATCTCGAAAAGGGCAAAACAATAAATTCAGAGTACTATTGTGCTCTTTTACGTCGTCTGCGAGAGGAAATTAAAATAAAGAGACCTGGAATGCTGTCGTAAAAAGTATTGTTTCACCAAGACAACGCTCGCGTTCACACTTCGGCGAAATCAATGGCACAAATACATGATTGTGGATTTGAAGTGCTGCCGCATCCCCCTTACTCGCCGGATCTAGCTCCTTCCGATTATCATCTCTTCCCAAACCTCAAAAAACACTTGGGAGGACAAAGATTTTCGACTAATATGGAGGTACAGTCAAGGAAATTGAATCCTAGACCATTTCGGACTATGTCAAAGTGACACTGTAAATAAAATCATTAGAAGTCTCTTACGTTTTGATTGATTGCGTCACTTTGACATAGTCCAAAATGGTCTAGGAATCAATTTCCTCGACTGTACAAGAAGCAGTAGACTCATATTTTAACGACCTCAGAGATTCTTTTTTTTTTGATGGGATAATGAAGTTGGAGGCGAGGTGGACTAAGTGCATTGACCTTCATGGAGACTATGTCGAAAAATAAAATTGTTATAAAAAGTGAGCCAGTTAGTTTTTTTTACCAGGCTCAGAACTTTTCAATCCACCCTCGTACATAAACACAAAAAGCATTAATTTATTGCTCGGAAACTAACTCAAATAATTCCAAATAGGGATAACACAAACAATAACAAACGAAGCGACACTTGTCGTCTGACACTGACAACAACATAATTAATAAACCGTTAATTGTATCCATAAATCGTGTCCAAAAGTAAAAGCCAATTACGCCGCATCGACTCAATCGAAACTCCAATTAACTACGAAAAGAATCACGTCTGCTACACCCCTATTACTGCGAAGAACGGTAAATAAATTGCTCCCATATATCGGCCAACCCAATCTATTAAAACCTTTTAAACCGGTTACCGAGTTGGGAAAGTACTACTAAGTGTCCGGGGCCGTTCGATAGATCCGGGTAAGTTGCCCGTAACTTCTTCGCCAATATCCGGAGTTAACCGGAAAAAACCGGATTAAAAAGGTTACGTTAATGGCCGCTGTGAAAAGTGATGCAATTACTATAAATCGATTCCGCCCTTTGTTCTTAGCCTTTTGATGTATGGACGGTTGTCTGGTCCTACCCTTTTTCTATCCAGGGAGGGATAAACAGCCGAAGGAAGAAAGGGTGATTTTCACCTCTATTTTTATGTCAATAAATGCGCCAATTTGTGTTTTTTATTCACTTTGGAAGAGCGGGGAAAAGAGGATTATTTCATTCCGGTTTATTTTGTGTATCGCCTCTTGATGGTGGTATTATTGCTGTAATAAACACAGACTTTATAATGAGGCTCTCTTAATTTCAGTAAGTAAAAATTTAATGTGCATTTATGGAAAATAAAACAGAAAAAAATATTAATGCTAAAATATAAACGTAAAGAGTATTTTATGTCAAAGATTAAAGGAGTTTTTTTTTAAATAGCGAATCTGCTTTAAATCCTCTTACAATAAGGAAATTATCAAAAAAGTTACAATGGGAAATTCGCTAGCGAATTTGATGATGGAAACTTTTGGGGTTCCGGAAATAGATTCCTACTTGCTACTAATTTACTTTACTAAAGTAAAGTTATAAAATTTAAAATATTTCAAGTAATTTAAAAATAAAGAATCCGATATTTTCCTTAAACACACCACTAAGTAATCTAAAGTATAATATTCAGCGTAAAATGTTATTCGGCAATCCTTTCAGATCCACCTAAAGCCTTGACTTCACACCTAATATAAGTTTAGTCAGTAAAACACAGAGGCGGATTCCCGAGCTGAAAATAATTTGTGGCATCAAAGAAAAAAGATTTATTCCCAGATTATTCATATCACGTGCGTATAAGGGCAAAATAGGGCGAATCTGATCTGAGCGACGCGGGAATTTTGGGGATATTTATCGCGGGAAATTCTAACAGACGAATGCATTACCAGGGTTAGGTACAAAGGGTAGTGATTCTCTCAACAACGACTGTCGGACGGATGGACGAGTGAATGTCCAAGCGGCGAAATGCAGCGGCAAAATGCACGCGCTAAAATATGTTTTGTTCTCACTGACGGGACTATCTACTTAAACTCGCCGCTGCGATTTCGCTCGTCTGTCCGATCGTCCGTTGTTTTTGAGAGAATAACCACCCGGCGTTAGGGCGTTTAGTTTGGTGAATTGGTTGTTCGTGAGGCCCCATACTTATACAATTCATTGCACAATGTATTAGGATTCATTTAACTTCCGTCTACAGTAAGATTAGATGCTTTTTTTAAAACAAAACTGTCTAGCATAATAATAAATTTCAGTACATTGGCTACACATATTGGTTTACAGTTACAGAAAAAAAAGCGGGTTGGCAAATGAAACAGTTGGGAAACGATATATTCGGGCAAACCATATATCTAATTATGATTCTTTTTAGAGTTCCGTACAAAAAATTAAAAACGGAATCATTATAGGATCACTCGTGAGTCAGTCTATCACTGAGCAGCGCTTATTGCAAAATGCTTTTAAGCTAATATGTGGACATTTTAAATTTAAGTTGAGCTAATGCCTTTTTTTTTGTTTGTAATTTTAATTGGTCCTTGTGCTCCTCAAGGACACTTTAGAAATGAGAACACATTATGATGTTTCTCGCCGGACAACTACTTTTTTATTGATATATTTTGTCCGGCAGCATGAGCATGTCATGCTCACTCAAAGTTATTTGCTTACGGCGGGGTCGTTGATCAGGTCGCCACCTTCCCAAACACATGGTTGAGGGAGGCGATGGCTGAGACACGCGTCATACTCGGGAACGGGTGCTGTCTGTGGGGACCGGTCTGTTCACGCTTGCAAGGACCTCTTTTCCAGTTAGTTATTTTAATTATCGTTCCTGACGTAGAAACCTCGTTATATTGTTCTCCTATGTACTATTTTTAATTCAATGTTATGCTAAGGTACATTTGTAATGATTTTATTTGGGTTACTTTTAAGTATTATTGTATTTTATAATTTTAAAAACTGACCTTCTGCTGGAGTTTCTTGCGGAGCTTCTTCTCCGCAATGATAGTCTTGTCCGAAGCGCTAGTAGATTCACTCCATATCACTGACGTGTAAAAGAGCCCTCTTGTGGCCAATTTACTGAATCAATATTTTAAATTTTGAATTTTGTCTGTCCGTCCGTCGGTCACAGACAATTTTCTCTTAATCTACTGAACCAAATCAGATGAAATTTGGTAGGATGGTGGAATTCTATGACCCAAACACAGATGTGCAAAGTGCTTTTTTTTAATAAGGGTCATTTTCGGGGGACGAATTAGGAAATTTTAAATGTGTTGTAAACCTTTCTATGTTACATTATCAAATGAAAGAACTCGTTATGAGGATCTCAAATATATTTTTGTTTTTATTGTAAAATTAATAGTTTTGATTTTATTCATGAAAGAAGACGAAAATTTACCATTCCTTCCCGTGGTCTCCGAAACTACTGAGACTAAAATTTTGTAAAAAAAAAACAAATTATTGTTCATTGCTTGTAGATTACAGGAAAACCTATAAGGGCAGTATCAAAAAAATTAAAAAATACGTATGTACGGAACCTTCTCCATGCGAGTTCAACTCGTAGGTACTAGGCCGGTTGTAGTTGTGTTATTTTCCATAAAAGTTTAATTGCATTGTATTGTATCATAAATACAATGTAAACCTACAGAGTTGGAACTGGTGACATTGATTTCAAAAACCGATGAAGCCTTATCAATTTAAAATAGGTAAACGGAAAAGGAACCATCATTACATCGCCTCCACGGTAAGTTCATGGCGAGGTGTTGATTCCAGAACACCTGTAACTATTTGGAGACAATTATGATCATGATGCCATCATGCCTGTCTCAGCGACAGCGTCACTACATGGACTCCTAAATGCTACAGAACCAGAGGCCCAAGATAGATGCCGAGAGGTAGATGACGTGACACAAAAAGTCAAGTGATCTACCAGTGACGCGAGTGGTTTAAAAACGAAACGAATAGTAACGCTAGTTATCGTAATGCACCTTGGCAAGGGTCTCGGATCGTGCAGCTCTGTGGTGTGGCCTGCAACGGCTTGTGTTAACGCCAGCCACCGCCACCAGACGGCCGCGCCTCAAGCCAAAGTCAATTCTGGCTGCTAACATATGCCAGGGTATAGCTGCTGGACGCTTAAGTCAAGATGCATAGCAATTTTCGAAAATTTACAAAATGTATTAGACTGACGTGAGTTGGACGGCGAGCACAACTTCCTTGCGGCATGCTTCTTGTTTGGATATCCCTTTCTTACTAGTCTGTTACGATAGAGATGCACTGAGCAACAACCGCGAAAATACAAGATGTGCCAGCCGTAAAACCGTGATGAAAGATCCCAATGTTCCATATTTTCTACTTTTGGAATTTCCCCTACTGATCTATTTCCTCACCCTGTATACGAGCACATACAAAATCATTTGAACCATATAATCGCACAATGTAATTCACACTTACATTTAAACCCTCTATATTTCACGTGGGCCCATCTATTTTATAATCAGTCGTTATCCGTCCCATAACTCACACATACGCGTCAATGTAACCCAAAATTAATTAATTCATGGCACGACCACACGACGGATGCCCTTTGGGATGTTTATAAGGTACACGCGATACGTGGATCGTATTGGCGCGCCTTTATAGGTTAGTTAAACCGATTTAATTTGAAGTTTTTATTATTTTCAAGCAAAGAGACGCGACGTTAGATAGTAACAGCCATTTACAACAACAAAAATGAACTAGTATAAGTATTAAAATCAATAAAATTAGGAAAATTCACGGCGTGACGTCACGAGTTGGTAGTGACCCTGCCTACGAAGCTAGCGGTGCTGAGTTTAAATCCCTGTAAGGGCAGATATTTTTGTGATGAGCGCGAATATTAAATTTGTTCCTGAATCATTGATGTTTTCTGGGTGCGTATCATAATAAATAAAGTTCAAAATACATAATGGGTCATGAGTCATAATACATATTGGTCATAATATTATCATGGTTTTATTTCTGAATCCGTAAATATTTCAGGTTTTTTTAAAAACCCATCGTGTAGAACCCATTAGGTTAGGTTAGGTTTGTTTTATAACATTCCTGAAAAGTTTACGATTTCAGAAATAAAACCATTATATCTTATGACCATTATGTATTATGACCCATTATATATTTTGAACTTTATATATTATGATACGTACCCATGTTTTCTATGTACTTAAGTTTATATTTCCTATAGCTAATACCATTAAACGAGCAATTGTTGTATATAGTTATATTATAATCTGAATCTCGGGTACGGCTCCAACGATTTTGATGAAATTAAGTATGCAGGGGGTTTCGGAGGCAATAAATCGATCTAGCTAGGCTTAGTTTTTAGAAAACTTTCCAAAAAAAAAAAACTCAGCAGAGCTCGGTCTTCCAGGTACTAAGTATATAAATCGTTGTCTAGTACCCATAGTACAAGCCTAGAGCTTAGTTTGGGACTAGGTCAATTGGTGTAACATTGTCCCCTGATATTTATTTATTTTATTAGTAAATATAGAAAACACCCAACGACTAAGAAAAAAATACCAACTAGGCTAAATGCATCGTGGGTGTAATATTCCCCCTCTAAGGGTTAAACTGTCCCTCTCTGTACAATAATAATCTGAATTATAGTGACACACCTATCCTTTTTAAACGTGTATAGAAATTTGAAGCGGGCGAGGGGAGTGACAGATTGGTTGATTACCCTAAAATACGTGGCTTGGATTTGGGTATTAATAACTCAGATTAATTTTGTTTAAAAAGGGTTTTATTGTTTTAAATGGGTTTTATCTTAATTGTAACGTCCCACGTTTGAAAACGATAAGGGTGTATGTTTTAAACAGAAGGTTATCTTGCCAAAACGCATGCGGCTTTGATTAATAGCGCACACATACATAAAGAAACGAACTAACTAATATTGAGACTAAGTATGAAAAGAGCATGGTTCAATGGTTCGGTCATTTGGAAGAAGATTTACGAAAGAGATATACAGATCGAAAGTGAGTGGACGGGTCGGAAGGGCCCGCCCTAGGCGTACTTTTTCGAGTCAAATCGGAGAAATACTGGAAAAGGGCCGAATGTAAAGTACCCGAAACCGACGTGCGTGCATGGCTCGATGTATAAATGTGGAAAAAGCGAAAGAAATTTGTCAAGATCGTAGCAAATGGAAATAAATGGTCTCTGCCTACCCCTCTGGGAAACAGGCGTCATTTAATGTATGAATGTATGTACATAAAAAAAAAATTGCTTTCACTAATTATGTATGTAAATACTTTGTTGTACAAATAAAAGAGATAACAACAAAAGTACAAAGCAAGAATGTACAATGGCAACATTATCCCTGTAAATACTGACTTATATGCGGGGAAACATACGAATATGTATTAACTAAATAAAAACTAAATTGTGATAATAAAATGTACAAAATAAGTTATAGCTAAATTTTTATCAATTTTCTTCATTAAATTTTTAAACATATTCTCCAATTTTTGACCTTTATTGCACATAAACAATTACAGGACAAATAAATTTACAATAAATTAAAACTAAAATAAAACCTACTTATCACTAAACTAAATACTATAAAATTAAAACTAAATAAAAACTAAAAACTAAGAAAGGGCCCCCGTGGCAAAGTACCACAGATGCTGGCAGCATTTCCTCGTTGTACAGCAATGCTTAAGCGTTGGCCGAGGAAGCTGCCAGCTCTATGGTCTCCGTTGGTTTCTATTAGCCTTTTTGATAACTCCTTAAAAAGGCTAATAGCACCGGGTCCCCACGGACCAAGGGTCTCGACGCCAAAAGGAACGAAGTGATATTCCGCACCGAGACCCTTGTACTTATTTTTCTTCATGCTTTCGGCCGCCTCAGCCGCCGCGCCTGGTTTAATTACCGTTCCGCGGAGGTGTGACGAGGCTAGGGTGTCTACACAAGTAGCATCCCACACCAGCACTCGCCCCATACTCCACGGAATTAAAGACATACCGTCAGGTCTCTTGCCGTCGTCCCTAGCGATACCGGTTGGCTCTAGTAAAGCGGGAACGTTGACGGAGGCAAGAGACCGGCGGATAATGTCATTGAGCGCGGCGTGTCTAGAGAAG
The DNA here is from genome assembly GCA_963966035.1 of Acleris laterana. NCBI lineage: Eukaryota > Metazoa > Arthropoda > Insecta > Lepidoptera > Tortricidae > Acleris > Acleris laterana. Next base: position 4,357,238 of record OZ014452.1, read on the forward strand.
CGGCCCGCACTTTTTTGGCATGAAAGTCCGTGGTGACCCAGACAATCGACTTCATTGCCACAGGGGCATATGTGTGGAGAGCAGACCCGGACACCAAGACGCAAACAAGTTGAAATTCGGAGTGTTTCAGGCTCTAAAAAAGTACCAGTATTTGGCGATGGGTGTGCATGTAGCCAGTAGCCAGCTTCTTTGGTTCCCACCGCCAAGAGCCTGGCACGCTCAGACCCTGAACTGCTCCTTATAAGGGTGTTATAAGTTATATTAGAGGTTATGTCATCCCAACACCTCTGAGAATTTAAATTGTCTGGAAAATTACTGCTTGGGTAGGCAAGTCTCCAGGCATTTTTGGCTTCCTCCAAGTCGGCAGTCGTGTAGTTTGAGGGCAAAGCGCAAAGGATTTTACCTACTAAACTGGCCGAGCTATGAACGGAAGACAAAAAAGCTGGAAAAGAAACACAAGAAATTTTGCGGATCCCTAGTCCACCAAAGCGGATGGGGAGGGATGCCTGAGTCCAGGATTGCTCGCTTAGCTGAATGTTCAAAATAGAATCCAAATTTAATTTAATAATATCATCGATTTGCGTTAAGAGATTTTGAAATTTCCAAAAAGGGCAGCAGCGAAGCAGGTACATAAATTTAGGAACAAAAAGACAGAATTTAAGAACCGAAAAAGCATAATGTGGACTTATTTCGAGAAGACGGTCCTCGTAATTTTGAAATTTTAAAACAGTGTTTTGAATAAAGTCTGGAATTGCGTCTTCAAAAACAGGGGACCCTAGGAGGTTGAGTGATTTTTTGTCAACTATTTTTATTTTTGGTGTTAGATTGTCAAATTTTTGTTTGATAACAGAACAACTCAAGGAAGAATTTTGAATAAAAAGTTCGCATTTACTGAAATTTAGTTCTAAACCTATTGCTTGGAATTTAGATTGAATGGACGAAAGGTCAGATAAAACTGTATCGACATCACCTCCTAAACTCCCATCATCTAAATACCAAACGTTAAATTTTGACTTTAAATTTTGAATGATTGGATTTATAGCTAAACTAAAAATTGCCGGCCCAAGGGGGTCACCCTGCTGGCAGCCAACTTCCGAAGACAATGCGTTTCCGCGGTACAACAATTTAGTTGGGTCCGCGTAACAATGTAAAAGATAATTATAAATTTCCGGGACGTTCTGTTTTATTTCTGCCAGTAGGGTGTCCCTGTTCACAGAGTTAAATGCATTTTTGACGTCAATTTTGATCAACACTTCACAATTTCCGATGGAGAGGTACGTGCGTAAGGCATGGACAGCTGCCTCGCAACCTCCTTTTATGCCAAATCCTAGCTGAATAGGTTCGAACTGAGCCTGTAATTTTGATGAGATGTGCCGAACTGCAATTTTGGATGCTAAGCGACGAAGTGTTGATCCAACGGCAATCGGTCTCACCCCCCCGTCTTTTTTAGTGAGGGCGATGAGGTTAGCACCGTATAAAATGGGAACAATTTCTGGATTGATATTGCCGGAGTACATAAAGTTAATTAAATTGGTGATTGAATTAATGAGATGCGTCCCCGCATCGCCCGCCGAGCGAGAAATGAGGTCTTTCAGGTGTTGGGGTGAGATTCCGTCCAGACCAGCAGCAGAACCAGTTTTAAAAGAATTAATCGCTGTAACAATATGATTATTTTGAATTTTTAAGCAAGCCTGGATTGCCGTTGGAGGGTCGAAAAAATATGGAGTTAGAGGAGCTGGGGGATGTTTAGTCTGTAAGGCCAAAAGGGTGTCAGGAGTATCCGGTGACAGCACGTCGCTTGAGAAGAGGAGACGAGCGGCGCCTTTCAAATCTCCGTCGCTAATTTTCGATTCAACGTTTTTGCGAAGGTTAAAAAATGTAGTTGATTTCTTTTTAAAACTAAGAGAGGGAGATGAAGGATTTACACAGTTGTTTTTAATTTTTTGTGTGAGGGAAACTTTCGAGTCATCTTCATGGACATGGAGGGTGCGGTATGAGAAAAGTAAAAGGTTCTGCCAGTCTTCGGTGCTATTGCTTTGAGTGCATTTATCAATAATGTGCGAAAGATGAGTCGCGACGGAGATTCTGGCCCCGCGAGGAATTCTTTTTAAAACTAAACAGTTATTTTTAAGTGTACTAAGATGAAAATGGAAAGAACCGGTAGGTGGGTCAATGGCAGCAGGAGTTAAAGATGGAATAAGAGGATTAACGTTTATGGGTGTGCAATGTTGGCTAAGGCATGATCTGTGGGTTTTAGTGACATGAATATTCAAACCTCTGATACTCTTGAATGATTTTGAACACTGGTGGCATGTGTGTAAGTTTGCCGACGTGCCATTACCGGGTTGTGTCGCGGGTTGCATGCACACTATTAAAAACTAGACACTTATATAAATAAAAAAAAAAAGCACTTGAATAAAAAAAAACAAGAACCACATTATCAAAAGCACATTAAAAAAAAAACACGAAACAACTGGCACTGAAACTGGAACACGATCAAATAGAAAGGTAAAACGGTAAGTAATCCAAAATAATGTTGTTATTTTTATGTTATGACAGTATGAAGTAGGTTCGGCGGTTGCTAAGAGAAGAGGCGTCAAAATGATTTTTCTTGAATCCACAAAACAGAAAAAGACAGTAAGTATGGAGACCTCAGGGTCGCCCACAGGAAACAGAAGTGCGGTAGTAAAAGTAAAAAGAAAAATAGCGTTCTAAGCGATCAACAACAATTCGATAACATCGGTTCTAATTTTAAACGTGCTCGTGGTAACGCGTAGCACGTGTAGCGGGTTACACGTGCTACGAGCGCATGTAGTCGCGTAGCCAGAGAAAAAATACTTATGAGAGTACCAAAAGTTTTAATTTTTGCTGTGTTAGCTATTTAATGATGTTGGTGGTGATAGTGGTGGTGATGGTGGAGAGGTAGGTGTGATGGTGGAGTGGTGGTGGTAGTGATGGTGGAGTGCTGGGCGTGATGGTGGTGGCTATGGTGGAGTGGTGGTGAAGATGGTGGTGATGGTGGTGATGGTGGAGTCCTGGGCGTGATGGTGGTGGCTATGGTGGCTAAAACTAAATGACTGACTGCTGAGTTTCTTGCGGCGTTTCTTCTCAGCAGTGTCTCCTCTTGGGAAGCGCTGGTAGATTCTTGACGTGTAAAAGTGCCCGTACGGCCTACTTACTGAATTAATGTCTTTTATCTTTTTTTATCCTTTTTATGGTGGAGTGGTGGTGAAGATGGTGATGATAGTGGTGATAGTGGTGATGGTGGAGTGTTGGTGGTGGTGATGGTGGAGTGCTGGGCGTGATGGTGGTGGCTATGGTGGAGTGGTGGTGAAGATGGTGGTGATGGTGGTGATGGTGGAGAAGTGGTGGTGGTGATGGTGAAGTGCTGGGCGTGATGATGGTGGCTATGGTGGAGTGGTGGTGATGGTGGTAGTGATGGTGGAGTGCTGGGCGTGATGGTGGTGGCTATGGTGGAGTGGTGGTGATGGTGGTAGTGATGGTGGAGTGCTGGGCGTGATGGTGGTGGCTATGGTGGAGTGGTGGTGATGGTGGTAGTGATGGTGGAGTGCTGGGCGTGATGGTGGTGGCTATGGTGGAGTGGTGGTGAAGATGGTGGTGATGGTGGTGATGGTGGAGTAGTGGTGGTGGTGATGGTGGAGTGGTGGTGGTGGTGATGGTGGAGTGCTGGGCGTGATGATGGTGGCTATGGTGGAGTGGTGGTGATGGTGGTAGTGATGGTGGAGTGCTGGGCGTGATGGTGGTGGCTATGGTGGAGTGGTGGTGAAGATGGTGGTGATGGTGGTGATGGTGGAGTAGTGGTGGTGGTGGTGGTGGAGTGGTGGTGGTTGTGGTGGTAGTGAGCTTTGTAATGCTCGGCTCAACGTTCACACCACTCGAATATTCACGCGAATGCTCTCAGTGGGGACGCTCCTTAATGGAAATGTGCGTGCTAGAGCTACTTACTGATCTTGGATACTTTTTACCACTAAAATTACTAGCTTAGAGACATTCCATCTCATTCCTCAGGGTTGGCAATGCATTTGCCGTCTTTAGGCTGCAAATGTGTATGGGTCACACATCCCACTTACCATCAGATGGCCTGTGGCGCGTTTAACTTCCAATTCCACAAAAAACCCACACACACACACACACACATAGGTACACGTTTCTATACGGGTTCGTGTAGCAATTTTTAGTAGATATACAACATTTACAATGGAATAATTTTACTCAGGTGTAATAAACAAGTTCTTTATAAAAATATAACGAGACGCAGGCTTGCGCCGTTTAAAATTAAATGCAAACGGCATGACGTATACGATGCACAAAGGAACGCCGTATCGTAAAGCTGCTACCGGTGTATACATTGGCGCTGTTATTCCGTTATACAACGCTTGACGAGATCATTGCACTATGGTTAAACGCACGGACCTAAAAAAATATATTTGCTGTATGGGTAAAAATCAAAATAAATGTACATAAAGACGCTATTTAAATATCACTTAAATGATGTCTAACTTACAATTTCATTACAAAATGACGTATGTTTGACGTTAACCAACAGTTTCGTTACGGTGACAAAACTCTCTTTAACTGGACATTTATTTTGATTTTTACCCGTTTGAGAACCTACTACTACTGTACTGTACTGGGTTCCGTTAGGCTTCCGTCGGGTACGGAACTCTGAAAATAGGAGGCGAAAGCAAGTTTAATGGCCACAAACATATACCTAACTTTTTTATTTTAATTTTCATACTAAATCACTACACTATTTTTTACATCTAACAAGAACGGCGTACAAAAAGTTGAACCCTATTCGAGGTCAGGTACAAAATAAAGATGGCAAAAAAAGTCTATCGTACGTTCTTCTTTATACACTACTGAAAAAAGATCATACAAATTCCTTTCAAATGGTAATAACACTCATCTTAAAGGGCGTCCAACTCGGTATAGTGTTTTTTTTTCAGCAAATCTTGTCAATTCAAAGTTCAAAGATCTCAGGTTCTTTACTCTTTGATGTCGATTCGTGTATCATCATTCTGAGCACTTTGGTTTTTCCCACGGGTTTATAAAGTACTCGGTTGCCAACGCTACAACTTTTTTCCGAAGCCGGCTTATGTAATTGGCATTCTGAACACCAAGGGCAGAAATGTTAATTGGGTACAATTAAAAAAGCTCTCAGCTTCAAAAATATACTAACAAGCCGATACGAAACCACTGGAATGGGTATTAAAATGAATATAATTCTGATCGGGTTTTAAGTTAAACAGCTTTTAAATGGTATAATGCCACAAAACAGCTTGCAAAAGTTATGCCCGCTTTTCGCTCCGTCCGGAGTCCGTTTGAGTTACAACGGTGGCTTTAAAGAGGTTAGCTCGCGTCGGAAACATTTTAAAGCACCGTTGTAAGCCAAACGGAGTCCATACGGAGCCCGCTCCGCTTGCAGTAGATAGCGGTCGTAACTTTTGCAAGCTGTTTTTTAATGTTGTCGAAAGGTACTTTTACATTAAGCGAGAGAGATTATTTCAGTGTCACTTACCGTGAGGTTACAATACTTTAAGTAATAGTGCTCTTTTGCGTTTTAAACAACGTTATACATTACATACGATACTTTCTAACTGGTCTTTGAGCTGTAGGTACCTACAATGTCAACTGAAAATAATATAATTGTTTTTTAAAATTACATACTTAAGCGTTTTATTTTTATCGTCAAACAACGACCTCTCACTTTAGTCCAATTTGTATTTACATAAAAACCTTTAAGTTCCCCGCTTGGTTGCCGGGTAAGAATAGTGCCACTCCATGTCCTCCCGTGTATGTTGTAAGAGACGGCTAAGGGAATAAAGGCTGTGTAGTACTGTTAGGTGATGGGCTTGCAACCTGTCACTAATACACTGGTAAACATCTTAGCCTAATTGTGCAAAATGTGGTTACAGAATTATTAACAAGTTTTTAGAGTTGTTAGTAATTCTGTAGCTCCGCCTACCCCACTCTGGGAATAAACGCGTGAGCTTATGTATGTATGTATAAATACTTGTCTTATTGAAGTCATTTCCAGCAACACTAATCCAATTCTCCGACTGCGCTCCAGTTAGTGAGGTATGCCAATTTAGCATTCCGAACTTATTTGCGAAATACGCTGGTTTAAAACAAGTAATTAACCCAGTTATGGTGGTAATATTATATATCCGGATCATGGTCTAACACGAGCGCGGCAAGCGTGACGGAGTTCAATAAATCACGATGATGGCTTATTTAGCAAATTTAGCACGTGTTTAATGCGCGTTAGGGTGGAGTGTGGTGCTCATTATAATAAAGTAACCCTTATCTTTTCGATTGTATAACGAGTCCTGTTGCATGTGCCAACCTGTTGGTTGTATTATTTTTTCTGTAAACCGCTAATACATATATTATGAAACCGCAATAAGTTTGGGATTGGAATAGCTGTCAATTCATATGCACTTTGACGTAAGTATATGGTAAAACTGTCACCTCTAATCCCTTTCTAATCGCGGCTAGATAATACATACATACATTAAATCACGCCTGTTTCCCAGAGGGGTAGGCAGATACCACTTCTTTCCACTTGCTACGATCTTGACAAATTTCTTTCGCTTCTTCCACATTCATACATCGAGTCATGCACGCACGTCGGTTTCGGGTAATTAAGATTCGGCCCTTTTCCAGTATTTCTCCGATTTGACTCGAAAAATTACTTACGCCTAGGGCGGGCTCAATAGAAAGAGATGTAAACAAATCAGGGGTGTGATTCGGTGGTAGTGGTATGAATGTCGGAGTGGCGAGTTTAAGTAGTCCCGTCAGAGCGAACTAAACACTTTTTAGCGCGTGCATTTTCAATTTTGCAGCATGGCTTCTGTAGATGAGATCGAACGTATAAGGCTGCCTAATTGAGAATGCTCGTGCTGAAATATGTTTTGTTCGCTCTGACGGGACTACTTAAACTCGCCGCTGCTGCGACATTCACTTGTTCGTTCGTCCGACCGCGTTTTTGATAAAAGATAAAGATAAAAGATGTTTATTCAGTAAGTAGGCCGTACGGGCACTTTTACACGTCAAGAATCTACCAGCACTTCGCAAGAGACCTGCTGAGAAGAAACGCCGCAAGAAACTCAGCAGTCAGTCATTTTTTAATCATATTACAATGGTACAACTTAATCTAGCATTATATAAAGCAATAAATATTAAATTCAATATAATATCCCATAACATGCGTAGATCAGCAGGAAAACATGCCAAAAATCTTACGTGAGAGATATAGGAAGAAAAAGGAAAAAAATAACTAAGAAAAAAACTGAGAGAATCACACCCATTACTGTTTGACACAATAACCTCAATATTTTGTGCAAACGAATTTTGATTTAAAAAAACGTATAGTTAATAGTTATTTAATCTTAAATAGAATGTAAAAGTAACAATCAAGCGTGTAGATCATTAAAAATCTCACACGATGTCCAAAAGTACGTGATTATGGTGTTATAATGGTAAATAGGTCCGTTTGGTTGTGTTTACATCTTTTCTCATTTCTATTGACCTCTACTTTATAGCGTAATCGAAGCGCGAAAAAAGTTCTAAAATGAGAACTGAGATTTTTTTTCCCAGTTGGTCACGTAATTTATAAAACTAGTTTAATATTTAAATTACAGTATGTTGGATAGCGTTTTGTGTCATACACACAGTACTCAGCGAAAGCACAAGAAGAGGACACTTATTCCGTTATTTTCTATTGTTATTTCTTTTATTTAACCTTTGTTATGTAATATACGATTATTCTGTGTGGTTGATAAACTACATCCTGTACTTCTTCTGAAAGGCGTTTGTATGAATTGTATTTTTTAGGATTTATTCGGTAGGTCCTTATTTCCTCGGTACTTGATCTAACATAACATAACACCGAAATTTACCGTTTGGTATCAATTAAGTACTTAATAGAAATAGTAATAACAGTACACTACAGTCTACCTATGAATCGTGGCCACAGGCTGTATTTTCATTGTTTCAAAAATTTGAACAGTCGATAAATTAGGCTATTTTAAATTGAATTTTGATAAAAAAATTAAGTAGCATATTTATTGATTTCAAGACTTTCATTGCAGCAACTACAGTATTACCAATGAGTTTTAGTTTAAGGTCCTTGTTGATTTGCGTTTTTCGTAACGTTGAAATGGCGATGAGACATTTTTTAACGACACCGACAAAAATTGTTATAAAGAGACTTAATTCGAAACATCGGATGCTCCTTCACTTTTATTCATCGTCATGGCTATATTGAAAGAATAAGACAGAGCCAAAGTAAATTTCGTCTAGCTTTTTAGAATAGGGTCCTAAGTTAAATAAACATTCTTAAGTTAATTGTTATGTTAATTTGCAACGTAAACTTTGTCTGTTAAATAAATTTATTACTAAACTTTTTCCCATGTTTTCCTTATTAAAAGTGCGTCTTGCAGGCTCCGGATGCCTGCGGTTATTGTATTACGAACCTTAATAGTAGTCCCTTTATTAAAAATACCATTTCATTTCCAACAAGCAACCCGCCGTCGCTTCGGTTCGGTTTATGTGAGTATAATATTATATGTATAACCTTTAGCCTTCCTCGATAAATGTGCTATCTAACACAGAAATATTTTTTCAAATCGAACCAGTAGTTCCTGAGAATAGCGCGCTGAAGCAAATAATCAAACAAACTCTTCAGCTTTATAATATCAGTATAGATAACTATTGAATTTTCGTACGAAAATGGAAAACACCACTTTAGACTGGCGATTGTTTACCATTTTTATAAGATCATAATAGGTACAGTCAACCTATTTGATTTCTGGACTATGTTGAGTTTGGACTATGTTCAGAACGTAAGAGACTTCCTATGATTTGGTGTACAACGTCACGTTGACAAAGTCCATAGTGGCCCAGAAATCAAATTGGTTGACTGTACCATAATAGTTAGCTTGCCCAAAATATTAGAATATTTCTCAAGATTTTTCAATATCAAGATAAATTGTATTGAGACGATGCCTTTGCTTTAAGCAAGCAAAATGTACCCTACGAGTGAAACGAGCGCTCTCGGGATCAAAACACGGTAAAGGAAAATATTTGTATGTGCTCGAGTATTTGTTTGTCAATTTATGATATGAATGTATGCACAGCAAATAGATAAATCGTTATTTTGTAGGTTCTTATATTAACAGCCTTGTTTTATTTATAAACGGACTATAAACCTATTTTAGTTAAAGTATGCGTTGTCACTTTGCTATCGGAGTGTCACAATGACATAAGTTCAAAGCATATTTAAAGCTTTCTTTAGCTATTACGCGGTTATGAATAATTGTTTCTAAGAGTATTCTCTAATAATTAATTTCCTTATCATTTATCTAATTATTAACATTTTTAAATCCAACCAACTGTAAATGAGACGGCTGAAAGTAAGGGCATGTTGTTTGATCAGTAGTTAAACTAGCTAATTGTTAAAAATCGTGACTAATGGTAAAACTCAAGGAAATGTGTCAAATTAACCATTCGATTTTTGAATTTTAACAATTAGTTTAACTACAGAGGGGTTATTATGACATAGCTATGCAGTTCTGTTTACGCTCAGAGAAAGGGACAGAGCTATGTAGTATCTATAGCTCTGTCCCTCACACTCGTCGTAAAATGAACTTCATAGCTATGTCATAATAACCAGAGGAATAAAATAGAAAAAAGTCCTAAATTTGGAGCAGCTTGTATTAGTCAAGACAGTCGACAAGCTGAGCTATAAAACTTATTGATTGAGCGTGATAGAGATATGTCTAAGATTCGTTTTTTTTTAAATCAAAATTATGCTTTTCCAAACTGAAAATGTGAAATGTAACACCGTCTTTTTGTAAGTTTGATGTCCCAGACCCCTTCTTATAGCAGAAAACCCCTTATAAATTTTATTTCATTTCATTTCAAAACAGATCTATTCGGCATTTTAAGTGTAGGTACCGTTCTCTCGCGCGACTGGACTCTGTCTAGTTGACGATCCGAGTGGCAACTAGTTTTATTCGATGCGCATGCCCGCTTGGGCTTGTACTATGACAGAGGGGAAATGGTGCGAATGTCTACTCCCTTCCGTGCTGTTTGAAAGTTGTAACGTAACAAACGTTGCGTTGACACGCAATAAATAATATGAATTTGAATTGGAGTTCTAAAAAACTTGGCTTGACTCCTAAACAAAATAAATATGTCTACAGCTTAACAGCATTTACATCTTCTTGCAATTTATCAAGAATGCGACTTCTGCCTTATTTTCTGCTTAAATTGCACGAAGTTAGGATATTGTTATCAAGAATTAATTTACGGCCCGCAACCAAGGAAGGCGTTTTGTCATTCTGCTCGCAAAATAATACAGTAACCATTATTTGTAACAGTAGGATGTGATGTGGCAGTATGGCATAGCAAGGTTCAAGTTTTGGCAACATTCGCTAGAAGGTACCTACAAAATAACATCATCCATTTTTTTTTAAATAATTTTGATTGTTCTATTTTCATCAACAAATAAAACAAATGTTGAGAGTTTCTCATAGTAAAGTTTCAGAAGTTAAGAATATTGTTGGTAAAACAATGGCGTGGCAGTCGGACATTATAACAAGATAACAGTGTTATCTATCCTTTCATAGATAGATTGATACATAGATAAAACGTTTATTTGTGTACTACAAATCACATAATATACAACAAAAATAAAATTAAGCAGAGTGACACTAACATTACACACAAATTGCCAAAAGAATGTGTACGCTGTGTGTGTGTGTGTTTTATCTTAGTTTTTTAATGTAAATACGTAGTAAGTATATTAAAAACTATCTCGCAATGTGCAAATTTAATTGCATATTCGGGCCTTAAACAAGATACTTAATATGCTTAACGCTATCATAAACAATTTTCAAAGACTGACTTTTGGGTAGTATAGTCAGGGGCATGCCCGGTCGACCACCTCTAGGGAGATATTTGCTTGCGCGTTCGACGCGTAACGACCAGCGTCGCTATTGCCTAACGCACTCGCAATCTCAATTGGCTTCAAAGCGGAACTATTGTTTTCATTTAGTATGCAGACAAGCCTTCGATTTTCAAAATGAAAACAATTGTGATTTGTGATTGCGAGTGCGTTAAGCAATAGCCCCTTTGAACGCTGTAGGATTAGCGAGCGGCAACGAACAAGCCAAAATTTTCTTAAGTAAACGACCGTGAATGTCCCTGACTATAAGCGCTCGATGCGGACATCCGGCATCTTATTTCAATACACACACACACACACACACACACACACTGCACATTTTCGATTACGATAACGTTCAATGCATCTTGTCTAGGGATTCTTAAGTACAGGGGGGTTATTATTACATGGCTATGCAGTTCATTTTACGGTGAGCGCAAACGACAGACCTATAGTAGTTATATAACTCTGTCTTTTTCTCTCAGAGTAAATAGAACTGCATAGCTATATCATAATAACCCCCCTGGACTATTCTGTGTGGTAATATTTGTTTCAATCGTGTGACATCCTGTATTATCGATCTAAAACTGTGTTTATAATCCCATCAATTATTATTAGAAACATCAATGTAAATGAGCTGAGTTCTATTTCACTTTACACTAAAGTGCAGCGTTTCTAATTTTGATCGATTACATTATTAAATTTTTTGGGGTTACGTACCAAACGGGGCCCTATAAATATAACTACGCTGTCTGTCCGTCCATCCTTACTTTAAAGGGCTCTTTTGAACCGTAATAAAATAATAGCGGTTTTTTTTCAGATTGGTGTTGTAGGGGTACGTATCATAATATATAAAGTTCAAAATACATAATGGGTCATAATACACAATGGTCATAACCGTAAACTTTTCAGAATTGCTATAAAACAAACCTAACCTAACCTAATGGGTGCTATACGATGGGTTTGAATCCTGAAATATATACGGATTCAGAAATAAAACCATTATATATTATGACCCATTATGTATTTTGAACTTTATTTATTATGATACGTACCCGTGTAGTAGGTACAAAAGAACCCGGTCACGTGCGAGTGGAGTAAAACCTATTACGCCGGATTGTTATTCTTGAACTTAGTCTGTTGTAGTGTGTTTTGTCAAATAAATGACATGAGTTTGAGTTTAATTAATGTTCTCAAACTGTTTTAAAGTGAACTTCTGTGGCGCTACGTAACAAACAGCAAACAAACAATTAAATCACAAAAGGTTCTAATTGTTCAATTTTGGGATATTTAAATCAGAAACCACCCTCTTTGTCTGCTATGACAATGGGGGCAAAATTGTCTGATTGCTGGCCGCTTGTGATCCAAATACATTTTGTCACCTCTGGCGTAACATTGTCACCAATGCTTTTGGAGCTAGTCGCGAACTGTGAAAATATACGTTATTATTCAGCACACAGAGTTTTTAATTGGCTTTGATGCTTTTTATGAAAGGGCGTTAAATTGATATGTAGGTAACTAATATTTGTTTATTAATAAACTTGCTACAATGACATCGCAGATCGCAGAGGATTGAGGAAGCAGTTGTCACAGAGAATTAAAATTTAGGCCGTGTTTTAAATGTGTTACTATGCGCGGGCTCCCACTTGTCGGGTGTTCTAGTACCAATACATTTCATATGAGGCTGTTCACATCAATCAGTGTAGGATATGTGTGAACAACCTCATATAAAATGTAGTGCCGCCAGAAAACTCGATATTTGGTCGAATCCGACACTTGACAAGTGGCCACTCGCTCTAACAGGTGTATGTCACTTGCAAAATTATCATTCATTGAGATAAATAAAAACTAGCTGAAAAAGCAAATTGCGTAGAAAAACTAGCTTTATATCATTCAGTATTCATAATACTGTTGTTTTATCACACATCACCCGTAGCTTTTTGCCGTTTCAAGCGAGTTAATTAGAAAATGTGACAATGCTGTTTAATATCTTATATTAAACATATTTTGTAGTTGAAAAATAATTGACGGTTTATTTTATTGTGGTGCTACTTTTCAGCAGTAATAAGCGTTTATATCTTTATCGTATATTTTTCTTACATTCAAATGAATCAGGACCTCTATTAAACAAGTTAAAAAAATATTGTCTTTGATGTGTTATGGTTTTGTTTTTAACTCGGCTGTACTGTCAAGTAAATAAGAGCTTTGATAGCTCTTAACAATACGAAAACACGTCGAAGGCAATATGGTTTTTACCCAGTAGAATTAAGAACAGAGGCTCAGATGATGTATGATGTGAATTGGTACCTATTTTCAATTCTAGTCCTTGATGTGCATGTTCGGAGGCTTATTTTTTCAATAGAGATGTTTAATGGTTTATTTAATTAGGCATGTGCTTTTATGGGATTTCATTTTTTAGTTTAGTTTGATTAGCGCGTATCGTTAATTCAGTGTGCAGTCAGCATCAAAAGTGGCTAAGCAGATTAACATGCTCAAAATGATCTAGACACGACGACTTATCTTGACAATAGATAAAGATTAAAAAAAAAGATAAAATACATTTATTCAGTAAGTAGGCCGTACGGGCACTTTTACACGTAAAGAATCTACTAGCGCTTCCCAAGAGGAGACACTGCTGAGAAGAAACGCCGCAAGAAACTCAAGTCGAGTCGAGTGCAGGTCATTTTTTTGACCTCTTTAGTTGCGTAACTACTTCTGCTACTGACTGTACGCAGTGTAATGACAAGCATGGAGACATTCCATCTTAATCTTCACAGTTGGCCACGCAATTTCCTACTTGGGATTTCAATTTTTGAAATGTCAAAATATCTCGAAGCTTGCACTGGATATGCGATGGACACAAATATATATGGAGTGGCATAGTAAGTGTTTGTTGTAATGTAATTATTTGGTCGAAATGCAGTGGTCGTAAACAGTTTGTCCGAAGCGCTAGTAGATTGTGACATTACCGACGTGTAAAAGAGTCCGTATGTGGACAATTTAATGAATAATTAATTTGTATGTTTTGTTTTGTTTTAACAATTAGTTACTATTTAACTGACTAACTTAGCTTAACTAAACTCCATTACTAAATGTTTATTAAATAAACAAAAGTTTTGGTTAAGCTAAGCTAGTGGAATTTACATACTCACGCCTTCATTCCTAGAGTGGGGTAGGCAGAGCAACAGAATTACCAACAACTACAAAAACCTGTCGATAACTCTGCATCCACACTCTGCTTAACTAGGCCAAGATATTCACCAGTTTATTAGTGACATGTTGCAAGCCCATCCCCTAACAGTGCTACAAGCCTTTATTCCCTTACTCGCCTCGAATGACATGGAGTGGTACTATTCTAACCCAGCAACTACACGGGTTTAAATTCTGTAATTACAGCCTAAAAGGATCTTAAGCGAAAATATTTTAGACCACACAACCATTCAGACAGTCAGTGTTTGTTTGTATTTTCCATGTTTACAGCAGCCATTTTGTTTGTAAAATAATTTTCTCTGAATAAACGTGTAATTAAATGAAATTTACGTCGTCTCATATCAAACACAAGACATATACTTGTAAATATTAACCATCGTTAACAGTTACAAATTGCCTTATATCCCGCTGGGTACAAAATATTGTTGCCTCTCCATAGCAACTCCATAATACAGGGGTCCTAGCAAAAAAGGTTACAAGTCGACTTAACTAGTAGGTAGGAACGGAGTATACTATGGTCTATACTTTTAGGTATTTAAAAAATGTAAACACGTGACTTTGTTAAACAGTCTATCAAAACTGTTTTATTGCACTTTGACGTATCAGTGTTCTGCTTCTACAGGCTGACGAACTATATCACGTGGTAGTTTTGTTTAAAAAAAAAAACTTACCTGAAAGTGACTACAGACGTAAAACACTTTTTAACATAATCTTCAGAAAAAAATGCCTTTTTGTCACTAGGACCGCAGTATAACAATTGCTTTTTTTATAGCATGGAGAAGGCAAACGAGCACACGGGCTGATCGTAAGTGGACTTTAAATCCCATAGACATTTTCAATCTCAAGATTCCAATTTTATAATGAGAATCTCAAGACTACCAATGCATTACCAAAGAGTACCTATTATTTTATCGAAACACATTTTAACGGACGTATCATTCCGCAGAATTTTCATTTCACCGAAAGGCAATTCTAGCCGCATGAGGTTTTTTTTGGTAGTCACAAAAGAAACATAACCTAACCTAATTAATGTTAAAAATATCCTGAAATCATCAAGGTTTCAGCAGAAAATAACTTTAGATGCAATGAAACTCGATGAAATCATAAGTACAAATGATGAACTGGAATTCGATTAAATTATAGATGGAATGCCTCTATGCTAGTCCTTTCACTGGCGCACTAGGGGCCCATTTCTCGAAACTGATTAGCTTAATAATATTAGTCCATGCGGTACAATTGACTAGAAGACTTGTAGAAAATTGTGGTATTATTAGTTTCGAGAAATGGGCTCCAGAATACAACAATGCGAACGCTTCCGTTCCTTTTTCAAACAACAAAATTGCAAACTCAGGTAAACAAACAGACATTATCTGACACCGCCTCACCGAACCAACCTCAGGCCCCATCATTACTCTTAAATTTTTACTAATAAAAGGAGGTCCAAAATATACTCGACGGTGAACATTGAGTGATGGGTTGACATTTATTTCCTAAATACATCACTGCTATTGTTGGCTTCCTTTATGAAGAAAGATAAAATATTTCCCGAAGCAGGCATTGTGGGCAAATGTCGCGGGGGGAAGGCTGGAGGGGGACAAGCCACAAGAGGGGGGCTAGTGTAGCAAAACTAATTATAAATGCAAAAGTGGGTTCGTTCCGCTTCACGGGTATTTTTTTACTTTTATGCATATATTGAGTCATAAATGTGGAGAGAGGGCAAACTGGGGTGTTATTCTCTCAAAAACAACGGACGGGCGGACGAACGAGCGAAATCGCAGCGGCGAGTTTAGGTAGTCCCGTCAGAGCAAACAAAACACATTTTAGCGCGTGCATTTTCAATTAAGCAGCCTTATACGTTCGATCCATCAGCAGAAACCATGCTGCTAAATTGAAAATGCACGCGCTAAAATGTGTTTTGTTCGCACTGACGGGACTACTTAAACTCACCGCTTGGATATTCACTCGCCCATCCGTCCGACCGTCGTTGTTCAGAAAATCACTACTCTGGTCTTAAAAATGGCTGGAGGCGCTAATATTTTTAGCCTTTATTTCTCATAAAGTAACTACCTATAGGTATAGTCACGGTAAGAAAAGGTTCGTCACTTTTCAACTCTATTTCAATGCTCTTAAAGTAAAAAGTGACGAACTTTTTCTTGCTATGACTATACATAATAATTTTTAAATACTCGTGTTGCTACATTCACAAAATATACGACGATTTTTTTACATTATAAAATTGATGGCAGATATTAAATAAAAATGTATTGTGATATGAATTTAGCATTGTATTAACTAATAATATCGACGGCCCAATACCATGAACTGGCATTTGGACGATATTTAGATTTTTATGGAAAAACTAAATTCAATTTGGCATCATTACTGAAGACACTGGTTTAGTACTCTTTTAATTTCTTATTGTTTAATGATTTATATTAATTATGATTACTTTATTTTGTGAGTACTCCATTTTAGTCTGTATAGTTAAAGATCAAACTGGTAAAAATAAGTTTTACAGTTTAGTGGTGGTAGCTTGTAAAGGCTCCACCCGGATCGCTACCACCATCTTATCCTTTAATCTACCGCTGTGCCTGTTTCAAAAACTTGTTATTTTAGCCACTAATATGGGTTCACGGCACTTAATGTTGGAGTTTGCCACAACTTCTCAGACGTCATTACGCTGTGAATCTTCACCGATTTTATTAAGGAGTAAAAGCATTGAGCAAATAGTTCCTAACGTAAAAGTTTGTTCTGTTTGGTTTAGGCGGAAACCTCTCCAGAACTGCTTATTTGATTTGGAAGTCTTATAGGACGCTCTTGTTTACTAAATAGAATTGCTGGCCCCTTTTTAATCTACTGCCGGCGTAGCATTCCATCTTAGTCCTCAAGGTTAGCAACGCATTTGGTGCTTTAAGGTTGCAGTCTTGAGATTGTAGTTTGATTGAAGAATGCAAGAGTGCTTACTTATGAAATTTTCTAAAATGTACACCTCCTTATATGGCCTATATTTCTCATTCATCTCGTTATCATCATCATTATCATTACCATCATCATCATCATTACCATCATCATCATCATCATCATCATAATCATCATCTTCATCCTTCTCTTTAACACACTGTTACGGCACGACGCCTACTTTTTTAGGGTTTCGTAACCAAAGGGTAAAAACGGGACCCTATTACTAAAACTCCACTGTCCGGCTGTCTGTCAATCACCAGGTAGTATCTTATGAACCGTGATAGCTAGCTAGTTGAAATTTTCATAGATGATGTTTGTTTCCGCTATAAAAACGAATTCTAAAAACAGAATAAAATAAATGTTTAAGTAGGACTCCCACGCAACGTGGCAGAATTTCCTCATTCGTTTTTTTTAATCCAGCATTTGTTTTCCATCCTTGATTTTGTTCATTAGCGATAATATCAACAGTGGCAATTGTATATTGGACTACTTTTCCTTATCAAATATTAATAAATCATAAGCTTAAAACGTATCAAGTCTACTAAAGAATTTAAACGTCAATTAATCGAAATGAGTGCTGCTACAAAAACAATAAAGAACAAGGAAATAATCTGCTTAAACTTTTACGTAATATTTAAAACGCTTCCGCTCTGCGTTTAAATGTACCGATTCTTTCCAGAACCTTCCCACAAAGGGAAGCGCCGACGTCAGTGAATTGACGAATATTTATATCCAAAACTGTGTCTATTGAACTGGCTATATTCTGTTGTAGCCTCTTTAAGAAGGGACCGGTTAATTTTCTCACAAAGGTTTACTTTGATAATATCGAAATCTACGGACGCTTAGGAGTCAAAGGTAAAGGTGAGGTTGGTTCGTTTGAAACAATGATATAATATTTGTGTTTCGGGCAGATATTTGTTGCCTAGTAATAAATGTTTTCTATTTAAGTATATATTTATCAATATAAGTATTTATATCCATGTATAGTATCCATAGTATAAGCCTAGAGCTTAGTTTGGGACTACGTCCATTGGTGTGACATTGTCTCTTGTTTTTTTTTTTGTAAAAGTTTTATGATAGGTAAAACAATGACAGGTCTCGGTGTTTTAGATTATTACTTATTTCTAAGTTCTTGATTAAGTTAGTTATAGTTAATGTATTAGTTAGTTATTTATTTTAGTTTTTAATCAGTTTAACAAGATATTTTTAAATTATTTTAGGAAACTTTAGGTCTAATTTAGCCATAGCCTCAAATCACTATTGTAAATGTCTAGCACATTTAGAAATTATAGTGACCTAATTCAATATTTCAGCTTTCGACTTTGAGTCATAAATTTATTACTATAGAGACCTAACTCGAAATTAAAAAATTGTTGATTACGTCACTATAGAGCTAAAGATGCGGACTGTGTTTTTCTGAAATCAATAAATAATAAGAGTCGCATATTTAAGCAATAACATATTTAGGATCATTTATTAATTAAAGAAATTATTCTTATTTTTTATTTTATTTTGTTTTGATACCATCAGCAACACAATTAACTAACCATTAGTGAATCTTGTCACAATAGGGCTCAGTAGTGGTCAGTTAACAGTGATGCTATCTGTACTTAAAGTTTGTATCAATTGAAATTGCAAAAGATGTAAACAAAATCAAACGAACCAATTTTCCATTAAATATTACTTCGATATTCATGTACTTTTTAAGATCATGTGAGGTGTTTGCAATAACTTATACACTCGAACATTACTTTCATATTAAGTGACTTTTTATTATAGGTACGTTATTTGAAATAAAAACACGCTTAAGGCAAAAAGGTTATCACTACAAATTTGTTTACATCTTTGTCAATTTCAATTGGAACAGACTATACCTACTTAAATCAATCTAAAAAAAGACACGTGGCTCTGCTAAGCCTCTAATCTTGACTGACGAACTATATCAAATGGTTTAGTTTCAGGACATTTAGTTAAATCTCTACACAAATATATACTTTAAAATAAAAAACAATTTAAAACACCTATTTCTAAAAGAAAATTCAAAGTGCGAATACTTGTCTTCAGTCATTTTTTTATCGATAGGAACTTCGGATCGAGTTGAGAAAACCGTTTGAAATTTTGACAGAACTTCCCGATTAGATAAGAGGCGCCGCTAAATCCTATTGAAGAGTTTTCCTTTCCATACTCCAGGAAAAGATTACGTCTATTCTTTGGGAGTTTTAAGTGAGTGGCCCGGTTAAGAAGTCGGCCACGTTGGGATTTTCTTTTGCGATGTTTTGGGAACACCACGCAAATTATATTTTGCAAAGAGAATATAACACTACGTTAAGAAGAGTAACTTAGAACATTACGTTTTTACTGCACCTAGATCAATTACTACCAATGCAACAAACAAACTTCTGAGGTACCAATATACAGATTTGACAGCAGAGCTATTTTTGTCAATAAGGATGTGTACGGATGTGTGCTGGCTTTACGGCTAGCGAATGCTGAGTTGGGACCGTTTCGCAACTGTTTCTCTGTGTCTTATTTTTTGTATCTATGTACCTAATGTGGTTTTGTATTGTTGCGAATAAATGTCTATTAATCTTTTATCTTTACAAATACTATTGACCTTGTTGTGGCCAGACTGTCACAAGTAATTTTTGCTGTATATTTGTACTAAGCAGTCTAGAGTTCCATAAGTACTAAAATTACTTTGTGTGGAGTTTTTACGTACTGTTATTTTGTAATGGTATAGGTAAAAAATTAAAGTAATGGTGCTCTTGCTATACTCTGTGTTAATTGAAGTTGCCAAAGATGTAAACAAATTAGTACTGTTTGACACATAACCTCAAATATTCATCACGCATGTTTTTATTTAAAATAACGTATAGTATAAACAGTTATTTAATCTTATACTTACAATTAATATGAAAGTAAGAATCAAGTGTGTAAATCAGTAGTCGACCTCATATGAGTGCGAAGAGTGGGAAATATACCTTTCATACTTTTCCCACTCATACAAAGTATAGGATGAGGCCGACTATAGGTATCTGGCTGACCACTGTTGACTTTACCCTACAGATGTGTTACAACTACATGCAAGAGGACTTTTATTTAAGTATGGTTAAACACCGAATGGAAAGGATGCAACAAAAACATTTGACAAAATAACCACCAAGTGAAGTGCCGCCACAACGTGCATTGGAATTTGGTAAGGATTTTTTGTTAGTATGCAGTTACCATTCTGCCGCGGTTTTTTTCTACAAGAAAACTAATTTAACCTGGCTCTTCAGGTTTAGTGAAAATCGGTTGCGTTAGACATCGGCTCTGAAAATAGTAGATAGTTGTTACTATATCGACAGTTTGTACCTATTTATTTAGCATTTCATTATTATTTTTCCTTCAGACAAATCTTTGAACGTTTTATGAACGAATAGAATGAAAGAAAATGTCTCTAACTCAATGTTAGCTTTAAGAAATATGTGTACTTGCTAGGGTGTTATTATGATACCGCTATAGAGAGAGCTAGATAACTTGCTTAACGGGAAAGCAAATGATTTTCGAAAACTGACAAAAAGTATGGAATCGACGTGGGCGCACGACGCGGCCGTCAATACCGTCAAACCTATACCTTTTTGATAACGATAACGAACGCCGAATGCATCTTGTCTAGGACCTCAGTTACTATTACTGCGAGCGTAAAAGACAAGGCTATATAGCTATATGGAATTTATACTTATAGTTCCCCGTGTGGTAGCCGGATTAGAATAGCGCCACTCCGTATCTTTCCGTGGATGTCGTAAAAGCCGACTAAGGTAATAAAGGCGTGTAGTACTGTTAGGCGATGAGCTTGCAACCTGTCACTAATACACTGGTAAACATCTTCGCCAAAGTGTGCAAAGTGTGGTTACAGAATTATCAAAAAGTTTTTATAGTTGTTAGAAATTCTGTAGCTCTGCCTACCCCACTCTGGGAATAAAGGCGTGAATTTATGTTTGTATGTATGTATGTATGAATTTATATAGCTTTGTCCTTTTCTCTCAGCGTAAACTGAACTGCATATGTCATTATAACCCCCTTGTATCCCAAAAAAATCAAAACGAGAAAACAGAATCTTAATTGCCCTGCTTAGACAAATGGCGGTATCTCATACAAAACTCCTGTAGCAAATGAAACCTTATTACTAACGCGAGAGAATTGAATCGGCTTTGGCTATTGAATTTGAGATACTGCCTATTGCCTTATGAGGGTAGTATAGGTGAGCCAGTCAATGCCAGAGGCGTATTGGTCCCCACTTTCCGCTAATGTGAAATTTTCCCAGTGCTAACTTTGTCCCACTATTTTGGGCTTCAGTTTTTGTTGGGTGGTCTGCGGCCGCTACCCGAGGATAAAGTGTTCGGAAGTTGGAGTTCGCCAGTTTTATTTTACAAATTGTTTTGTTGTGTTGAAACCCTGTCTAATATGTTGAGTGGGAAAGTTTATTTTCGGTTTATTTTGCAAAATAATTCACCAGATTCTTTTTTACATATTCTTTTATCTGAAGATAACTGGTCTAGTAAAAGCATTTTCAAGAGTAAGTTAAAGCGTTATCTAATTACCTGTTTCTTAAAAGCTGTATAAAGTCATTAAATTGAGTCAAATAATTTGTTTATTTTAATGAATTATAGATAAGATAAGATAATTATTTATTGTCAAAACTGTGTACAAATTATTATAATAAGATGTCATGCATTACAAAATAGACCCAACAGTTCATCCGTTTCGGACGTACAATACAATAGTTTTCAATAAATTTACAAGGGTATTCTTTTTGTAGTGGTGATTTTTATTTTAATCTTTAATTTTTCAGTAGCTTAGTTTTATTTTAATTAAAATAAGTTTAGTTTTTAAATTTGAATTGTAGATACGATTGTATTTTAATTCAGTACTTTTGTTATAAAACTTAATACAAAATAATTGATACAATAAATAAATAAATTATAAATTTACAAAGTTACAGAGATAATATTCATTTAGGTCATAAAAGCTCTAAGCATATATCAGTATATGTGGATACACATAGTTGTATTACATAGAAAATAATTTATAATTCAGTTGCTAAGCCAATATACATGCACGCTTCGCTAAGCAGTTTAGCAAAGCTATTAATATCGTTAATTGTGTTTTGTTTTTTTATAAACAATAACAAACAAAAAAAAGGATAAACGTAAGTTATTAATAGAACAATTTTTAACTTTTTGAAATAGATCCATAAGATGGAATCACAATTAAAGTCAGCTTTGAACCCGAAAGGAAAAATGCTGAATACTATATAACATCAATTATCTCCACAAAGATGTCCAATGTTTAACGGAGACGACATTAAATTGACTTGTCTTTCTTTGTTCTCAGATTAATTTCTGTTTGTTTTACTATTTGAGTTTTATATTTTGTTCAGGAATCGCATTTAACTAATGACGGATCATTTGATAATATTTATTTTTGGAAGCGTATAATGACTTCAATCTATTTACTTTTAGTTAGTTGTCTTTAAATAAACAGTTAATGTTTCTTAAATTGCTCGTTGTTAAATTTATAGACGTTGTCCAAGCATATTTTTAGGGTTCCGTACCCAAAAGGTGTCTACGGGACCCTATTAATAGCCTCTGTTATTTGTCCATCTGTCAGTGGGTGTCCTATAAACCGTAATACGTAGACAGTTAAAATTGACACAGAGTGTGTATTTCTATCGCTAAAATAATCAAATTAAACAATAAAAATTCACTTAGCTTCTGATCACTCAACTAATTATTAAAATTCGATAAAAGAATCGAATATTTGACACATTTCCTTGAGATTTAACCATTAGTTACGATATTAATTTAACCATTAGTTAGTTTAACTACAGGGGGGTTATTATGACATGGCTATGAAGTTCATTTTACAGTGAGCGTAAAGGACGGAGCTATTAGCAGTTACATAACTCTGTCCTTTTCTCTCAGCGTAAAATAAATTGCACGGATACGTCATAATAACCCCACTACTGGGGGGTTATTATGACATAGTTATGCAATTCTTTTTACGCTGAGAGAAAAGGACAGAGCTATATAACTGCCATAGCTCTGTCCCTTACACTCACCATAAAATGAACTGCATAGTTATGTCATAATAACCCCCCTGATCAAACAACAGGCCCTAAGTCGATGAAGTAACGCGAGTTTTTAAAAAGAACAACACTCGTATACTGAATAAAAACCGATAAGTCTTTTGCATTTTACTCTCTATCGAATCGTGTTGCCGGCAGCCACAGCCCCGCTGATGCAAATTTATTAATTTCATGTTGATTGATGCTGACATACATGCATCACAGCAGTATCTGCATGCTATCGTGTTCTGAAACACGTTCGCTGCCAGTGACACACGCGGCGTATTAAATTCATATGTGATGTCTATGTAGGGGCAGTGAATTTCTGAATAAATTCAGCGCATTCTTGAAACCAAATGTGATAAGTGTATACGTAGAGAGGATTTGATTTAAGTGTTGGGTTTAATTTGAATGCAGCATAAATAAATAAATATCAGGGGACAATGTCACACCAATTGACCTAGTCCCAAACTAAGCTCAAGGCTTGTATTATGGGTACTAGACAACGATATAAATACTTATATAGATAAATATATACTTAAATATATTGAAAACATCCATGACTCAGGAACAAATATTCGCGCTCATCACACTAATATATGCCCTTACCGGGATTTGAACACAGGACCGCTAGCTTCGTAGGCAGGGTCACTACCAACTAGGCCAGCGCGTCGTGAAGCATATTGTTGGTTAATAGCCCTGATTTATGTGAATATTAACTATAATTTCGGAGTTAACATCTTCTGGCAAAAATTTGCCTTTATGACAATATAGATTGTAGATTTTGCGGCGAGGAGGCGGAGACAATGAAACGCATAAGCACACGCACGGACTAATAATGAAAATCTTTGGCTGTGTCTACCCAGAACCAAACTATTTCAAGGCTCTGCCATTGCACTCTACTATCCGCTTTCTGGAAGGGGTGGAGGCAGCATTGTAGTAAGCGCTAAAAAACAGGGGTAATTACACAAAAGACCTCGTAGGGTCAAAGTGTATCCGTGGGGACCCCATCAAATAAGATAAGATAAGATAAGATAAGAACATCAACGCTAATTATGCGAGATGCTGCATTCGAAGAAACTTACGTCCGACCCGTCCTAATTGTCGCAGACAATACAAGTGTATTTACTCTGAAAATTATGCGGCGGTTGGATGAGGTGTCACAGACAGTCCCATAAACATTTTTTTTTAATCTTCCGGGTACTGATTTAAACGTGTGAAATTCGACTCTCTCGGTGAAAAATAAGATCTTGTCTATGTTTCAGTTTCCTCCAATGCAGTAATTTTATGCTTCTGGCATGATGGTAAGCAAAATCTATGATCCATTTGCATTTTGAAGCCTTCAATCTTAAGACTACACTCATAAGTTTACAGGTGTGTTGTGTACACTTAAATTGCCAAGCTTTTACCCCATTATGCTTCTTTTCAGCCAGGTAATAATAATCTGCATGGTGATTTTTTTACTAATATTTATTGAGTCTTACTAATATTTTTTGAAAAGATTATTTTTGGAATGTTTGTTTGCTTGTTTGTTGCACAGTTCAACGCATCAACCGATTCATAAAATGAGTCACTTAAATCGATAGATTAAATCTTGGTTACGGATGTAGAGTACTCGCCAGTAAATAGGGATTTATCCCGAAAAATTCGCGATAAATAATTCCACGCATACAAAGTCGCGAGAAACAGACAGCTATTTTTATGTCGCCACAACCTTCTCAACCGTTATTAATAAGGAATACAAGACTGAAGATGGCGCAGAATATTGTCTCACCACTCCTCACCGAGAGTCGTGCCGTTGAATAATTTACTTTGCCAATTACGTACCTGTGAGAGGTATATTTCAAAAATCACGCTTACTAAATTATGAGGGTCCCTTTGGTTTCCCCACAAATGTGAAATGTGACGCAGAAGTCGGGTGAGATTTATTCCTTTTTGAATGGTGGCTCAGGTACAGAAGTATCGGGGGTACCTTAAATCGTAACTTAGCCTTTGGAAATTGTTTATCGCATTTGTATATTCATACTCAGGTTGCATTCGACCAAACTGGAATAAGTTCTTGTACTTACCTAAATAAAACGCCGGTTTTGTATCGACATCTCTGAATCTTATTTCAAGGTTGGTGAAATACGGCCTAAAACTGAATAAATGAAATGGTAGGTCAATCTAACTATGTGAACAAATGTCGCCTAGGCTAAGTATATTGTCAAGTTACCATAAAATAATATTAAAAGTATAATTCAAAATCAAACTATGGAACAGGGGCTCTGTTCAACACGGTAAAAGGATATTGCTTTTGTCCCGTTATGGTATTTAACTCGGCGGCCATTACTGTCAAGTAAATAAGAGCTATCAAAACGTTGATAATGCAATAACACGTCAAAGCAACAAGATTATACCTTTTAGAATCATTCAATCATGTATTTAGTAATAATATATTAATCAAATACGACATGAAAACCATTGCAATATCGTACTAAAGTTATTGGTTTACTTTGTTATAATTTCCTGCTTTCATTTCCTAGTAGAGAAACGATATTCGTTTGCTTTCTTGAAATACAAATTCTCTGAATGCACAAAGATGGTTTGTTTATCGACCGGTTGTTATTTTACTGTCCCATTAAAATCCGTTGCTTCCCCCGCGATACATTTTCAATTTATTTTTATGTGTAGCTATAAAGCCGACTTTAGCGTAAATCGCTCTAGTTTTTTTGCCGATTTTACTTAGTGTTTTTTGCAGGCAAATCAATGTATAAACTTTTAGCAGGTTTAAGTTACACTTACTTTCTTGCCTTGCTTGACTTTGATTTTGATCCATTATAAAACACATGAAAATTCAGGAAAAAGTTTAAAAATTCCGCAGGTTGACATATTGATGTGCCAAAAGGTACGCTCGAACAAAAACTAGGTAAAATCGAAACGCTTTATTGCGCGTAAATTCGGTCTGAGACATTTTTTTTACGTTATGGAAAAAACCAACTAACATATCTTATGGAACATAAATATATATATTTACTATTTCTAAAACTGAAAGAAGAACAAAATAGGATCTTATAAGTGTAATAATATTTTGTTGTAAAATCTGCATCTTCTAAATTTTTATTCTTTATAGCTATTTATGTTGACGACATGCTTTCCCCCAAACGACCTCTTTTCATGGAGGTGTCAGTATTTTTTAAGAAAACGTCCACGTTCACCTCATCTCAAACGCTTGGGAACCATAACTCGACCCCTTAGCTTGTAGATGATTTACCGTTGTAGGTACCCTATGACCTTGGTTGTCTGCATCGACTCATAAGCGAGGAGTTCGTTATTATTTAACTTAAATTTATATGTATATTAAATATGAATACACAATTTAAACCCAATGATAATACAATGATGTCAAAACGCTGGTAACAGAGTTGACCTTTAGCAACAGGATCTTTCCTGAACTAATAGACCCACACAAAAGGAGGACTCTTTAGTCTGATCTCGAACTTGACGAAACTTGTTTAAAAATGGCAGAGCCTCACCTAAAATAATAACACCCTTGCAGTGCAATAAAATAACTTCATCCCTAGTTCCCCGAAACAACTCGGGACTACTCTTCTGGACATAAAAACTTTTATCATATTGCGCATACTGCATTAGGAGGTGAGCGACGAATAAAGTTTACTATTCAGCCATGACGAGTCTAGTGCCAACCGAATTAACTTTCGTCATTTAGAAGTGTTTTAAGGAGATGCCGTTTATTGCAGTGAAGTAAAAATAACTAATGGCTTGGGTTGTTTTTTAAGCACGAGGAAAGCAAACAAGTACACAGCACATCAGGAGGGTTATTATGACATAGCAATGCAGTTCTGTTTACGCTGAGAGAATAGGACAAAGCTATACAGTGTGTGACATCCATACGAACATATATTTTGACAACAGTTAATATGCATCCTAATTAACATAAAAACATGTGTATTGTTAACATAAAGTGTACTTTTTTTTTTCATACTAACTAATTCGCCACGCAATGTATCGGTAACAAAACTAACAACCGTAACAACTGACACTAACATTTGATTGCGTTCAAAATTCACTCTTAGTGACACCCTGACACCTTGTCAATTGCCTACATTTCGTTGACACTTTTGACAAGACCGCCAAAAATTATGATGACTAAGAAACTAACTCCGTAAGAAAAGTACCTAACTGCATAAAAGTTTCTCTTTCTGCACGGTCGATATGTGTTCGATCAAAAAATTAAACAAACGCTAAAAAGTAAAAAAAATATTTAATGCATTCAAAACTTAATCAATCTCGGCGATTCACTCGGCGAAGATAACGATGTTCGGTGTGACGTCCTTGCATTTGGATGCAAGTGGTGCATCGGCGTATTAAAGACTGATGCACGCTTTCAAAATTAGTGTCCTGTTGAAGTTTTTGAAATGCGTTAGTTATTCTGCTTCGAAGATCTTCGACAGATGTTTGTGGTTTTGAATACACTTCATTATTTACGGCCCCCCATAAAAAAAAGTCTAACATCGTAAGGTCCGGTGAACGGGCCGACCAACACGTTGAGGCCCAAACCTACCTATCCATTGGTTTCCAAATAAAGCGTTCAAACACGCACGCACGCGAACTGATGAGTGTGCAGGAGCTCCGTCCATTTGAAACCAAGTTAGCACACGTTCTTCTTCTGGCAACGAGTTGACATAATTAGTTAATGGACCATTTAGCAATTCCAGGAATTTTTCACTATTAAGATTCCCGTCGATAAACACTGGTCCGATAATACGGTCACCATGAATGGCTGCCCAGACGTTTACCGCCCATCGGTATTGATGGCCGGTCTCTTTTAGTACATGCGGATTCACTCGTGCCCAATAGTGTGTATTTCGCTGGTTCCACACGCCGTTCCGAGTAAATGTACTCTCGTCAGTCCAAATAACTCTTGAGGTAAATTGGTGGTCGATATCGTGTTTACTGAGTATCCACTGACAAAATGTTAGACGTGGCACCAAATCCCCAGGCAATATTGCGTGTGCCTTCAAAAATTTGTAAGGGTGTTGTAAGTCTTTTTTCAGAATCCTATGAACTATTTTGTGGTTCATTTCAAAATGTCGCCCGGCATTTCTTGTACTGCATTCTGGATATGCAGCAAAATGTTCCAATATTCTTTCATCATTTTGAACATGAAGATGTGGACTATTTGTCGATGTTACGATTCTCCCAGTAATGGGCATGTCTTCCCGGACACGCTGCAAAGCACGGACTATGACTCTGGGGTCTTGAGGAATGCGACGATTTGGGAATCGCTCCCGATACAACGTTAACGCTTGATTAGCACTTTGCCCAGCTTCGCCGTACATTAGGATCATATCCGCCAATTCTTGCGAGCTATACGATGAAGGTCTTGGCATTTTGTCAAGAAAATTGACATGACAATTTCATGGAAAAAGTCAAGGTTACTACACATTTTAATTCAGCCTAAGTGCATCCCGCCACACCAGCCAGTGCACTGTCTAAAACGATTGATTTAAGTAGGTAATTTAAACTAAGAAGGCGGAATCACAGTAATTTTGTTCAGGCACCGATTGACAACTTCACATTCATTGAGTTGAAGTGTCAAGATAACATCGTGTTTGTTGATAAACACAGTTCGTAATCAATTTAATAATACATGTTTGAGACTAAGCAATTGATTTCCTAAGAGGTGATAATTGATATTTTTTTATGAGCAGTGAATTTTGATATCAGTCTGGTACAGTGACTAAATTTAATGTGTTTCGATGGTGACTAAGAATTGTCGATGTAAATTTGTTTTGCTTTACATGTGTGGTATGTTTTTAAATCTCAGTATTTTCTAGTAGTGGATAATTCAGGAAACAAGTACACGTCGACTTGAAACAACGGTTATGTTTTCATTGAATTAAAATGGAAATGAAACATTCTGCTTACACATTTGCACATATTGCATTTTGCATTACATTGCTGCTCGAGAAAATTTAAAAAAATTATAACTCTTTATCAGATAATGTAATTGTTATATTTTTTCGATAAAACCGTTCACAGCATCTAAAGCTATAGTTACTTACAATTTATGTTCTTATGGATGTCACACACTGTATAACCTCTGCCCTCTGCTCTGTCCTTTACGCTCAACGTAATATGAACTGCATAGCTACCTCATAATAACACCTCAGAGCCTCTATTCGTGGACCTTTTACGGTATTGTTTTTAACTCGGCCGGCTTACTGTCAAGTAAATAAGAGCTGTCAAAATTCGATTACAGGACAAAGACGATATGGTTTTTACCACCTGTGGTTTTCACCGAGCGGTCCCAACGGAAGACCAGCGTTGTCTTCACAGCCAGCACTTAGTGAGTTGGGACCGTTTCAAAACAATTTCACTGTCTTTTTTATTTTCCTTAATTTTTAAATGTTATTATTTATGTGCGTTATTATTGTAAATAAATGTATTTCATTCTTCCTCACCTAGAAACTCGGGAAAGGGCCTTATTTTACGTAGGTTTACCTTATCTTTCTTCGATAATATATAAATCAAACTGTTTACGTTACGATAGCTCATGCTGACATGAAAATTAGAGAACAGGAAGCTATAACTGGGGACAATCACATTTGCTATTACGTGATTCTAAATGCATTGCGAACTCTGGAAGATGGAATAACTCAAAGTCGAAAGCAGTAATGTAACCGCTATGCGGCAGGTTAGTGGATAAAATGGTGGTTACAATCAGCACGTACCCTACACATGGTTTTTTTCATGTCACAGAGAAGGTGAATGAGCACACAGGTCACCAGATGGTAAGTGGGATCTGCATTTTTAAGACCACAATCTTAAGATCAAAATCCATTGCCAACCTTGAGAACTAAGATGGAATACCTCTATGCTAGTGATTCCACCGGTTGTATCATCACACGGGATCACAACGTTAAAGAATAAGGTTGGTGTTTACAATCAGGACCAGGTCCTACCACCTACAAAGTTTTATACAAAATTTGATCCATTCTATCTTGGGGTTGGCATCGTACTTGTAGTATTGAATCAGTAAGTAAATTTAAAAAAAATCCAAACCCCACTTTTTATCAGGGGCCTATTGCGTAATAAAGTACAAGCTCAATAATATTTGTATAAATCCATACAAAACCACTTTCATTTAGCAATCGGCCCCAGTTATCCCAAACGCTTGTTTGCTTTTCCTAAGCTATAAAAAAATGAAAAATAACTGCAACCTGCAAGTAAACGCTGTTTTTTTGCTTTTTCACTTGAATTGTGGCACTAACTTTAGTATCAATATCAAAACAGTTTTGCGGTAAAATTATTTTGTAAAAAAAAAGTTGTTCAATTGAACGTTGTTTTCGTTACATGCTGTATATCAAAACGATGCACTAAGCTTCAAGGCTGGACATCATAATGTTGGTTTTTGCTGAACTAAACCGATTAGCACACTTAATCCCAGTTTCAAACTAAAAGTTTAGTTCAAACACACTGTAAAGCTTATAGGTAAAGCTCTTGAGGGTCGCGTTGTTTGTGTGTTGTAAAACTAACGGGAGCCTGTTGCTTTCCATTTTTTGTGGTTATAATTATGTTTATTTTATTAATTGAGTGTCTTAATTTGTATGTACCTAGGAACCGTCATCTTTAAAAAAAACTTATTTTACGTGAGAATAATAATTAATTTGAAAAAGTAACAATTTAAATAATAATTGACGATAGTCGCGATAGCCTAGTTTTGGTAGTCCCTGCCTTCGAAGCTAGCGGTCTCGATTCCCGGTAGTCATGGATGGGTTCTATGTTTTCAAGTATTTATTTCTCTAAATGAGTTTTTATATTATCGTTGTCTAGTACCCATAGTACAAGCCTAGAGCTTAGTTTGGGATTAGGTCAATTGGTATGACGTTGCCCCCGTAATATTTTTTAAGTACACATACATACATAAACTCACGCCTTTATTCCCAGAGTGGGGTAGGCAGAGCTACAGAATTTCCAACATCTATAAAAACTTTTTGATAATTCTGTAACCACATTTTGCACACTTAGGCGAAGATGTTTACCAGTGTATTAGTGACAGGTTGCAAGCCCATCGCCTAACAGTACTACACGCCTTTATTACCTTAGTCGGCTTTTACGACATCCACGGAATGATACGGAGTGGCACTATTCTAATCCGGCTACCACACGGTAAACCACACGGTACCACGGGTAAGTAACTTAAAAAAATGCACATAATATCTTTCATTGAATACAAAACGGACACATTCCAAAATTAGTCAGTGTTGCATTTTAAAATTAGAAGCTGTTCGCATAAGATTTTCAATGCAAGAGCAAATTATTTTGGAATGTGTCCGTTTTGTATTCAATGAGCGATATGCAGAAGCAAACTCAAATCGATATAATTAGAACCTAATTAATGTTTATTCCCAGTTACTGTGAAGTTACAGACTACAGTAAACTTTTTTATTGTCATTTGTGGCAAAACTACCTTTAGTAGGTGGTTGTGTACTTTACGACAGCGTAATTAAGAATCCGATTAAAGACAAAATAAGTATTTTTTAAAATAGTAACACTATCAATATTTGTTGTAGTTTAATTTCTTTAGTTTGAGTTCTAGAACAATTAGTTTACACCGCCTGCCATATCTGCGTCCATAGCTATTTCTCTGTCAAAGGTTATCTGGCAGAAATCGCTATTTAGGGGTAAGATCGTCTGTTTTATAACTATAATTGAAATGTTCTGTTCTTGTTTTTTTTTTGGGGTTCAATAAAGGGTATCTGTATTGTATTATACGTAGCTATACATTTTTTAGTATGTACCTGCGTAATACAGACTGGAATGGTATAATTTTTTATTGCAATGAATCATAGATCTTGTTCAAAAATAACAAAACGATGGATAGTAAAAAGCTAAAGCAAACTCTAAGCGTTACACTTCTGACGTTGATACTTGTTGTTTTTCGAGGTAGTTTCGAGCATGGTCCAAAGCATGGGCAGTTTTCAAAGTTCAGTTCTTCAAAATAAATTAAAATGAACGCCTGTTAATGCTTGACTGATTATTAATTGTCTTTCTTGGAAACATAGCACTTTCTAAAATTGAAAAAATCACTATAATTATCAGTAAAAACCACGCATTGCATAATAGTAAATGTGATTAAAAGTGGTCAGAATAACCCCAACTATCATCCCTTAAAACCCCTATATCCGACTGAAAAACACCCTGTATAATTTCATAACGTTATTCAAAATAAGCTCTTAAGCTCTTAACATATCAACAAGCGTGACTTTGATATAGTGCACCCAAAAAACACCACAGTATCATCATCACCATCGTCATTTCAGTTCACATCCACCCAGTGCAGAGTAAAAGCCTCTTCATTTTCACGCCACTATGCTAAATATGATAAATTTTGTTTTTTTAAACTACTTTCATCTTAAGAATAATCTTCGATGATCCTATTCTTAAAAGCTATCTATATTATAAATGTATGTATCGATTAACACACAACCAAAAGCGCTTGGCCTAAGAACAACATTTGGAGGTAGTGGTGGAAAGAATTTTCCGAAAATCGACCCCCAACGGGAAGAAATAGGACTAGTGGGCAACTAATTTTACGCGTACGTAAGTCGCGCGTCCTATAGTATGTTACCAGAGGGGCTATTGCTTAACGCACTCGCATTCGCAATCGGTTTTCATTTTGAAAATCGAAAACTGGTCTGCATACAACATGAAAACAATTGTTTCGCTTGAAGTCCATTGCGAGGGCCCAGGCAAGATGAACTACGCTAGCTCGTTTCTCTTCATTTAGTTTTTAAGCCAATCGCGTCACTGGTAGATGACGTGATACGTAAAGTCACGTGATGTGCCAGAGACGCGATTGGTTTAAAAACTAAACGAATAGAAACGATAGTTAGAGTAGCGCATCTTGTCTGGGCCCTTTGATCACGTAAATGGACATCACAGCTCCCCCTTATCCGCATGAAAAATTCACACAATCATGAGAACAGCCTTTACGTTTCTTTTATTATTGTTGACCTATAAGAAATAAGTGCGGAACGTGCCCAGCCCGCTGCCGTATTAAACGAGTCTCATAAACTCGTAAATGTAAAGAGAACGGAGGTAAACAGAAGACACGTTTTTGTCCAATAAAGCGTGAATTATTGAGTTAGGAAAGTTGGTAGCATGATTTATATTTTATGGATACTTTTTTATGCACACTTATTACCTTTTTATTTTTTCCTGGTATATCAGTTTTCCATGTAAGTATTTCGGTTTTACGCTGAAATAATAAAACAGTTAGGAAAAGGTTAGGTTGGGATCTTGTAAACCAAGGCAACTACCGGAGTCGTTGGCGTCGAGGTGTCCCAGCTGAATGCGCTTGTTAGTGGTCGCATGGCACCTCCCCGAAGCACGCAGATGGTTTACCGCTGGCCTTTTAGTGGGTATTCCGCCCGTACCCACCCACCACATAACCACTCCAGGTCCCGGTGGACCTGAATGGTATGCGCAAATGCCCCCAGCGAAAGTAAAAGTTAAAAGTTTAGGACCTTGTACAGCCTCTGTACAGCGGCTTCTTCCACTATGACCAAATTACAGTTTTCGATCTTTATGCGGTGGAAGACTATATCACATCAATCCCTCGCATACTTTTCAAATGGGATTGTAGTTGTAGGTATATTTCGGGCAGTTAAGAGTGAAATTTCTATGGATCTTTTAGGAAGAAATCAAATCTTGCATCCGTTCCTTTGTGGCCTTTTGTGGTTGTAATGCTCTATCCCAAGAGTATAAGCATATTAATTTACAAAATACCAAAATTTATGCAATCGCGTCATATTAACTTATATAGGTATATATCACCACCTTATCCATTAACCTACCGCCAAACAGCAGTGTTCGCATTGTTGTGTTCCGGTTTGGGGATAAGACAGCCGGTGAAATGACTAGCATAGAGGCATTCCATTTTAGTCCTCAGGGTTGGCAACGCATTTGCAGTCTTAGGATTGCATTGCAGTCTTGTGAATGCGAATGTCTATGGGTCACAATTTCCACTTACCATCAGGTGGCCTGTGTGCTCGTTTGTCTTGAATATATACGAATATCAAGGGTACAATCTGACACAAATTGACCTAGAGTGCCAAACTAAGCTCCAGGCTTGTGTACTAGAGGTACTAGACATCAGTAAACATATTTACATAGAAAAAATCATAGTTATTTAAATACAACAGTGAACATCCTGCTAGTATTTTCCCATACCGGGAATCGAATAAGGGGGGGGGGGGGCAGCTTCTAGACAGGGACAATCCTAATATGGATTTTGTCCTCTGTTTCCACATCAGATGATAAGTATAACCTATGAAATACAATCATGATTTTTTTTCAACGTGCCTTCCCAAAAGAAAACAACAGGTGAAACCGCTTAAGGTAGGTACATTAACAAGGTTTACAAAGTGCTGTTTAATTTTGCATGTGAAATATTGCTTATTTTCGCAGGGAGAAAATAACATTAACCTACTTCCACCTATTTGCCTAAAACGGAGCATTGACACAGACCCCTTTGATACCAAATTTCTCACATAATACTTTAGGTAATATTTTCTCGAATGGGGGGTTATTATGAGATGGCTCTGTAGTTCATTTTACGGCGAGCGTAAAGGACAGAGCTATAGAAGTTATATAGCTCTGTCCTTTTCTCTCAGCGTGAATTGAACTGCATAGCTAATAATCCCCCTGGTTCTATTTTGCGCTAGCTAGTTAAAAGTTAATTAAATGTCAGTCCAGCATTCCACCCTGTTTCGTAGGATTATAATATACGGACCAACATTCGAGATTAAAGCAAAGTGCAGGCTTAAAATGTAAAACTCAGATTTCAACTAACGAGTCCGCGAACGAGTTTTTAACGTGTAGACTAATTAATTTGGAATTCGTTGCTTGATAATTTATGAATATTTTTTGCGTTCGTTAGCTAAAATATAACAAAATGTATTCAATAAAAATGGGGTGTCGTCACGTTTTAACACGTTGTACTCGTGTCAAAGTGTCTAAATAATTTATTTTTTATAATTCGCTGGTACAGTCGACTCCTAAAAATATTAAGTATAAACTAAAATCCCACTTTGTCAATAAACTGTAATGTTTGTGGGTAGAAGTGTAGTTGTACTTGTGTTGTAATTATTAGGCATATACATTTATTGTAATTTAGAGCGTTCTATCCTCGCACAAACCCTTAAGTGGTCTATGAGATGTTTTTTCAATGTAAAATTTGTACTTGTTTTGAAGCACGATAAATAAGGAAAAAAGAACGTGTAGGTATCCACTTTTTCACCTCATTGCATTGTAATAAGGTACAAAAGCGGATACATCTCATCTCTTTGTAATCGACTGTACGTACGATCTTGGTCGTCATAAGCACCCAATGCTATGTAATGCTGACGGGAAATTATTGCTGACAATCAGAGCGTCAAAAAAGAAATTACAAAAACAAAGAATTAATGTTACTGGAATATACATGACATGTCAGAGTTCATGCAAATAACGATTATTGGATTAATAAAAGACAGTGTTTTTTATTCCTTATTCAGTAGAGGATTTAAATTGTAATGTGTTTAACTAATTTCATTAAATCATGGTAATATGTGTCATTATTTTGATTACCTAATGGCCAAACATAGTGACACTTGACGATGCGCTGGCCTAGTGGGTAGTGACCCTGTCTACGAAGCTAGTAGTCCTGGGTTCGAATCCCGGTAAGGGCAGATATTTGTGTGATGAGCGCGAATATTTTTTCCAGAGTCATGGATGTTTTCTATTTATTTAATTATATATTTCTCTATATAATTATTTAAATCGTGGTCTAGTACCCATATTACAAGCCTAGAGCTTAGTTTGGGATTAGGTCAATTGGTATGAAATTGTCCCCTTATATTTATTATTATTATTATTTTATAACTTAACCACTTTTACGATTAACCCATTATCTATATTTCACAAATAAATAAATCGATTGATACATACATACATACATACCTTCACGCCTGTCTCCCAATAGGGTAGGCAGAGATTATGGAACGCCAGGTGCACCGATCTAAACACTCAATTTTCGCTTCCTCTACATTCATCAATCTCTTCATGCACGTACGGCGGTTTCGGGTGCAATCGATTGATTGACTGATTAAAGTCTCAAACCAAACGAATATTATGTTTTAAAACGACCACCCTGATATAAGAATATCTACGAAAAAATCGGTTTGAAATCGTTCACATTTCGAAGCGATCTATTCAGTTCTTCCCACTTCAGTAATTGCGCGCTATACGTCACTCTTATACAGGGTGCCCTAGAGTTGTAGACGCAGTAATCCTGGCGACCGCCACTGTATTTGCGTTGACAACCGCTTAGTCAACGTCCCCGGAGATGAATCAAGTCCGGAGTGCATTAAGGCTGGATTCATATGTGGGGGTGGTTAGCGGGCTCATAGATAAGACGGTCTTATTTATACGATAAACAGATGCTAGGGAAAGAGGGACTAAGACCCGTATTAATAAACTCATCTTGGCTGAGATGCGCGTCACAAGATACGTCAAAGTAAACGTCAAACCATAGAACACTGTCATTTTTGACACGTCATCTCAAGACGAGCATTAGAGTTGAGATTAGTTTATTAATACGGGCCTAAGTTGAAGGCACGCTCTCTGAGAGTTTTATTTGAATAGGATGCTTTGATGAAATATATTTGGTAAGTTTAGTTTTCAAAACTTACACGACTCGTCCCTATTTTAGTTACCGTTAAGTTACGAGATTTAATTTGGTACAGTCAAGGACTTTAATTGTTATGCCACTATGGAACCGTGTCGCATAACGTTGATCATTAATTTTAGCGTAATTTCTTTCATATGGTTTGACGCTGTCATTATGACAGGGTTCCATAGTGGCTTAACAATTAAAGTCCTTGACTGTACCCTCCTTAGGTCCAAAGTCAATCTGACATTCTATAACAATAAGGTTGAGTTTCCTAAAAGTTACAAATGACTTGACATCTCTAATGACATTGACGACTTCAAGCATATTTTTTTTTAAATGGGTCCTAAATTAACGCTCGTGACCGTACTTACTCGTATATTTACGCACCCTGTTTAGGTAAATTGAAAACACCGGTCAAATGCGATTTGGACTCGCGCACCGAGGGTACCGTTCCGCCCCACAGTAGGTATTATCATATTAGGTTCAATTTATTACGATTCCTAATCGAAATTTTTTAGTATTTGTAGATTTTTTCCAGGGTTTGTACAGTCAAGGACTTTAATTGATCATTATGGAACCCTGTCATAATGACAGCGTCAAACCATTATGAAAGAAATTACGCTAAAATTAATGATTAACGTTATGCGACAGGGTTCTATAGTGGCTTAACAATTAAAGTCCTTGACTGTACTATAATCATACCCAATTGGACTCTTGTATGTTTTGCCGTTTTTACGAAAAAACACGTTAAAGGAACGTTTTATGTATGGAGACCCCTTTATTATTTCACTTCTTATTTTTTTTATTTCTTGGAAAATTCACCAAACACATATTCTGAAAAAAATCCTGCTATCTGTTACGGTTCCAAAGATACAGCTTTCTAAAGTTAGAACGGACAGCTTAGGCATATAAATAGGGTTCCGTTGGACTGCCTTCGGGAACGGAATCTTAAAAAGTATAAGAGGTTTATCGTAGGAACTAATTAAAGAAAAACCAACATTTTCCCAAACTTTTTTGGTGAACTATGAATAAGTAGGTAAGCCGTTTGTTTCAAGGTCTTAGAGAACACAATTTATAATTTGTTAGTCCTGTGAAGGCAGTACGGCGAATATCCTTGTGATACTTGGGATAAAGACTTAAGGTGATGGGGAAGAAGAAGATCTCTGCCAGTATTTATTACTTGTGTACTTTAACTATAAGGACGTTAGTTTTATATATCTTGCTTTCTCAATTATCATATCAACGGGTGCTAACGATAACTGAAGAAGCATGCTTAATGTGAACTTAGCCGACTAAAATACGATGTCGCTCGTTTGTATAATTTACACCCCCGCGGTCCAACAATAATGTCTACCATAAAAGTAAGTCGAGCAACAGCATTGGTAAGTTCAGACTCAGCTACCTAAAGACTGCGCAAGTCATAATGAAATCAATCCTTGTTCATATTCAAATACTCATGGAGAGAAGGGTAAGACAGTAGTAGGGTGATATTGGGGATTCTGGATCATTTTTTCCTCGCTGCGCTCGGATGATCCAGAATCCCCAATAGATCTTTCGGTCTGTGATTCAGAATGTAATTTGTAATATAGGAAGCCTGGTTTCATTCAGCGAAATGTAGGTTTACCAGTTTTATTATCAAAAATTTCTGCAACAAAAATACTTAGTAAAAAGAGGCAAAACCGGAGTGCCGTATATTTCAAGTTTACTATTTCTCTTGTCTGTTTACGGCACTCCGGTTTATTTTTATACATTTTATTTCTTTCCACTTTGCATTTCATTTTGTTCCCATTAACACTTTCCGACAACCATTATCGTACTAATGTAGGATAGTCCCAAACAGTTTTCTGGATTGGCCAATTCCATACTAATTGTTTAAGGACAGGTGGTCTTTCGAAACGTTCCAAAGGGGCGCCTCCTCCGTACTGATTTTTACTCAACCAATATAATGTCAGTACGTTAATCTATATATACGCCCGATTTTAAAAACTTTGATAGCACGATTTAGATCTTTTTCAATAATTAATATCAAATCAAAATGATAACTACAAACTTTTTTTGGTTTCAAGCTCTCTTCAGTTCTTATTAAAAACCACATTAATACAAGCGTCGATTAAAGTGAAATACATTAATTATTCTAACATTTGTATATTATTCAAGTCATGAGAGATTGTTACGACATCTATTAAGAAAGATACTTAACATCTGCTAATCAGACATAGAGTAATCGGATGGCAAGTGACTCACGCGCTGCGATGCGGTTAGTAAGAACTGCGCTAATCAATGTTATTGTTTAGCGTAAGGTGGCGTTAACGTTAAAATTCCGATCGTGAACTGAAACGTTAATAAATAAATCGACTGAAATTATTAGGTTATAACATGGTTAATTATGTGTGTTTGATTACGATTCTCGCTAGAGTCACAATTATGATGATATTTTATTAAATAACGAACATTTTCTATATTTTATTTAAACCATAAAAGTATGTTACGATATCTATTTAAATCAGTTATCATCTTTATTGCTAATCGGACAAGAAACTCAAACGCTGTGTTTACTGTTTACTTAGAACTTTGCTAATCAATGTTAAGATGGCGTGATGAATGCAATAATAAACGACATCTATCTAAATCAGGTGTCAACTTTATTGCTAATCGATCAAAAACTCACGCGCTGTGTGTAATGTTCACTAAGAACTTTGTTAATTAATGTTAAGATGGCGTGATGAATGCAATAAAATAACCATTGCATAGCATGCTGCATGACATGTAAATATTAGGAAACGTAAGTAATTCCTTGCTGTAATTCAAGTTCATTCTTCATGTGATTCGAAAATATACCTACGTACGTGTTTTTCTTTCTTATTTTTTTAGCTGAAGGCGTTAAACAACTTCAAAGTAAGTAACAGCGTCAAAGTAAGTACAATCTGTCGCTGCTGTCTTACAGTTTAGACAATGTCTGTTTTATATTTTCCTTAAAAGTAAATCTTCATAGTTAAGCTTCATTCGGTACATAGGAAAGCAAGTACATGCTGCTACCAAATACGAATACGGTTTCAGATTAACGCGGCTAGCTGGCGCCGCGCCTTATGTGTAAAGGATTGGGATTGATTCACAATAATTAATATTTTGAATTCTAAAAGACGGGCGTCTGTAGTGCTGAATTAAGGTTTGATTTTGTTTGGACAATCTCATTTGAAATAAAAATATATTACTAGTAATTTTTATTTGGTAACATCTAAATGCAGCCTTAGTTTATAGGGTTATAAATGGAGCATCCTTTTATTTGAGCATTCAATTCGCAGCAACAGTGCAGTGATAAAGGTGTCCAAAGTCTGATTAAAAGTTGCAGCAAGTATGTACGTATTTTTTTTTTTATAATATTACTATCGTTGATTAATGTGTTTGTTTAGTGAGTCTTATTCAAATATGTTTAATGATAATAGGTCGTCAGCGTTCAATCTGTTTGACTCCGATGAGGAGATCAGTGCTGCGTAGCAACAGCCTGCATCTACGAGTTCGAAAGTGAAGACGGTAAACGCGAAGCAGAGAAGAACAAAGAAGGCGGCGGAGCCATCTGCAGCGGAACTGCGGGGCTGTGATTCAGACCTGGATGGCACAGCGAATGCATCAGCTGCTAAACCGAAAAAGAGACGAGTCGCTGCGTTTT
The DNA here is from genome assembly GCA_963966035.1 of Acleris laterana. Taxonomy (NCBI): domain Eukaryota; kingdom Metazoa; phylum Arthropoda; class Insecta; order Lepidoptera; family Tortricidae; genus Acleris; species Acleris laterana. Next base: position 4,397,883 of record OZ014452.1, read on the forward strand.
TAGATTCCGAGGTAAAATGCCTATTGTTTCTCAAAACATTCTTCGGGGACATGATAGCTTAGTTGGTAGTGACTGTGCCTATGAAGTTAGCGGTCCCCCGGGTTCAAATCCCGGTAAGGGCAGATATTTGTGTGATGAGTGATGAACACAAGTATTTGTTCCCAACTCTTGGATGTTTTCTATATATATTAAGTATTTATTTATCTATATAAGTTTCTCTATTGTTTTATTAGTTGTTATATTAAATTAGTGATTGACTAACAAAGATACTCACAATTAAGTTTTTCTATAGGTACACGCTTATTTTTATAATTTAAGCGGTTTTCTTAATAGTATTTATATAGGTGAATAATATAAGATTACTAAAAAATTTCAGGGTGAGGAAGATGAGCCGATCAGAGCCGCTCCGCTACGAAACTTTCTGACGCGGCGCACGGGCTCGGGATACACGCTGCAGCGAGATCCCAGCCGGCGCGGCGAGTACTACGTCGAACTTCGAGTCTTCAACACGCGCGAGCTCGAGCCGGTGGCGACGGAAGCAACCAGGTGGAAACACGCCTTTTTTACATTTAAAGGGGCTGTAGATAACAATAGCCCCGTTTTCAAAGCGGTTAGACAAGTTGGTCAGGCTGCTAAACAAGAATATAAGGGCATACAACCTGTGTTGTACCCGTCAAATACTTTTTGATTTTAGTGATATGTGTTTGTAATCTACTATTTTACAGTCGGTTTACTGCCAAATTTAAAACTTTTACAGTCACGTTAGAAAAACAAAGCACATCTTAGAACAAATACAGTAAAAAGATGTTCTTTTGCAATGTATGTAATGTTTCTGTTCCAAAATTAGCAGCACATAAAAAGACCAATATCCACAAGTCTAATAGTTTATTAAGTACGCGGCTTGAAAACGTTTATATAATAGCTAACGCTTTTCGAAATAGAATAGTTAGTTATAAAGTCAATCCCTCAAACACGAATATTACCCCAGATTCATTTTTATGTGAAAATTCTGATATAGCACAACAACTTATTAAAGATTCATTACAAAAGCATGTCTCACTCAAAGTGAATTTGGAACTTTTTGTAAAGTATTGTTTGCCAAAAAATGGTGAATGTTCCATTAAGTCATTTAACACGAAATATGATATAGTTTTGCAGAGTACAGACGTTTTATCATTATATAAATCACTTGCTGATGTACTAATTACTAAATGTACAGAATTTGAGCTCTCCGAATCAGGATGGTCAATCGAATCAGTTAGTCACCTAGAGATAAACATAGTAAAATACAATCCTTTGAGAGCTGGATCGTATATACCATTACCAAAACATATCGCTAATACAAAAGCTTGTTTAAATATAAATAATGATGATAAACAATGCTTTCTATGGTCCATAATGGCTCATTTGTATCCTAGCAAGGTTAACTCAAATAGAGTTTCATCTTATCCCAAATACCAAAATATTTTAAACACTTCCGGCATGACATTTCCGCCCAGCATGCTCGATATAAAGTGGTTTGAAGCCAACAATACAGATATTAGTTTTAACATCTATGGTTTAACCAAAAATGGTAGCGTTACGGGTCCTTTATACAAAACCGCTAATCGTAAATTACAGCACATTAACTTGTTATTAATAACTAAAAAAAGTAAGGCACACTTTTGCCTAATAAAAAACTTTGAGAAACTTGTTCGCAAACAGATAACTAAACATAAATCTAAGATACATTTGTGCGAAGATTGTTTTTTATATTTTTCAACAGAGGCAAAATTAATTCAACATAGTTGTGCAGGGGTACAAACTGTTTTACCAGAGACAAATACGAGCCTTTCTTTTTCTAATTTTGAAAGAACTCAGGAGGTACCAATTGTGATCTATGGTGACTTTGAAAGCTTATTACGAGAGTATTCAGATAAAAGTAAATCTATGTACGTGGAAAATATTCAATTGCATGAGGCGTCTTGCTTTGCATATTACATTTGTTGTAGAAGTGATCCTTATTTAAACGACTATGTTTCTTATCGCGGTGCTAACTGTTCGAAAAAGTTTGTAGAGTCTATATGTAATGATGTGCAACGATTGTACTCAATATTATCTGTTAGCAAACCTATGATTCCGCTTACGCTAGAAGAGCAGCTATCATTTGAAACTAGCACTGTTTGTCATATTTGTAGAGACAAGTTTTCGTCTAAGGATAACATTGTAAAGGATCATGATCACTTCACAGGTAGATATAGAGGGCCCGCTCACAATAGTTGTAATTTAAATTCAAAAACTTGTCCATTTATACCAATCATTTTTCATAACCTTTCCGGATATGACTGCCATCTGTTTATTAATGAACTCACAAACGTATGCGGTCGAATAAACCTTATCCCGAAAAATAAAGAAAAGTATATTTCATTTACGAAGTTCATTCCAATAGACCAGCAAAATGTAGCTCAACTAAAATTTATTGATTCTTTCAACTTTTTGAGTTCAAGTTTAGATAATTTAGTGAATACAATGCAAAAAGATGATTTCCAACATCTAAAATCATTTTTTAGAGATGAGATCAAATTTGATATAGTGAGAAGAAAGGGTGTCTATTGTTACGATTATATAAACTCTTGGCGGCGATATGAAGAAACCCAGTTGCCTCAGGCATCCAATTTTTTTAGTAAGCTCTCATCAGAATCTGTGTCCTCTGAGGATTATAATTATGCCTTACATGTTTGGGAAACTTTCGATATTAAGAACTTAGGAGAATATACAGATTTATACTTGAAATGTGATGTGCTTTTATTATGCGACGTTTTTGAAAAATTTCGAAGCATGAGCCTTAAGTACTACAATCTTGATCCCTGCTATTACGTATCGTCACCATCATTAAGTTGGGATGCGATGTTATTATACACAAAAGTAAAATTGGATCTTCTCTCCGATATAGATATGTATCAAATGCTGGAAAACGGGATAAGAGGAGGTCTTGTTCAATGTTCGCGTAGATACGCAAAGGCGAATAATAAATATCTTCCAGATTTTAACATTAATGAACCGAACAGCTTTTTAGCCTATTTAGACTGCGTAAATTTATATGGATACGCAATGATGCAGCATCTGCCAACCGGAAATTTCAGGTATCTTAACGATGAAGAATTAACAAACTTTAACGTTGAAAATCAGTCAAGCGATTCTGATACCGGTTTTATACTTGAAGTCGACCTTCACTATCCTGTTGAACTTCACGAGTCTCATTCAGATATGCCATTTGCAGCTGAAAAATTTACTCCCAGAGGAAGCAAAAATAAAAAATTAATTGCTAGCCTCTATGACAAACATAGATACATTATTCACTATATGCATTTAAAAGAGTGTTTGAAAAATGGTCTTATTTTGTTAAAAACGTATAAAATTTTAGCTTTCGATCAAAGTAACTTTTTAGAACCATACATATCTTTAAATACCACCTTAAGACAAAATGCTACCTCAGATTATGAAAGGGATTTTTTCAAAAAGCAAAACAATTCAATATTTGGCAAAACGATTGAAAATAAAAGAAAGCAGGTTGATGTAAAACTTGTTAATGTCTGGAAAGATGATTCAAATAACACAAATAAGTTTTGCGGTGCAGAAAAATACATAAGTGCTCCCAACTTCAAAAACTTGGCAGTTATATCCGATTCATTAGTAGCAATTCAGTTGCAACAAACTAAAATCGTTTTAGATCGACCCATATACGTAGGTTTCTCTATTCTAGAAATAGCCAAAAGTCATTTGTATCGCTTTCATTATGATGTAATGAAACGTGTTTATAAAAATAAAATTCATCTTTGTTATACGGACACTGATAGTCTTTTGTATTTAATTCATACGGAAGATTTTTATGAGGATCTCAAAACACACATAAAATATTTTGATACTAGCAATTTTGATGTTAACAATATATTTAATATGCCCTTAGTGAATTGTAAAATTCCAGGATATTTTAAAGATGAAATGGGGGGTGAGATCGTGAAGGAATTTGTAGGTTTGAGAGCAAAACTATATTGCATAGATACCCAAATTTCGACAATTAGGAAAGCAAAGGGAATAAAAAAGTGTGTTACAAAAAAACTTAATATTAATAAATACAAAAACGCTTTATTTCAAAACGAATGTATTAGAGATAATATGTGTGTAATAAAATCTAAAAATCATAAAATTTTCACGCAAAATATCAATAAGCTAGTTCTTACAAGGGATGATGATAAGAGGTGTGTATTAAAAGACAATGTTTCGACTTTGCCTTGGGGACACTACAAATTGGCTTTTTAATGTAGCAGCACTGTAAAGTAGTAGAAATTTACTGCTAATATATGACTTGCAACATTTTTATTCTTTTTATAATAACAAGAAATTTAGGTGCTAATATACGACTTGTAACGTTTTTATTATTTTTATAATAACAATAAATTTTTGAATGTATGTCTATTGTTTTCTTTCATTTACCACCACCAGCTTATTATTCATATGGTTAGTAATAAACCTGCCTAACTCAAAAGTATTTTTTTTTCCATATAACAAGTGTAATAAGACGCTCTCGAAGTAAGTATGCTTTGTTTTGACTTACGCTGGTTTTTACACCTATTGCAATCGTATTGTTTTGACTCGCTCGCTCCTACTGTCAAGTCAATAAGAGCTGTCACACGTTGATAATACGTTAGCAACAGGGAAATAGAAAACATAAAATGAAGGTCCGTATAAATATAAAAAAAAAATATTTTATATAAATGGGAGAATCTCATCCCAATTTACACGCCCCAAACTTAGCTCTAGGCTCGTGTGCTAAGGGCTTGTGTGCTAAGGGTACTATAGAAAGCTTATCATTATACAGAAATAAATACTTAAATGTATAGAAAACGTGGGGGGAATCGAACCTGGGACTGCAAGCTTCGTAGGCAGGGTCACTACCAACTAAGCCAACCACGTCGCCAGTAGAGTGGTTGAAATATTGGTTAACTTTAATCTGTCACACCGTCGACTTGCTAACAAGAAGAATCTAATAAACAAGATTGTAATTCTTTTATTTCGTTATAATTGAGATTCAGACAAGGAAGTTAAATAATAAAATAACGGTTTGTAGTTCTGCTACAATACTGTCGCAGGAGAAACAAGTCATGACATGTTACAACGAGTTATCTCTGCTTATTTAACTTTGTTGTACGTAAATAAGTACCACATTCTATATTGAACATCATTTATTTAAAATAATAAATAGCAAGCAGATTAACAGAATTCTTATAATTCATTGTTTTAATAACATAGGTAACTTACAATTTAATAAAACATATATAACATATTTACAACGCCAAATAAATTGGTAAAAAACATAAATTGAAGAAATTTAGAATAAAATTAATGATGCTGCATTAATCACATTCAATAATTATTACTTTTTCTTTCTTAATTTGAACTTCATTGACAATAACTTATATTAATTGGTTCTGTAAAGTTAGTTAATTATAATATAATTAGCATCATTGATTTCATAATTCATAACTATAATAATATTTAAAATTAACAAGCTACTTTACAATGATATAAACATGGGGAAAAAATAATAGAAACAAGCCACAATTATATAAGTACACTGCATTAATCACTTTCAAGTTTTTTCATAATTTTTTTTACCACATTTTCTACGCTGTCCAACACTTCATCATACGGATCACATACGAGATATTGTGCGCTGACTGACCGATCACTGTAACACTCATCCATTGTCTCGATGTTTATTTTTATTAAATATCGTCCACTGCGAATGTTATTTTTAATAACATAGGATGATCCTTTTTTAGTACGATCCTTTTTATTAATACCCATTTTGTTATTTAGAGCTTTCTGCTCCCTTTTCTCCCGCTGAGCGTCAGGCTCTCGTGTTACGACAGCGTTCTGAACACACATGTTTTCGTAGGTTGCTCTACGGGTTAAAAGCTCTTGCCGCTTTTTTTCTACTTTTTCTAAGTATCCATCAACGTCTTGAGCATAATAAAAAGGATGATCCTCAGGGACATCATGGAAAACGGGGCTGACATCATATATGCTGCCAAAATCAAGTTGATCATTCTGCGTGCTGTCTTCCATAATTATCTGAAATATAAAAGTTTCATTAGTTTATATTAAATAAAAAAATGGTGAACAAATCAACCATTTATAACTAAGATGATGCAATAATAAATAAATTTACTTACCTATATATTTTTATAAATATGGTTTACCCGCGTTAGAAACGAGGCAAAGTTCGACTGCGACTGACGCTCGAGTAGTAGCAATTTAGATCTCGGTGAATAATATTCTTCGCCTAATATAGGACAGGAATGTGTAATTAGAGAAATGATTCAAACTTATAAAGATAATATTTCATTTGGGATGATTATATTATCACAAGTATTTATTTGAAATTATATTAAATTACTGAACAGAAGGCAATGAAGTTTATTAAACAGCCTGTGTCTATAGAAATCAACAAAATAAGTGAAGGATCACATTGCGCTAACTATCGTAACAGACATAGTGTGCTTCTTCCTAACTCTATACGAAGTATTATATGTGGACCATCAAATTGTGGAAAAACAAATATAATTTTAACTTTATTGCTTCATGAAAATGGATTAAAATTTCGAAATGTCTACATATACTCTAAAACTATTTTTCAACCTAAATATCGTTTTTTAGAGGAAGTTCTTAAAAGAATTCCTGAAATTAAACTGTTTATGATACATGATGAAAAAGAGGTAATCTCTCCTCATGAGGCCATGCCCAATTCAATTTTCATCTTTGATGATGTAGCTTGCGAAAATCAGACTAATATTCGTAATTACTTTTGTATGGGAAGACATAAAGGTATAGACTGTTTTTATTTAACACAGACTTACTCTAAAGTGCCAAAACAATTAATACGAGACAATGTTAATTTTTTGATAATTTTTAAACAAGACGATGTCAATTTAAAACATATTTATCGCGAGCATGTAAATTCTGACATGAGTTGGGAAAAATTCAAATCGCTTGTCGCAAATATATGGAAAGATTCGCATGCGTGTCTTATAATTAACAAAGATTGTACATTAAATAATGGACGATATAGAAAATCATTCGATGTTTTTGTAAATTTTGAATAAATATAAATGATGACTAAAGTTAAATCACTTTACTTATAATAATAATAAACATCGGAAGTGTTTTTAGACTGCGTTATTGATTTGCCATGGACCCAGACATAAAAATACAATTAATTAAATCTGTAAAGAATATTAAAAATAAGTTGAAAAGGATGCGAGAAGAGGAGGACGATTTAGAATTAAAAAATAAGAAGATTTTGAAACCATTAACCGATCCGCTAGAAACAATGATGTTTCTTCATAATTCTCCTAAGCATATGACATCTTATAATGAAAATGCATGCAATGACAAACATATATCACCAAATGATGTAAACTTGGATTGTATCAAAAACGATAAAATAAATATTCCCAACATACTTGAAATAAAAACTCCCACTAAAATGGAAAATAATGTGGCAAAAGTAAAAAGCTTAGAGGGCTCTGATTCTTATTTGCAAGTCCCAAATAAACCTTTTAATGTTGCCTTTGGAGTCAGACATGATGGTGAATCACTTTTGATAGGAAATTCACCTGCAACGCTTAAATCTTTTGGGGAGAATTCTCCTAATAAAATATCTACGATTAATGTAAATGATAAAAGTTATGAATTAACGCCAGGTTTAAAAGAGCTTTTATTTCAAAGTAAACCGAATTGTGACATAATAAATGAAAAGGATAAAATAACCTATAAAGATATTTTGGTGCACACAAATGTTCATAAGAGAGGATTTAGTCCTCAAGGTCAGATACAAGGCAATTCAGGAATGAAATACTGTAAAATAATTAAACCCCTATTTCAAGAATCCAGCCCGGCAAAGCAGGGTGGTAATCTGCCTTCCTTGAAAAAATATAATTCAAATACGGATTTTGTATATTGGGACGATCCTAATGAGCTGATTGACCGTCTAAAAATTTTAATTGCTTCTAAAGATGCTGGCAACACTAACCATGATAATGAAATAGTTTCGATCATAGAAGAGCTGAAAGAAGCAGGCATCATTAAGGAATAAAAAGACTTCAGAACCAACTACTGACTCAGTCTCAGTGTGTTGGTTGAACATGAATGTAGATAAATTTGGACACCATGTGTTAAAAAAGCATAAAATGAATAATTTTAATGAACCTCCCTTGGCGTTTATAAATGTTACTGATTGTTTCGATGCAAAAAATAAGATAATTAAACATATTGGAAAGCCTGTCGATCCAGAGGACTGCGCCACAAAACAGTATGTTGACAATACTGTAGATAAATTGTTTAATAAAATAAAAATAATTAACCAAACGTTAGCTCAGTTAGAGACAGAAGTGAATAGCCTGCAACAAAGTATTGAATCAGTTTCATTTAAGAACAAATACAAGAAATGAGTAAAGACATTGTAGTAAACGAAATACATAAACAAGCTCGGAAAAACTTTCCTCGAAGACATGTAGTGATGAAAGATATAGATGATTTGTGGCAAGCTGATCTTATTGATATGCAATCTATATCAAACAACAATTTGCAGTTTAAATATATTTTAGCCATTATTGATACTTTTTCTAAGTACGCGTGGGTATATCCATTAAAAAAGAAAAATAAGGAATATATAACTCAAGCCTTTTGCGATTTGTTACAAAAAAATCGAATCCCCAAAAACTTACAAACTGATTTAGGAACTGAATTCTATAATAAAAAACTAAAGTCATTACTTCAGCTGCATAAAATAAACCATTACTCTACATACTCTACAAAAAAAGCTTCTATAGTGGAAAGATTTATAAGGACTCTTAAGAATAAATTGTATAAACAATTTAGTTTAAAAGGAAACTATAAATGGATAGGAAACACACTTTCGGAAGTAATTAATATATATAATAATACGATACATAGAACAATAGGTCTTAAACCAATTGAAGTCAGTGAAAATAATAAAGATGCGGTATTACAGAAATATAAAAATCTTTTTTTGAAAAGGAGATCAACAAAGGATAAAAATAAATTTGCAGTAGGAGATTCTGTTCGTATAAGCAAATATAAAGGAACATTTGAAAAAGGATACACTCCTAATTGGTCAACTGAAATATTTACTATTACGAAAGTACAAAACACAAACCCAATAACGTTTATCCTAGAAGATGCTAATCATCGACCCATCTTAGGATCATTTTATGCTCAAGAATTGCAGAAACCTAAATATAAGAACATTTATCTTGTAGAAAAAGTCTTGAAGAAAAACGGTCGAAAATTATATGTAAAATGGTTAGGTTTACCTTCGCAAGAAAATAGTTGGATTGATAAAACAGAAATCTTATAAGCAGCAAACATCATAGTTTAACCGCATTTTAATTGTGTACTTGAAACTGGACAGTGTATTTCGTTGGGAAAAAGAAACTTGTTTATAAATAATTTAATTTTAAATTCAACAAAATGGTGCGATCAAAACCTAAATCGAATGGAAAAAACAAGAAAAAAATGGTTTTTACTCCCTCCCAGAAAGCCAAGTCCGGCGCTGGGCTTAAAAATACTTTCAAAAATATCGTTTCTCTGACAAAAAAACATATTAAAAAGTTAAAACCTACATGTAAAAAAGCGGCTATAGAGTTAGCAGTGGCTGTTGCCCGAGAATTAACTGCGGATTCAGATACTTCAGTAAACATTCCCCGGATGATACCTGTGCCAAAAGTTGGAGGAGTTTTGCCCCTAATACCAATTTTTGCTGGATTGTCTGCTGCAGGTGGTTTAGCAGGTGGCGCAGCTGGTATTGCTAGAGCGGTAGAAGCTATTAAGTCTGCTAAACAACGTTTTCAAGAACTCAAGAGGCACAATAAAAAAATGGAAAAGTTGAGTTTGGGAAGAGGGCTGCATCTCAAAGAGCATAAGAATGGATTAGGAATTTATTTTAAAAATGAAAAAAACTAATGCATAGGCTACCTAAACGAGCGTTAACTAACATCGATATTCTCGAATATTGCAAAGAAATTCCCCATTTTCGAGGAGTTTTCATGCGAGATCAGCTGCCAAAACGTCCATTAAAAAAAGAATGTGGAGTTATTAACCTTGACAGCTCGCAGAATTCTGGGACTCATTGGGTAGCCTATGCAAAATTAAATAATTATATCGAATATTTCGACAGTTATGGTAATTTAAAACCACCTGAAGAATTTTTAAGATATGTTGGCTTAAATATTTTTTATAATTATGTTAACAAACAAAAGACTCATCCTTTCATTTGCGGACACTTGTGTATAGACTTTTTAAACTCATTTTGGGATCTACATAAATAGCTCACACTTTTCAAAAACATTTTAGTTCAAAACAATGTCTATTACATTCACAATCACTGGAAATGAATCCATTCTTCGATCAGAATTAAATACTCATTTAATATTAGAAGACGATTACGAATGCGGTTTACTAAATTTTTCAACATTTAATTCAATACCCAATATTACTGACGGCAACAATGTATTTGCTTACGGCAAACAGAAGGATATTAAAATTCCTTGCGGTGCATATGACTTGTCTGATTTATATGAATATTTAAAAAGTAATATGAACAATTGTCAGTTTGAAATCGTTCCTAACATCAATACTTCTAAATGTTCAATTTTTTGCAGCGAACCGATTAATTTTAAGGTTAAAAATAGTGTAGGTGCATTATTGGGGTTCTCAGAGAGGGTGTTGGTTCCAAATAAATGGCATGAATCAGTCAACCCTGTATGCATTATTGCTGCGTCTGTGATACGGATCGAATGTGATCTTGTCCAAGGTTCCTACACGAACGGCTTGCCTACACATATAATTCATGAATTCGCGCTTAACAGTCCACCCGGATATCAAGTAATTGAAGTACCTAAAAATATAATATATTTCCCTTTAAAGAAGAAACATATTTCATCAATTACGGTGAAAATATTAGATTTACAGGGAAATTTAATTAATTTTGGTAACGAAAATATTAGTATACGTCTTCACTTGCGAAAATCAAAATGATAATTTTTAACGATGATATCTGTAACAAAATACAAAGACAAAGTAGTTGTAACTCCACTATCAAGCACAACGTCAGACGAGCTAGACGTAAAAAGGTTGTAGCAATAACAAAGAGTAATAAAGAATTTCTTCGGGCTCTCGGATTAAAAATATGAGCATCCTCCATATAACCGATGATCCGCAATACGACAACTCAATTGAAAGTTATGAAATCCATACTTATAACCCATACAATAATAGTTTTAATGAAAATGATGAAATACGAATACCGATCCATCAGCAAGATATATACGTATTACCTTCAGCTAGCGCGTTATACATAGAAGGATATTTTTCTATAACAGCTAAAGACACGAGTGGTGTAAAAAAAGTTAAAAATGTTAAGTTGACAAATAACGCTATATCATTTCTTTTTCAAGATATTAGGTATGAAATGAATGGGATTGAAATAGATCGAATTAGAAATGTTGGAATAACTACTACAATGAAATCTTTAGTCTCCATGAATAGTGGAGAAAGTAAAGCTGCAGCAATGTGGGGTTGGAACGTAAACGGATTTAACGATCACAGTGGAAAATTTTGTATTCTTTTACCACTTAATAAATTATTAGGTTTTGCAGACGATTACAAGAAAATAGTAATTAATAGTAAGCATGAACTAATACTAAACAGAAGTAGTACAAATTTGAATGGTGTTGTAACCGAAAAAGACGATTCAGTGGAAATTAAGGTAGATAAAGTTCAATGGCGCATGCCGCATGTTAAAGTTTCAGATCAACAAAGGCTTGCTTTGCTCAAAAATTTAGAAAAAGATAAACCTATGCAAATAGCGTTTAGGAATTGGGATTTATATGAATATCCGTTATTACCAAGAACAACCAAACATACATGGTCCATAAAGACCACTTCTCAACTAGAAAAGCCTCGGTTTGTAATTTTTGGATTGCAAACTAATAGAAAAAATAACAAATTAAACGATAGCGCTTTATTCGATCATTGTAATCTTAAAAACGTGACTTTATTTTTAAATTCATACTATTATCCATACGATAATCTTAACTTGAAATTTGATGAGGACAAATACAGTATATTATATGATATGTATGCGAGATTCCGCCAGTCGTATTATAACCTTCCTATAGATCCGTTGCTTGATCTTACGCAATTTAAGGAAAAAGCTCCATTATATGTGATTGATTGTTCGAGGCAAAATGAGCATTTAAAAACTGGACCTGTTGACGTTCGTTTAGAAATTGAGACAGAAAAGGATTTGCCGGACAACACTAGTGCTTACTGTTTGATTATTAATGATCGATTGGTGGAGTACAGACCTTTGAGTAATATTGTTAGAAAATTGACATGATGTCCACCGCAATAGTTGATGTGCAGGGATTTAAAACGGACAACAATTCATTTATTGTCAAAGAAGTTGCAATAGCCGCTAATGAACAATTACTACACCTTCTCATTCTACCACCTTGCCCGTTGCACAATCTCTCTCCAACCGAACGTAAACAAGTATCGTGGATACAGAGAAACAGAAAAATTAATTGGAATGACGGATTCATACCTTATGAAAAATATTTAATGTATATCCAAGAGTTTTTGATTGATAAGACGATTTATTGTAAGGGTCTGGAAAAAGTTACCTGGCTTAAAAATATTTTAGATCATAATGACGTTATTAACCTGGAAGATATGAACTGTCCTAAATTGTTAAGTTTGTACGAAGATTATAGATTGTCAAGTGATGTGTTTAACTGTATATATCATCCAACTGTATGTGCGCTTAGAAATGTAACTAGCTTAAGAAAGTGGTGTTTAAATAAAAGTATGTTTTAAGTTAATGTCTTTTATTCATAGTATAAATAACAATAGCCCATTTTTTTTAAATCAGAAAGTAGTGATCCAGCGTTATTAAACAACGTTGACTACCACTAATGACAATATTATTAAAATTTAATCATGCTACAATGATAAAGAAAGTCGCTTTTAGTGGTAAAGTTACATATTTTTTGGTGCCTGATCGTGAAGATAGTCGAAGGGGGACATGGAAAATCGATGCAGATCGATTTCAGATGCGTGTATTATCGCTCGAAAAACAGTTTACTTTGTTGCATACGAATTGTTCAGTATTGCATGATTATTTATAAACCAATGTTGTATTAAACATTACAAGAATGGATGAAAGCATAAAACATGAGTTGCTTGAGACATTGCGATTATTATGTGCATCCAGATACGACTGCAGGGGCAGTCATGACGATGAAATTAAGTTAATCATCGCAAGGCTAGTAACATATGGCGGCATGAGGCTGTACTGGACGCGTCGAGGCGCTGCAGTTGGAGGTTAGAGCACCGTTGCTATAACGGTTCAATTGAAATAATTTTAAGTGTTCTTATGAAATTTAATTTGTTTCAATAAAGTGATGTAAAAATAAATTTAAAAACTAAATATTTCTTTGTTTTCATTAATGTATTCCAATAACTTTAACCTAGAGCTATGTATTACACTTCTAGAAAGTTGATGATTCAAATCAGCTATAGAATAGATAGCGTTTTACTTCTTGAATAGATTGAAATATAACCTAAGATAAAACTAAGTATATCTATTCAAATGTATAATACTAATATATATTCAAATGTATTGTAACGTTACAATTCCATGATTGTATGTTACAATAAATTTTAACCTTAATTTATAATTTTTTAACAAATTAATAACAAAATCTGTAGTAAAATATGTATATTATCTTAAATAATTAACTATTTTACACTGAAATATAAGTACTTATCTAATATAATATAGGTACTACAATTAAAAGTTAAAACTAAACTTATTTAAATTAAAATTAAACTTAGCTAATCAAATATTAAAGATATAGAATAATAGGCTGAATGAATTAACATTTTAACATTTTATTAGTCTAGGTTACAACTAATTAATCAACTAATAGTAATTTATCAAATTATTAATTGTTGTTTTAATACGGCTTTTATAATCATACGTAATTTCAATTAAAATTAATTCTAGTCATAAATTATTCAATACATTTACATTCTTAGTCATGCTAGCGTAATGTTATGAATTTAACGCATCCAACTGTACCAGTGCAGCGCTTGGGTGGTCCGCCTTTGTTCTCGCTTGCATAGCGACAGGCGGGAGTGTGCGCTGGCGTCGCCATTCCGCTTCGAGGAGCTGTTGACGCTGGACGTATGTCGGTGCGCTCGCGACTCATTTAGTTCGCGACATCTCGCGCGCTGACGTGTTGCGTGCGCTCGTTAGTCAAAGTTGTTCTAAACTAGACTTACAAATTATAATATAACAACGTTCATCTCGCACCCCGATTTGGGTAAGTGTTGGAAGTTACCCATTTATAGGAGCGTAGTTTTATATAGTGTTAATTTTAAAATGTGTTGTGAATTGGTACCTATTCCATCTTTAACTTCATAAGTTTTCCGCTTTAACGCAAGTCACTGTAGTGCTTTTTGGGCCTGCTTACGATTGTCTTTCTTACATTCATAATTCTTAGTTTCCGCTTAATTTCATTGTACCTCCGTTCTGATTGTGAGCACCATCACCAACTACTGACCGGTCCCCTTTTTGCTATCGCTTCGCTGAAACCGGGTGCTCATCATCAACGGTATTGGGAGCGCACTCTAATGCGAGTCATTAATTCCCAGGGTGTTACGTTTATGCTGGAGAAGCCGCAACTGCCACCGAAATTCCCCGGAGCGGCCATTTTGTGTTCACCGTTCTGCCTGCGTCACCACCAGCTGCCAACTGCCACCGCAATCCCCGGGGGCGGCCATTTTGTGAACACCGTTCTGCCTGCGTCACCACCAGCTGCCGACCACCTTCGCAGCGATCAGCCAGCCAGGGGAGTACCGGACTGCATAGGTGGAACTAGACGGGCTATTTTATAAATCCACGCAATAAATTCGTGTCGGCAATTTTGGTTGGTTTAATTTCTGCTACTCGCAAACCCCAAAGGTCACACTGGCGCCATCAACGTGGTATTTAAGGTCTGGTTCCGCTTTTGCAGTTTAGTTGTGTGTTGTGTGTGTTTTTTTTTTTAGTTCATGTAAAACGTTTTAAAGTTGATTTTAATTTTTGGTTGCCGGTAACTGGCGTGTAGCAAGCATAATTTTAGTTTTTTTTTTTTATTTTTTTTATTATAATTTTTTTTTTAACAACTGACATTTATATTTTAAAATTTTAATAATTTATTTTAATTTGCTTGAGACTTATATCCCCGTGCATATTGGCTTAAGTTTACCTTTTCCTCAATGACTTATAAATAGAATCGCTTATCGCCTTAGTTGCTTGTACAGTCAGTCGCGATAAATTGTGTGAACGTTTTATTCAATTTTATTTTATGACATTGTGTTGCAATTTATAATGGCTTGGTACGCGCTAGTTGCAATTTAACGCTTGTTTGATTTTAATTTTAATTATTGCGTTTTTTTTTTTTTTTGGAATATGATTTGATTATTAATTATTTTTAATTTTGCATCAACCATAACGTTAATCACCGTAGTTAACCTTGTAACAGACGGAGTAGTTAGCTAGTAGTTAGTCTGGAGGATTTTCAACACTACTCAACATCGGTTTTTTTTAAAATAATTATTTAAAGATATTTTATTTTGTTATTTATTTCAATTAAGGCAAATGGCATTTCCAGTGAAATTTTTATCTCTCCAAAAGTCGGAGCTTGAATACGAGGTTGAGATTCGAGGATCCACACCAGCAGCTACCGTACAAGATTTACGGAAGCAAATTGCAAAGATAGGGCCCCAATTTCCTTCAGAGGACATTTTGGATAGTCCATTTTCGGTAACGGATGACCTTAGAGGCGTTAGTGACGTACTCACTAAAATAAAAAGTAACCTCGATGCCAAACTCGATTCAAATAATTTGCTTCGCACACAGAACTTGTTTAACCATCTGTATCATAGGTTTAACCGCATTATATTTGATGATAGATCGCGGACATTGTTTGAGGCCTGCATTTCGGAGTACAAAGTGTTGCAAGAGAGATATAAATCCGTTAAGGATAAGGGCGTAGATATTTTGGCAAATACTTGTGGCATGGAACCGTCAACATCCGCTTCTCCTTTAAATGTCACTGTTCATTGTGATCGCAGTAATACCAGCGACCTTGTCAAAATCAAGTATGATGGCAAATCATGTGTCAGGGCGTTCATACAACGCATCACAGAATTTTGCGAAGCGCGAAACATTAGTGGACCAAAGATTTTGTCATGTGCGACAGAGATCTTTGTAGGTGATGCACTGCACTGGTACAGGAGTATTAGGGACAAAATTTCTGAATGGAACGAACTTGTTTCCTTATTAAAACAAGATTTCGATCGGTCGGACTACGATTATAGGCTGCTTGCAGAAATACGTTCTAGGACTCAAGGAGAAACCGAGAACATTACAATTTATTTGTCAATAATGGCAGGGTTGTTTTCCCGTCTTTCAAGACCATTGTCTCAGGATGAAAGACTGGAAATCATCCTTCATAACATTAGGCCTTGTTATGCAAGCACATTGGCATCAGTTACATCAATAACTGACATTGAAACCCTGAGGACTCTGTGCCGAAATTATGAAAGCATACAAACACGTCTTGTAAACTTTAAAGAGCCACCTAAACAGTCACAGGATACCTTAGCTCCAGAATTTGTGTATCGTAGTAACACTATTAATAAATTTAATAATAATAATGATGAGTACAGTAATCAAAATCGCAATAATTGTAACCAACAGTCAAGATATTGTTCAAATTTTAATAATAATGTATATCCAAATTTCAATAATAAGAACAAATACCAATACAGATCAAACAAGAGTCAGATACATGCTATTCAGAGTGATCATTCTAATAATACTAAGTCTTATTACTGCCCCAGATGTCGTGTCAATACTCATAACTTGAGGCAATGCACAGCAAACAAGGACGACGTGCGTTGTTTCGTTTGTGGGCTTCCCAATTTTAAAACACCGGATTGTCCAAATTGCAATAAAAATAATCCTTCAAAGTCAAAAAACTAAGTACGCAGAATTGTGTTCAACCCCATAGTCCCAAATTCGAAAAGGAAGACTGGGAAAAGTGGTTAAAGTCATTAAATATCTATTTTAGCTCGTATAGACTTGACACAATTCTGCAAACTAAGCCAATTGACGATTGTAGACCATATTGTACAGTACATATAAATGGTTTAAAGGTTATGGGTCTCTTGGATTCAGGCGCTGCCGTAACATTATTAGGTAAGAACGCGCACAAGATTTTTGAGGTACAGGGACTTAATGTGAACCTTGACCACGCCATCTCTCTTTCAGCGGCAGGCGGTCAAACACTTAAAAGTATCGGGTACATTAACTTGCCCATTGCCTTCGAAAATCAGTTTCACATCATTAAGGCTCATGTAGTTCCAGATGTGAATACAGACCTTATTCTAGGCATTGATTTTTGGCGTCAATTTAATTTATTTCCAAAGCATCTCGATGGCATTACTATCACTAATACTAAATTACATGTAGACAGCTTGAATCCCACTGGGACTTCACATATTCAAGCCTATGATAATCTCAATCTTTCGGAAAAATCATTGGCTGACGACGTTATTGCACAATTCCAACAGATCTCTGCCGAGTGCAGGGGATTGGGTGAAACCAGCTTAGCAACTCATCGAATTGATACCGGCGATGCTCAGCCTGTCCGGCAGCGTTATTACAGGATGTCGCCGGAAAAACAACGTATTTTGGTAGAACAGGTCGATGAAATGTTAGCAATGGACGTTATCGAGCCTTGTGAAAGTGCATGGTCTTCACCGGTTCTTATAGTAAATAAAAAGGATGGTCAACCACGCTTTTGTCTCGATAGTCGAAAATTAAACTCCGTGACTAAACGAGACGCGTACAATTTACCTTATGTATCTGAGATTTTAGATAATCTCCGTGACGCTCGTTATTTGACCAGCATTGATTTGTCTAAGGCGTTTTGGCAAATTCCGATTGCGATTGAGGATCGTGACAAGACTGCATTCTACGTACCGGGCCGTGGAACCTTTCGTTTTAAGCGTACCGCATTTGGGCTAACCAATGCGCCAGCTACACAACAGCGTCTTGTCGATTTTCTGTTCCGCGAGTTCGAACTCAAGGTATTTGCCTATCTTGATGACATCATCATCGTATCTGAGGACTTAAATTCTCACGTGTCACTACTTCTTCGCGTCTTGGACAAGTTAAAACAGGCTAATCTTACTATAAATTTGAAAAAGTGTAGTTTTTTCCGGAGTCAGCTTAAATACCTTGGTTACGTGGTAGATTCTGGCGGCTTGCGAACAGATCCCGAAAAAGTAGAAGCCATCCTGAATTACCCAACACCTAATAGTCGTAGGGATATTAAGCGTTTTCTCGGAACAGCTACTTGGTACCGTCGATTTGTTCCGGGTTTCAGTACCATAGCAGGTCCCCTAAATAAATTGACCTCAAATAAGAAAGGCGGCCCTCCATTTAAGTGGACTCCTGAGGCCGATGCTGCCTTTCATAAATTAAAAGAGTGCCTTGTTTCTGCTCCAGTTCTTTCCTGCCCTGATTATAGCAAGCCTTTTGAGGTGCACACCGATGCGAGCAATTATGGGGTCGGTGCTATGCTTACCCAGACCATCGATGGCAAAGAGCATCCAATCGCGTATATGAGTAAGTCCTTATCACCGGCAGAGAAGAATTATAGCATAACGGAGCGGGAGACACTGGCAGTCGTGATTGCTCTCGAACACTGGAGGTGTTATGTAGAAAACGGACAACCTTTTACCGTTTTCACAGATCATAGTGCTTTAAAATGGTTCCTTTCCATAAACAATCCTACTGGAAGATTGGCTCGCTGGGGCGTGCGGCTGTCTGCATTTAACTTCGAACTAAAGCATCGTCGCGGTATAGACAATGTCATCCCGGACGCATTATCAAGAGCTGTTCCTATCTCAACTATAAACACGTCCATGTGCCATCTCAATACAACTGATCCATGGTATAAAAAGATTTTTAATTCATGCTTAACTAGGCCTCAAAATTTTCCAAATTTTCTTATAAAAAACAATACACTATTTAGATTATGTAAAAATAAACACGAAAAAATTAACGAATTTTCTTGGAAAGAAGTTATTCCTTGTGAATTAAGGCAAGAGGTAATTAATGAAAATCACTCGGAACCTACAGCAGGGCATTTAGGTGTTTTCAAAACATATCGCAGACTCGCATTACGTTATTTTTGGCCAGGGATGCATCAAGACGTTGTAAAGTTTGTTAGTTCTTGTGCAAAGTGTCTTTCATACAAGCCTCAAAACCACTCAACTTTAGGAGAAATGGGCCGGCCAAAACAATGCTCGCGGCCATTTCAAATGGTATCCGTTGATTTAATGGGTCCACTTCCAGTTAGTCGTAAACAAAATAGCTACATATTAGTTATTACCTGCTGCTTCTCAAAATTTTGTTTAATCTTCCCTATAAAAAGTGCAACATCTACCATTGTTGCGAAAATTATAGAAGACTCACTCATTTTAGTGCATGGTGTCCCTCAGACAGTCTTCATGGATAACGGTAGTCAATTTATTAGCAAAATCACACAGGACCTGTTTAAGAAATATAACATACCTAATATCTATTTTACACCTAAGTACACACCACAAATCAATACTGTCGAGCGTTATAATCGTACTATTATCACCTGTATATCAACATTTGTTGACGAAGACCATCGCAATTGGGATCTTTTTATCCCAAAGGTTCAATTCGCAATGAATAATTCTGTCAGCGAGGCAACTGGTTTTACCCCATCCTTCCTGGTATTTGGCAGGGAACTCGTGAATTGTGGTACGCATTACGTTGACACGGATCTAGGTGAAGAGGTCTTGTTCCTTCCACGCGAAATTTACGCTGAGAATCTCGGTTGCATGTCTGAGGTTTTCGATCAGGTTCAAACCAAACTGTGGCATGCACACGTAAAAAATACTTCACACTACAATTTGCGGCGCAAACCAGTCGAATTTAAGATAGGCGATATAGTAATGAAACGTGCATATGTACTTAGCGACAAGGACAAGTATTTCAGTAAAAAATTAGCCCCAAAATACTTAAAATGTAAAATAATACATAAGAAATCTCCACTTGTCTATGTCCTAGAAAATATGTCAGGGAAGAATATAGGGACATGGCATATAAAAGACCTTAAATTGGCTGGTCTTAATAAATAAACTTAACCTTTTCCACAATTAACATATACTAACATTTAGAATATATAACATACACTACCCGTTGTCACATTTCCACCTTAAAGAGTTAATAGTATTTGTGTGGTCAACAGTCTAGTTTTTAAGCTGCTAGTGACCTTTTGTAATACCAGGTCGCGTCAGTTTTTTTTTTTATTTAAACACTGCCGCTCATTTAAATGTTGATTAATAAAAGGGAAGTACGAATTGAAAAGTATAAAAGAGAGATAGTATATTAGGAAGACACAAATACAAAAAACGTATTTGTATGGATTTTATTTTTAATAGGAATAAAATCCTTAGTGACGCGCGGGGTAATGTAACGTTACAATTCCATGATTGTATGTTACAATAAATTTTAACCTTAATTTATAATTTTTTAACAAATTAATAACAAAATCTGTAGTAAAATATGTATATTATCTTAAATAATTAACTATTTTACACTGAAATATAAGTACTTATCTAATATAATATAGGTACTACAATTAAAAGTTAAAACTAAACTTATTTAAATTAAAATTAAACTTAGCTAATCAAATATTAAAGATATAGAATAATAGGCTGAATGAATTAACATTTTAACATTTTATTAGTCTAGGTTACAACTAATTAATCAACTAATAGTAATTTATCAAATTATTAATTGTTGTTTTAATACGGCTTTTATAATCATACGTAATTTCAATTAAAATTAATTCTAGTCATAAATTATTCAATACATTTACATTCTTAGTCATGCTAGCGTAATGTTATGAATTTAACGCATCCAACTGTACCAGTGCAGCGCTTGGGTGGTCCGCCTTTGTTCTCGCTTGCATAGCGACAGGCGGGAGTGTGCGCTGGCGTCGCCATTCCGCTTCGAGGAGCTGTTGACGCTGGACGTATGTCGGTGCGCTCGCGACTCATTTAGTTCGCGACATCTCGCGCGCTGACGTGTTGCGTGCGCTCGTTAGTCAAAGTTGTTCTAAACTAGACTTACAAATTATAATATAACAACGTTCATCTCGCACCCCGATTTGGGTAAGTGTTGGAAGTTACCCATTTATAGGAGCGTAGTTTTATATAGTGTTAATTTTAAAATGTGTTGTGAATTGGTACCTATTCCATCTTTAACTTCATAAGTTTTCCGCTTTAACGCAAGTCACTGTAGTGCTTTTTGGGCCTGCTTACGATTGTCTTTCTTACATTCATAATTCTTAGTTTCCGCTTAATTTCATTGTACCTCCGTTCTGATTGTGAGCACCATCACCAACTACTGACCGGTTCCCTTTTTGCTATCGCTTCGCTGAAACCGGGTGCTCATCATCAACGGTATTAGGAGCGCACTCTAATGCGAGTCATTAATTCCCAGGGTGTTACGTTTATGCTGGAGAAGCCGCAACTGCCACCGAAATTCCCCGGAGCGGCCATTTTGTGTTCACCGTTCTGCCTGCGTCACCACCAGCTGCCAACTGCCACCGCAATCCCCGGGGGCGGCCATTTTGTGAACACCGTTCTGCCTGCGTCACCACCAGCTGCCGACCACCTTCGCAGCGATCAGCCAGCCAGGGGAGTACCGGACTGCATAGGTGGAACTAGACGGGCTATTTTATAAATCCACGCAATAAATTCGTGTCGGCAATTTTGGTTGGTTTAATTTCTGCTACTCGCAAACCCCAAAGGTCACAGTATAATTGATTATTCTAGATCAAGTGATCTCAAATAATATTTATTACTCTCAATTATACATACACATAATTATAATTTTTAATGTGTGCTCTCGTTAAATAAATAAAACTACTCTACAAATGTAAGCGGGTTTTTTATTACTTTTCATTATACTACGAACCTAAAAACCTTCAGTTGAATTGATTACTTCTTTCGATTAGCTCCCAAATGGTAGATAATTCAGTTGATTCAATTAAAGTTACTTTTTGACTAGACCGATAATTCAGCTGAATCAATTCAAGATAGTTCTCGAATAGCTCAATAATTCAGTTGAATTGAATCATATTACATAGTTTTATTTCTTGAATAGATAAATATGCAGCACTCTATCTTTTCAAATGTAGAATTGGTTGTTCTAGATTTTACTTTTTGAATAGTTGACGATTCAAGGTATTTTAAATCAAAAAATCGGGCTGATTAATCATCTGCTTGTCTATCTATTTAGCTCAGTTATGTTGCGAAGCAAATAAACCAACAACCGACAGCTAGCTTGAGACATTTCGAAACAAAAGCCCACATAAGGTTTAATTATACGTTAATTGAGCGGTCTGCAGATAGTCAGATGGGGTCAATTGGGGATTCCGGATCGTCCGAGCGCAGCGAGGTGATCCAGAATCCCCAATAACACCCTACTGACAGTGGTCTGTCAAGCCTGGAGGGAAATCAAAGACATTCTCTTGTAGCCACGTCAGTACACTTTGTTATTACAACAGTGTTTTACCTAATAGCATAATTTAAGTTGGTATGTACATTCGGGGAACTTGGCCAAATTTAATTTGCAAAAGAACATGATAAGAAATTATTATTGAAAAAGTTTCGAGCCCCAGGCACGTGGGTGACATTTCCGTCCTACAGGTATTTTTGTTTGAGAAGTTTTTCTGTTGTTGTTTTCGAGATTGAATATTTTATAAATTAACAGTTTTTGCGTGCGTCCTTTGTGTGTGGAATAATTTTCTTGGGGGCTCTTTAAAGGGAGGCAAATTACTATCGATATCTTAGGCCCTTTTCGCTTTATTTGTAAAGCTTTATAAAAGATAAGGTTTTAATGGAGGAATGCATTTATTTATTTAGCATTTCTTTTTACTACTGATATTGAGATGAAACTTACAAGACGGTCATTACAACATTAAGTTTGTAAAGCCCTGTAAGACGACCTTTTCTTAAACTTTTAGATTAATTAGTACTAAAATTGCAAACTCTTAATTTGTAAAGTATATTTTGATACAAAAAGAGATGTTATAGCTAAGTGCGTTCTTAATAAGTATTGATAAAGGACATCATCCGGATTTCATACATTTTTGGTCCAAACATAAAAGTGCCGGCCAAAAAAAAAAGAAGCTATATTCTGTTAGATCTTGTTTGCCTGAGCATTTGTTATAATGGCATCAAAGCTGTAGTACCAATATCCATAGTTTTATTCAAGTTAGAAAATTCAATATTTCGGTGAATTGAACTAACAAAAACTAATGAATTATTCTACCATACTTTACATTTGAACACATTTTGGTAAGATACGGTGGTTTGGTGCCATAGTAAGAAATGCTTAGGCGGGTAAATTGTATCAGAATAAACCATTTTTTTTTTGACCGGCACTTTCACTTTTGGACCAAAATGTCCTTTTCTTCCACAAAACTATAAGAAGACCCAATAAATAGGTACCAATTCATATGAATCATCTTGCTGACTCAGCAAACCCCTTATTCTTCACTAGACACAAAACATGTCAATTAAATCTGAGACCTATTAAAACATTCGGATTGGATTTACCACTTTCTACCCCGTTAGTACATTGCATAGGCCCACACGAAATTGTTCAATGCGTAATGACAGTGTCCGATCTGATGAGGGTCGGCCCCGGGCCAATCTGAAAGGAATCCCGGTTAATATGGCCGTTATATAGGGTAGCAAGTATAGTTTGCCAGGGCAGCCACGTCATGCTTTCAAGTCACTGTGACTTGATTAGTTTTAGTGGAAGTCTAGGGTTGATGATTGAAACGAAAAGGCGATAAGGAAAGGTGAACGGTTTATATCACCAAATATTTGTAAACTGGGTGGTTATAAGCTTTGCAGTTTATTTTACGGCGAGCGTAAAGGACAGAGCTATAGCAGTTATATAGCTCTGTCCTTTTCTCTCAGCTTAAACAGAACTGCAGAGCTATGGCATAATAACTTTCCTGAAGTGTTTGTTTGCAAGTATCGTCTAATATTACATTTAGAGTATCGGTGGCTTAACGGCAAAGGACGTCAACTCGTGATATTTGTTTTTTTTTTTAAATTAAGTTAATTTTCCGATATTGTTACGGTTAAGGTTGATAACATTACATTTGAATCTGTATATTACTTACAAGCAATATTTATAATGTTTAATTTTTGAATACACAGAAAGAGACGGAATCATAGCATTTGGGTAAGTGTTAACGGTGAGCAAGCCCATTTAATACATTTGGCATTAAAATGCCTAAAATATCAAAATTTTGGACTTATGACACTTGTCTTCTAAACCATTGAAAATTTATTGATATCGATTATAATTGTTTAATTTTTGAATAAGGGTTTTTAATTGTGAAATAAGGGATGAAATCGATCTGCCACTTTGACATCTTCGGAAAAACTCGATCTTAATCCGAATGACGCTCGGTCGCTCAGGTTACTAGATAGATCACCAATACAGCAGCTGTTCTACTACAGCTACCACTGAAACAGCATAACAGCGTCAATCGCATAGGGAAACTTAGCTTGTACGCCGTCCATTTTAGTGCTTAAATAGAATAATGAATTGGGTTCGAGGACAAAGCCGGTAATCGTCAGTAAGCGAGTAGAGGTGCCTTTCATCACCCGGAACCTATTAAGAGTATCGAATCCGAGATTGGGAACAGATTTGTCAGAGCCTTTGATGTTGGTTTATGATCAGGACAGGATTTCTATTAGTTTTACGACATTGTTCGGTTTGTATCCGGTCTGTAAACGATCCGGCGAACATATTTTATTATGTCGTTTTCGTTGGCGATTGAAATACGAAAATGTTTCCTATATACGGCCTGAAAAAAAATTAGAACATTTTTAGGAATATTATTTTTGTACTTCAAATAATAATTTTATGAAATTATTCATCATCATTTGACAAACAATATAATTTTACAAATTTTCTTTAGAGAATAGGACGTCAAGCATTTTTCATATTTCGTTGCTTAAATACTAACCCCCTTACTAATAAACGTTGAGTAACGTTGGTATAGAGCTATACAATGTTTTGTCCTTATCTGTCATTGTGACATTAAAATTTGATAGTTAAGGACAAAACATTGTATAGCACCGTTACTCAAGGTTTATTGGTAAGGGGGTAAAGGGCCACAAATCAAAATGTGTTTGTGTTGCATTTAAATTCGGAATGCTATATACTTTAAGTTTTAAATCAAACTATATCTGTTTTTGTTTTGGGGCGCTTTTGCATTTAAGCAGCGATTTGTGTATAAAAAAATACACACGGGCAGCGCCGGGCGCGGACTGCTAGTACGTATGTAACCCCTTTATTGCACATAACAATTACAAGACATGTTTGCATCAATATAAATAATGTACATAGACGAACTTAATGATTATAGCATTAGAATGTACCAAACGTGCAAAGAACAAGAAAAGCTTAGAATTCTCTCGCGAAATGATATCATGAAACTAGAGCCCGCGCAGTGCTATAAACGATGCAGCCTTGAAATATGCAAAAATTTAATAGAAGTGGAACTGGAATTATGGTCGTGGAACAAATTGCCTCTGTTAAGGTTTTATTCTTAAACTAGTTACTTCGTGACGAAAGACTATGAGGTTACCAGGGCCGAGATTCTAGGTTGTAAAAACCATATCGTCTTTGACACGTTACGGTATTGTTTTAAACTCAACCGCTATTTATTATTTATTTATTTATTTAAACTTCTTTGCACAAAATACAATTAAGTACAAATGGCGGATTTAATGCCCAATGGCATTCTCTACCAGTCAACCAGTAGGCAAAACAGACAAAAAAAACTACGGTCGGTGCGAAGAAAAAAGCGTTGAAAAAAACTGTTTCAATAAAATATATACAAGATACGGGTATATAAAATATAAATATACGTAAATACAGATGACTAATAAGCATTTACTCATACTTAAATAAATATAATAATATATATAATATATAAACAGATAAGGCGATGTGTTTTAAATCGATTTACGACTGCGCTTGTTCCAGCAGATGCTTATGAAGCATCCGCTTGAAAGCTTACTTGCTTGGGGCTTGTGCTACTCTAATTACTGTAAAGTAAAATGAATTAAGAGCTATCAAAACGTTGACAATACGATACTTATCAGGTCAAAGACGACATGGTTCTTACCGCTTACAATCTTGGCCCAGGTCAACGTCGTCATGGTTTTTACCACCTACAATCTCGGCCTAGGTTAAAGAAAATATTATGATTTTTACCGTCTACAATATCGGCCCAAATCAAAGACGATATGGTTGTTACCATCTATAATTCATGATGTATATGTGTAGGTATATATATAAGTTTGTGTATTTAATTGTTTTTATGTTTATTATTTATTTTTACTTTTATATGTTTCTGTTAGTATTTATTCACAAGGTCTAAAATTTTGTTAACGCCGTTTCTGTAAACTTTGTTTTGTACTAAATAATGTCTGCCGCATTCTGCTTTCTTATTTTACTCAATCACCCAAAGGTTAGCTGGAAGAGATCCCTTAAAGGGATAAATTCGCCTTTGTACATTCTAACTCTGTATTGTATTAGATTTTCTGTTTCTTTTTTTTTTCGTGTACAATAAAGTGTTTACATACATACATACATGCATACATACATACATACATACATAATCTCGGCCCACGTCAAAGACGATATCATTTTTACCACCTAGAATCTCGCCCTAGGTCAGAGACGACATGGTTTGTACCGCCTAGAGGCCCTGATGTTTCAACATTTTCGGGAATGTCAAGGGAATTTATTGAATACGGGAAGTGCAAGACCGTTATTCCCATATAAATCTTCAAGAGGGACCATTAAATGGACAACACGGTGATCTTAGTAGACCCTGCCTACCAACCTGGCAGTCCCGGGTTCAATTTCCGGTATGTGCAAATATTTGGTTTTGAGTCTTGTCGTTATATTTATGATGTATTTAAGTATCTTTTTCTCTTTACAAATATGTTTATCGATGTCTAGTACAAACGTAGAGCTAGTTTGTGACTGGGTAAAGTGCAAGATTGTCCCTTGATACTATATTTATTAGACTTATTTTGGCTGACATCTTGATGAAACATGATTTGGTTTCCAAAAGGAATGTCAGGGCCGAGATTCTAGGTGATTAAAACCACATGCTTGGATGTGTTATTGTATTGTCAGTTTTTTTGGTAGGTCTTATTTACTTATCAGTTAAAAATACCATAACAAGTCAAAGACGATATTGTTTTTGCTACCTAAAATAGACGCCCAATACGTACAGTCGAGTTTATATATATTAGGGTGTCCCCTTGTTTTACAGACTGAAAAATTACAGAATTTTGTTTCACAGAAAATGTTTCATATACTATTTGGTCCTTGTATTTTTGCTTCGTATATATTTTTTTTTTAACTATTTACTTGAAAGAAACAAATTCGACAGAAAATCAATTCAATGAATTTTGTAATTTTATTTTTTCATTACACATACTTATCAAACAATATAATTATTTTTCAACGAATATCGTTTGGTCAGTGCATTTTTTAGAAGGTTGGGTTATAAGATAAATACTATTATGATATAAATATGAGTGAGCGAGCGAGCGAAGCGAGCGAGCAAGACCTCTCTGGGCAGAACCGACTTGAATAGGTTAGGTTAGAAGGCTATGGCGGGAGCGAAGCGAAGCAAGCTCCCGCCTTAGCCTTCGAGGTTATTTTTTTTATATCCCTTGAATAAGCTATGCGATACCATTTGACTGCAAATTAAAATCGTATGCTTTTTTTCAAACGTTTCATTTCACACACCTTCACAAACTGCACCCTACTCTATAAGTTGATTTTATTGTTATTAAGTTATATTTTAAATAAATAATATGAGAACAAAGAATATTTAATTTGCTATTCTATGATATGAAAAAAGAAACATTGAATTTTATTTAAAATAAAAAACGATGATTTAAAAGTCTTCAAAGTAATTATTCTACATATTGATTATTCTATGAAATGATAATACGAGAAAAAAATTCTATGAAATGAAATTCTAAACAACTTCAGTCTGTAAAATAACGTACAACCATATATTAGATGTACACTTTAGTACCTTGTCTATTTAAGTAGTCCCATCTGAGCGAACAAAACACATTTTAGCGCGTGCATTTTCAATTTGGCAGCTTGGCATCTGTCGATAAGATTGAACGTATAAGGCTGCCTAATTGTGTTTTTTACAAAAGATAGTTAAATCAGAATGGTTCTTAGGTAGGTGTCATAAGATCGCCTTTATATTATCGGATATTATTTTACCTTTTTTTATAGTTATATTTATTAATTACACAAGGTTAATTAAGGCATTAACAGGAGAGTTTGATTGAGTGGCTTTTGATTGAGTCGACGGGTGAATATTCGGGCGTTCCGACCGCCGTCATTATTCTCTTTAATACATTGACGAAAATAATGATAACTACCAGCAATTTTTGATGTCAAAATCAGCGGACCCGGGCGTAGTATCCATTCCATTTAAAAAAACATGAAAGTTATGAGTTTATATTGAATAATATGCGAAAACAATAATGACGGCGGTTGAAACGCCAAATATTCACCCCGACACGTTAGCACGCTGCCGATAAGGCTTGAGAAGAGATTTGATTGATTACAGATTGATTAAACTACAAACATCGGTTAACATTTACTGTTTGTGACTGAAATAGACAAATGACGTGTGTTTGTGACGATCGATCGAGATATTAATTAAACTGAGGCTCTGTTCTAATCGGTAAAACCTAATTGTTTTTGACATGTTACCATGTTGTCAACGCTATGAAAGCTTTTATTTAGTTGACAGTATATATTATGTCAAAAGAATTAGGAAATCATTAGTTTTCGAAAACCGTTTACGCTATCGTTAAGTAACTTCGCGTCACAGTACTCTTTGGTACGATTCCTATAGAGATACCTACGATGTGCAAAACTTAATAGCCTATCTCAACCACTCACGAGGAGCAATTTTTAAACGTCACTGGGACGTAGAGGCGCGCGAGGGACGAATGCCTAATAACGGACGAGTCATGTAATTCGGCTCTTCGTATTAATAAACTTTACTCAAGTGGGATCTCGCTCTCAAGTCGCGTCAGTGATTACTGTTCTCTAAGAGTTGATATTTACTTGAATTTCTTTTAAGCGGGTCTAAATTTAAGATCAGTTTATTATTACAACTCAGAATGTACAGTCGAGTTAGCAAATATGTGTACACTTAAGTCACTTTTTTCGCTGTAATAATTTATAGATGGTAGTCTATATATGGCATTAAACTCGCCGCTGCGATTTCGCTCGTTCGTCCGACCGTCCATTCTTTTTGAGAGAAAAACACCCCTGATCCCGAATAAGTATCTTAATTGGCATTCACAAACCGCGCCAAAATGACTTCGTCCTTATCTAACTTTATTTTTCCATTCACAAATTTCAAATCTCACTGAGCTTGCATTGCAGAGCTCAGACGCTGCGATATCGTACCGTTTGAATCGACTTGCTGATTCGTTTTTTAATTATCAGAATTTCTCTCAAGTCTCCCAGTTAAGAGCATAGACAAAGGTGGCGCAAACAAAGGCATACTCGTAAAGGTTGTCAGTGCCATGCCACTTGAGCTACAAAATTGTTGGTGCCGCCGGTAAAATCTTAGCCCAATGAAAACAAGGTCTACATTTAAACATGACCGAGTATACTAACTTTGTTCCCGAAGATACTTAGAGAAACAATGATAATGTCGCCTTTTACAATGCTCGCGATATTAACGCTGTTGTTTATAGAAATATTTGTTTATATTTTTTAGAGAAATGTTTTAAGCCAGCGTCGCTATTGCCTAACGCACTCGCAATCTCAATTGGCTTCAAAGCAAAACAATTGTTTTCATTTTGTATGCAGACAAGCCTTCGATTTTCAAAATGAAAACAATTGCGATTGCGAGTGCGTTAAGCAATAGCCCCTCAGGTTTTGCTGCAAATATGGTTCTCTCATTAGACGTTAACGAGAGTACAATAAAAGCGCGAGCCGTTGTTTTTTATAAATTATTTTTAGTTAATTGGCTTCTGGATTTTAGGAAATTGAATGTGAGCGTTTTGAATGGAAGCTGAGTTAGGGCAACGATGTCCTTGCTTTTGTTTGCAACCGCATTGAAACTAACAGCCACGTGATTATCCTGGTTGGTAGTGATCAACGAATGCAGAGGAAGCTTGCGCTGCCGAGTCACAAAATAAAACCCCTTTGTAAATTCAAATAAAATACACTTACGATTATTTCGAGTAGTTATACTTACTGTGTTAATTAGATTTCTAAACTAAGCTAGAGCTTGTGCTATTGGTACTAGACAACGATGTAAATACTTATATAGAGAAATAAAATAAAACATCCATCCACTCAGAAACAAATATTCTCTCTCATTACACACATAAAATTATCTACCCTTATCGGGATTTGAACCCAGGACCACTAGCTTTGTAGGCAAAGTCAGCTAAATGAAGCAAGCTGCTCAGTAAATTTATAATTATTCCCCGGCTATTATTACTATATTACTATATTCATTTTGTAGCACAAAATCTGAACACATACATTTTAACAAATTGAAAAAAAAACTTCCCGTTAACTTTAACGTAAACATCATGGTAGTTCTTATTATCTTATTGTTTAAACGACGCAGTTGTTTAGAGACTCGATTACATTAATAGCGATGGAGCCTCGCCAGCGGACGTTACAGTACGAGTAGTAGTAAGCTTTATCTAAACGGAACTTAGTTTCTGTTCTGAACAAGTATTGTTCTTATTTGAATATTGTTTGTAGATATTCAGTTTAGTACTTAGTTAACAAAAAACAAGTTTTAAAATTTGGAACTGCATTTTTTGATATTGCAAATAAGTAAGTAAACTGATCATTGCCCAAAAAAAAAAGTTTCAGTAAAAATTGCGCAAAAAAATAATGATTAATTATTTGTATTAAGTACTAGCTGCTAGCGGCTTCGCCCCACTGCAAATTTCCAACATCACCGACGGATTAAAAAATAGTACATTGTGTATTAAGGGTGGTAAAGAAATAATTACAAACGAGAGTCTGTTGGAAGCCCGAAGCCGAAGGCTGAGGGCTTTAATGACTCGAGCTTTGTATTTCCTTTACCACCCGTGTAACATACAATGTTTTTCATCACAATTGCGAGGAAATGAAATAAAATCAGGCAAAAGATCATATTTTTAACTTATTAGCGGCAGACTACATCATTGTCTGTGACTTACTACAGATAATGTCAAACGTGTTCGGAGTCCGATTCTAGTGACATATGAGATCAATAGTTTATTATGCGAGATTTTTAGGAAATAGTATTCAACTGACATTTCATCTCGAATTAAACTTCATATCGAATGGCACAAGAATTGGGGTCCTGACGTATTGTGATAGTTTGAGTCCACGTATAATATTTAAAAAAAAGCTATTACGAACGTTAGAAGTGTAATGGTAAAAAAAAAGCCCCCGGGTATTATTTTGGATTTACGGTCGATTTTTCTAGCATGTTAGGACACTATTTACGAGCAAGTGTGATGAAAAATATCTTACATAACGACCACAACAAAAAAGAAACCAGCCTAATCGGTTCAGTCGTTCTCGAGTTTTCCGCTTAGCAACACATTTAGTGATTCATTTTTATTATATAGAAGATGTACAAATGCGAACTTTTATCCCTTTACTATGAAACCATGGAACCATTGGATGTTCATGAAACCTTTTTTAATAACCATGAATGTATAGGTAAGTGCTCTAAAATCCACAACATTTTCATTTTGTAGGACCACATACAAGAAAAGAGAACGGAACCCTAATAAGATCTTTGTCCGTCAGTCTGTTCTCTGAAACGACTAAAGTTGTTGGGCTTCACTTAGGAGTATTTGTAGTATTTAGTAGTTTAAACGAAATAAGAAATTATTTCTTTAAGCAGGGAAAACAACCGAGACACCGAGTAAAAATACCCTATCATGACATGTGACATATATTATTTAAAAGTACCTACTCATGTTGGATATTATTATAATCCAATGCTTTTTTAAAGGTATTTGTGTAATTAGCGTGAAACGCTGAGAAAACCACCATCCCCCCTTTATTTCAGAAACCACTGATGATAAAATTACGTTTTGAAGAAAAAATATAAAACTGTCATAACTGTGTGTATGTAAAGTTTGGTCAAAACAAAATGTGCGACCATTACGGATTCAGTTCACACTTAAAAAATAAAAATATAGCGGTAAATTATGTGTATATGGGACATCTAAAAAGATGAAGGCAACAAACGGCAGCAGAACTTTGTTTTTTTTTTAATATGTTGTACAAATGTAACTGGAAGTGTTGCATGTATTCGAACAGTATTTAACACTTGGTACATATTTTATTAAAAACCAAATAAAATGGGGACCCCTTTAATTTTCAAGTTTAATTTAATTTGCACTGTAAATAATGCTAAAGTGTCTTACGATCCAAAAATACATTCCTGTAACCAACGGACGGCCAGACGCAATCAGAGGTTTTTTTCTCTCAAAAACAACGTACGGTCGGACGAACGAGCGAAATCGCAGCGGCGAGTTTAAGTAGTTCCTTCAGAGTGAACACAACACATTTTAGCGCGTGCATTCACAATTAAGCAGCCTTATACGTTCGATCCATCGGCAGAAAACATGCTGCTAAATTGAAATTGCACGCGCTAAAATATGTTTTGTTCGCACTGACGGGACTACTTAAACTCGTGACGAACGTATAAGGCTGCTTAATTGAAAATGTATGCGCTAAATTGTGCTTTGTTTGCTCTGATGAGACTACTTAAACTCGCTTACGGACTAAGCGAGTTTAAGTAGTCTCATGTTTTTAAGAGAATAACCCCCCAGGTCCCGTTGGAACCGTTCGAGTACTAGTAGTGACTAGTGCTCAATAAATTCTTAACTAACTACAAAATTGATACGTTAATAATAAATTCTAGACTAGTATAACATTTACGTCGAGTTTTGACGGCCTGTATACACAACCAGGAAATGTTGAGTCTCATTATTTTTCTCACCAGTTTATTAATAGCATTCTCCATGTCTCTCTATCAAATATAATTGTGTAGACTTGGAGTTTGAGAAGGTTAAAATTACGGAGCTAAACAATGTCACATGAGACAAAGGGAGAGGAGTGGTAGCCCTCGAGTGACGAGCCCTCCCTTTGTTCTGTGACCCTGGTACCAGCCGCGTTTCTATCGGTCTTTGGCCCAAATTGAAAGCTTAAGCAATCGTCATAAGACTCCATATAATTGGTTAGTTAATATTGTCGTCGTGGAAAAGTGTAGTTGGTACCTTGCCGATAAAGCTAGCAGTTTCGGGTTCGATTCCCGGTACGGGCAGATATTTGTGTGATGTGTGTATTTGTATCTAAGTCTTGGATGTATTATATGTTTTTAAGTATGCCACTACATCACGGTAGGACTGATACATTTCCCGGATATCCAGAAACCGACAACGGAGCCAAATTCTGAGCTACGGTGATCTTCGTGTCCTGCCTGCACCACACTGTTGATAGATGACTTTATGGGTTACGTCCGGTATGTCAGCTGCAGTTGCAGTTTACAGGTACTTTAGCAGGCCTAGCCAAGATGCATGCCGCTAAACGTTTCTGTTTTATATCGTCTTGAAATATATGATAAGCACTTCCCTCCTAAGACAATAAAACGTGTTTCAGGTTCAATTGCCAAATTACCACCATCTTATCGCTTAACCTATCGCTAAGCAGCAGTGTTCACATTGATGTGTTCTGGTGGGATAGACAACCAGTGAATTCACTAGCATAGAAGCTACCATCTTAATCCTCAGGGTTGGCATTTGCAGTCTTTGGATTGCGACCTTTAGATTGTAGCTTTGTATTATATTTAAATGGCAAACGGACGCGGTTATCGCTTTTCCCTGGATCTTGCACCAACACGTCGTATGTGATACAGGAAGTAGTGTCTCTTTAGACAACCGCAAGAGATCGCTTTTGTGTACAACAATGAAATGCTCCGTCCACCTTCACGTAACATGTTTCAACGTGCCTACTTTATTTCCCGCCTTGCCTGCGGCTTACACGAAAATTTCCATGAAAATGTATAACTATGCACTTTGATGCTACGCCTTTGTTGATGTGTCCATGAATATAAGTGAAGAGGGAACATGTCTCATAAATTAATTTGTTTAATGTGGATATCCTAATAAGAGGTTGCCTCGGGGCAGTAAGGGGTTTGATGTTATGACCCTTTTATCTCCAAGGCAATAAAGCGCTGAAATGACCTATGGCGTGGTTACGTTATACATAGATTTCGTACTTATTTTACGATTTATTTATGCCCCTTCATTACAAATGAAAGATATAATTCTAACTTAATATAAAATAAATCTTGAATATAAAACATATGTTAGAGTCCTTATCGCAAAGATAGTAGCAAAGTTCTTACCTGAATTACTAAAACAATTTGAAACAAATCTTGAATTTTTAAAACGACATCATTTAAAAAAATATATTGTTTCAAAAGCTCTACAAAAACAAATGCATGGCGAAGGCAATCGAGCACACATGCCACCTGATGAACTAAAATCCCAAGACTGCAATCCCAAGACCGCAAATGCTTTGCCAACCCTGAGGACTAAGACGGAATGACTACATATAATGCTAATAATTTCACCGGTTGTCTCATCCCCACACTACGAGGCGCGAGGGCTGTAGCCCTTTAGGAAAATGGAGAATGGATTGGATCGCGTATACAGGGTGTCCAGTAAATAATGGATAACATTCTACCCATCTATGAGGCACCTCAGGCTGGTCCCTAAAAAGGACTTACAGGTTTAGTAAAAGTTGCATGGTTTTCGAGATAATCGAACTTTTCTATTTCCTTAATAATTAGCACCTTGCTTCACTGTAATGACCGCCAAGGCCACAAATAAAGAGATTTTGTCGTTCTGTTTGCTGTTAAATATTCTTTAATAGTGATGCTAACGGATGTGTCTTAGAGCATTATGGTAGCGACACTAATTTCTTGTTAAACATATCTTAATTTATAACATCACATTTTGCTTCAAAGTTTGCAACAACTTTGACTGCTTGTGGTGAAAAAAAATTGTATGAAGACCAGAGTGGCCAATATGTTGAAAAATAGTGTATCTAATACTGATTCTAAACTGGTATAACACATGGTGTTTACGTCTTTACAGATAAAGTTATTGCTGTTAGTATTCACTAAGAGCGAATTTTACCAAAACACCAAGTTATCGATAAGTAACTGAACTGGAAACAAATCGCTCAACTTCTACACGAGCTATATCAAGAAGTTCAGGCATTACAAAGTCGACCGTTCACAACATTTTAAAAAGACACCAACAATACCCATTCCATATCACAAGGGTGCAAACTCTGGAGCCAAGGGACTATGCTCCTAGAGTAGAATTTTGTCGTATCATGTTAAGAAAAATGGAAGAAGATCCAATGTTTTTCGATAAAATTCTGTGGAGTGACGAATCTACCTGCCAAAGAGATAGTTTCTTCAACATGCATAACTACCATAGCTGGCAATTAAAAGGAGAAAATCCACATTTAATGCGAGATCCTCTCTCCCAATATCAATTTAAAATTAATTTGTGGTCGGGGATCTTAAACGGGAAAATAATTGGTCCTTTTGAGCTATCCCAGACTTTGAATGGAGCCAGATATTTGGAGTTCCTTGAAAACGAACTTCCCATTTTATTGGAAGATGTGCCCTTAAACGTAAGAACGACGATGTGGCTGCAAAATGATGGCTGCCCTGCTCATTTCGCGGTTCAAGTTCGAAATTACCAAAATGAAACTTTTCCTAATTTACTAATAGATGGATCGGCCGTGCGGGTCCTATAGCATGGGGTCCACGCTCTCCGGACCTGAACCAGCTGGTTTTTTTTTTGGGGTTGCTTAAAAGAAAAAAGTTTACTCCAAACGAATTAACTCTGTGCAAGAACTGCGTCAAAATATTCAAACGGCTGTTCAAGAAATTACCGAACGACAGTACACCTAAATGTTAAAAAGAAATTTTATTAAAAGGTGCAGAGCTTGTATCAGAGTTGAGGGAAGGCAGTTCGAACACTTGTTATAGTACCTAAACAGTATTGTTTTTAATAAACAGATTCGGTTTTTATTTACAAATATTATTGTTGATGTAGGTTTCAAGTATTCTGTGATTCATAATTTTGCAGTAATTAGACGTTGGTTTTCATAAGAGAAGCGTTTTTTATGATATGACTAACCCCATCAAGTAAAGAGTTACTTATCGATAACTTGGTGTTTTGGTAAAATTCGCTCTTAGTGAATACTAACAGCAATAACTTTATCTGTAAAGACGTAAACACCATGTGTTATACTAGTTTAGAATCAGTATTAGATACACTATTTTTCAACATATTGTGTACTCTGGTCTTCATACAATTTTTTTTCACCACAAGCAGTCAAAGTTGTTGCAAACTTTAAAACAAAATGTGATGTTATAAATTAAGACATGTTTAACAAGAAATTAGTGTCGCTACCATAATGCTCTAAGACACATCCGTTAGCATCACTATTAAAGAATATTTAACAGCAAGCAGAACGACAAAATCTCTTTATTTGTGGCCTTGGCGGTCATTACAGTGAAGCAAGGTGCTAATTATTAAGAAAATAGAAAAGTTCGATTATCTCGAAAACCATGCAACTTTTACTAAACCTGTAAGTCCTTTTTAGGGACCAACCTGAGGTGCCCCATGGATGGGTAGAAGGTTATCCATTATTTACTGGACACCCTGTATAAAAAAATACATTTTACTAGTATAAAAAACAAATGAGTTGGACATATTTTTAACAACATACAGAACAAATTAAGTTCAGTTTCTGGAGAAGAAACGATCCATGCATTTTAAGCCCCAATGACAATGACTAGCATAGAGGCATTCCATCTTAGCCTCAGGGTTGGAAACGCATTTGCAGTCTTAGGATTCCATTGCAGTCTTGTGATTGCGAATGTCTATGGGTCACAGTTTCCACTTACCATCAGGTGGCCTGTGTGCTCGTTTGTCTACTCGATGCCATAAAACAAAAAAAAAAAAACCCAAGGTCAGAGGCACCCTATTTAGTATACTTACTGAAAAAAAACATGCTGACTGTACTTTTCTATTCAATAATGCAAAGAGATAGAGTTTCTAAGGATAACGCTAACTACCAGTGGAGTGCTTCCGTTTCCATCCATCATCGGATCTGCACAATAGCGTCATAATCTAGTAACCCTCTAGTAAATAATCTTCTTGTATAGGAGTTGTATCGTTTTCAGTGGACCCACAGATGTTGCCCTGTCATCGGGTTAATACTAAACTCTTGTAAGGGGGTTATCGTAGGAGGCGAGATTAAATGGATATCAGTAGGTATTGACGCTGGCCTAGTTGATAGTGACCTTGACAACGGAGCTAGCGGTCCTGGGTTCGAATCCCGGTAAGAGCATAATTGTATGTATGTATGTGTAACTGTTTATTGCACAAAAATATAAATATTACAACATTGTTATTGAAGTAATAAACAAAGGCGAACTTATCCCTGAATGAAATCCCTTACAGCTAACCCTAAAGTAAATGAGAAAGGACAATGCATGGGTTATATTAATTGTGTGCGAATATTTGTTCCTGAGCCATGGATGTTTTCTATGTATTTAAATAATTGTATCCATACTAATATTACAAAGCTGAAGAGTCTGTTAGTTTGTTTGCTTGAACGCGCTAATCTCATGAACTACTGGTCCGATTTGAAAAAATATTTCAGTGTTAGATAGCCCATTTATCGAGGAAGGCTATAGGCTATATATCATACTCACATAAACCAAAGCGAAGCGAGGGCGGGTCGCTAGTTTCTCTATATAAGTATTTATATCGTTGTCTGGTACCCATAGTACAAGTCTAGAGCTTAGTTTGGGACAAAGTCAATTGGTGTGACACTGTCTCCTAATATATATTATTTATTATATCAGGGGACAATCTCACATGAATTTAGATACGGAACCCTAAAAACTATCAAAGCTGCTAAATATGGTTTCAAAACCACATGGATTAAAAAAGGTATGAAGTAAAAATGCACTTGCATGTCGATAATATTATCGCATCACATCGCAGTGCATTTCACTGTTAAGTCAAACTTATCACGTTAGTAATAACTAGTTAACAGCCGATTAAAATGCCGGCTGTACCGCCATCGTCACTCGCGCCCTAATTGTTTAACAGGCTTAACACCAATTATTATAAATTGGTCATTTCATGTCGACATAATTTGACTAGGGGCTATTGCCTAACGCACTTTATTTTTTTTATAAGGGGACAATCTCACACCAATTGACCTAGTCCCAAACTAAGCTCTAGGCTTGTACTATGGGTACTAGACAACGATATAAATACTTAAAGAAATATATACTTAAAATACATAGAAAACATCCATGACTCAGGAACAAATATTCGCGCTCATCATACAAATAGATAGCCCTTACCGGGATTCGAACCCAGGACCGCTAGCTTCATTCATTTTATTATTGAAAATCGAAGGCTTGCCTGCATATTCAATGAAAACAATTTGTTCCGCTTTGAAGCCAATTGAGATTGCGAGTGCGTTAGGCAATAGCGACGCTGGATATAAAGACAGCTAAATAGCTTCAGGCATTTTTACAGTCTTTTATCTAAGCTCCTTTTAATAGGTAACTAGAGAACAAGATAGGTATAGTCAAGGTAAAAAAAGGTTTGTCACTTTTTAATCTTAACAGCGTTGAAATAGTCGAAAAGTGACGAACCTTTTCTAACCGTGACTATACATAGGTTTAAAAATATTAAGAACACATCGGTAATCT
Organism: Acleris laterana; assembly: GCA_963966035.1. NCBI lineage: Eukaryota > Metazoa > Arthropoda > Insecta > Lepidoptera > Tortricidae > Acleris > Acleris laterana. The sequence continues at coordinate 4,437,077 of OZ014452.1, forward strand.
CGTAGCATTAAGCTAGCATTTAATGACGTATCTGTGCTATTTATTCTACACTGAAAGAAAAGGACAAAGTTTATGTAACTGCTATAGCTCCGGCCTTTACGCTCACCGTAAAATGAACTGCATAGACATGTCATAATAACCCCCAGATTAATGATGTGACGGTAGTTTTTCTGCATGAGTCGAGGAATAAAGGAATCAAATTAGAAAACAAAGTTTATTTTGACGTCAAAATAATCGTTTGTTAGTCGTTTACCTCGAAATCAAAAATTCCTTGTAGCTTTTCACCTATTCGCGTTTCGCCGCGATAGCGTATTTTGTTATAGCGTGTAATATCGGTGGTATATTTTGTTACTCGCATATATTTTTAATAGATTTTTACAACAGTAGCAAATTTTGATGTAGCATGTATTATCAATAGCCTATTTAGTTAGCCGCAAAAAAAAATAGTCGCCTTTTACCTGGGTCGCATATTGTTGTAGTGTATTGTATTAATCGTAAAAAAATTGGCTATATCACTGAGATGTAATAAAAATACGGTCGCTTATTGACTGATTTGAAGAATTTGTGGTTTGCAAACTAGCTATAGTGCTTCAAGGAAATTTCGCGATATGTAATAACGCATTACAAACAAATATCTATCGAGGTGAAAAGCGACTACAGTGAAGAAAGGCAGGAAAGTAAATATACTATGGATTTTATAAACCATTGTAATTTGCGACCAGAAATCATACTACAAGAAAAAAAATCTGTTCAGAAATTTTGAGATCGCGGCGAAACGCGAATAGGTGAAAAGCTACAAGGAATTTTTGATTTCGAGGTATACGACTAACAAACGAAAATAATTACGTTACCAAAAACGTGTACTTTTGACAGCTTTGATCTCGTAAAGTTTAAATGTTACAAAAGTGATAATTACTTCGATGTGAAGATCCACCTGACTTCCTGAATAAAAAGAACGCATGCGCAATTTGACATTCAAAGTAAATTTAACCCTCCATATTAAGAAATATGTTTACTAATACATACGTGGTTCTATGAGACATACGGCCTTTTTTTCTAATGATGGCAGTTAATCGGTCCTCTATTATTGTAAATCGGGACGTCACGGCAAATAGTAACGTTGTGTTTATCGCTAAGACATTTTGATGCAGTCATGTGAACTGCATGTTAGAAAGTGCAGTCAGAATTATAAAAGTGCGCAAGTAGGTAGTTTTCATTTTCATTTTCAGCTTCAATACCAACCAGCGTAGTTCACGAGTTGATCAACGTAGTTTACGAAGCATGCGGGTTCGATTCCCCGTATGAGCAAATGTTTGTGTGATGAACGCGAGTTCCTATTCCAGGGTAGTGATTCTCTCAACAACGATGGTCGGACGGACGAACGAGTGAATGTCCCAGCGGCGAGTTTAAGTAATCCCGTCAGTGCGAACAAAACATATTTTATCGCGTGCATTTTCAATTTAGCAGTATGGTTTCTACCGATGGATCGAACGTATAAGGCTGCTTAATTGAAAATGCACGCGCTAAAATGTGTTTTGTTCGCTCTGACGGGACTACTTAAACTCGCCGCTGCGATTTCGCTCGTTCGTCCGACCGTCCGTTGTTTTTGAGAGAATCACTACCCTGAGTCGTTGTTGTATTGTTTATATGTTTGTATTTTTGTAAGTATATAAAAAATATTGTCCCTTAGTATCCATTACTTAATACCCATTGTAAAAGCCTAGAGATTCATTTAGGGCGGCATCCATTTACGTGGGACGATAAATATTTCTAAGTAAAGAAAGTAAACATCTCACAAAGAAAGTGACGCTTACATTAATTGCACTTGCGCTTAATTTATACAGGATGTTGTTTGCGTCCTGAAATTGTTCGAAAATAAATATGCTAATTAGGTCAGGGAGAATTTATCCTTCCGGTTAATATACGGTGGGGGAACAACTTTTACCTTCGGGTTGTAAAAAACAAATTCAAGTTGATGACTTTTCAAATAAGACTCACCTGAGGATTTAACATTACTCCGTTAGTTGTATTTCAGCGTTGTTTATCTAGAAACTAATTTTGGAAACGCAACTTTTTTTTTGTCATCACTGCAATTAGATGTACACGCTCAGTTAAAATTAAACTGTCTACCTCTTACGGCTCATGAGATGCAGCTAAGGAATGCAATTTAACCGGTTTTTAGTCGTTTTTGTACGAAAATAACCGGTCATAACCGGTTATTTGCATTCCCTAGATGCAGCCCGCTGACAGACAGTGATACTTCCCTGTAAGATATACCCGTGTAAAACAATGCATAAAAATGTGAATATGTACATATATAAATCATGCGGTAAACTTATTTTTTAATTAAAAATAAACAAAATAAAATCTTCATCTCAACAGTTATTTAATACCAAGCTTAATAGTCGCAATAACTTTGCCAAAAATTTGACACAGGAATTTAGGCAATCTCGGGAATTAAAAAGTAAAACAGTTTCATCACTCAACAAACGAGCTCGGCCTGCGCAGTTACGTAACGGCTTCACTTTTTCCGCAAACAGCAAGCAAAGGCCAAAAAATTTTGTTTTTTTCCCTATGGCTGAACCACAGCATATGCACGAGTCCCAATATGTGGCGAACATAAATTGGATACGTGGCCAAAACTACAGTGGTGGCATCCAAATTAGATCACAGCCTTTTAACGCCATTCAGTACGCGAGCAGGGCTCAACTTACAATGGTGGATGTATAAACGAAACGCATTTATTTGCTGTTCAATGTTTGTGATCAGCACTCATTTGCTTTTGGTTTTGGAATAAAATTATTGTTACCAGTTCGATGTCAATATTTGCGGATAATGGTTATACAGTGAGGACTACAATATTTATCTATCATTGCTTCGTTCCATTTCCTTATTACGATAATTATTATTAGCATCATCATATTCTTGTTAGCTGCCCTAGATAAGATACATTCCACGAACGTATCGTTATCGAAAATGTAGGTATAGGATAAGTAAGTAAGCTGCCTGACTGTAAAACTGTTAGTTTTCGATAATTGTTTACGTTAAAGTATGTAAGTATGCATATTAAATACCGCGACTCTTATAAGAAAATGTCGTTTTCGACCCGCCCTCGCTTTGCTTCGGTTTATGTGAGTATGTTACCTCATATAGCATATAGCCCTCCTCGATAAACGGGCTATCTAACACTGAAATAATTTTTCAAATCGGACCAATAGTTCCTGAGATTAGCGAGATCAAACAAACAAACAAACTCTTCAGCTTTATAATATTAGTATAGTTTTACACAACAGCCTTTACGCATTGCAGCTTTAAATGTGAGGACAACCACAAACAATAGTGCAACAAACAAAACCTCTCCTAAATAGCCTCTCTTCCGCCGCAGCTCAACACGACAATGTGTGCCGTTCTAATTTATTACAAATCATATTTAGTTAGTTAATAATGTAATCTGCTCCGCCCTGTTTGTTCACAATTAGCTCGTTCATGAAGAAGGCGATAATGGTAATTTATCACGGAAACGCTGCGAAATATCTTCTGAAACTTGAAAACGCCCCCGCTCGGACGGTCTGTCAGATAAATCATCTTTTATGCCGTGTGAACGTTACGGCCGTGAAATTCCTATGCAAATGAATTAATTAAAAAAATAACTCGCAAGCATTATACATTTTTGGTCCCAAATCCCGCGTTTAACATCAGGGCGGCATTTAATCCCCTAAATCCTGTAATTTTGAAAGTCGAAGCAAATGGGGGCCAACTGTTTAATTATGTTTATTCTAATTTAATTTCCGACACTCTGTATTCCGAGGATTGGCTCGGATGGCATACACATTAAACTCTGGAAGGGTCTTCATAAACATTTTTTATGGGACTCCGTGAGATTTGGGGAGAGATTTGCATTTTTACGCTACACACTTTGCATCCAGGTCTTACTTTAATTGAATATATGGGAGGGAATTTAATATGCTAAGGGAAAAGAAAACAACAAATATGATAGACATGATAGTACAGAAGTACACCAGCGAAAAATTACGAAAAATGACAATAATGTTACCTAATCAAGAAGTTAACCACATTAAGTAAAAAACTAAACAAGGCAAAAGGCATAGGTGTTGAATTTTTAAAATAATGATTGCGCCTCAGTGCCTAGTAGATATTGCCCTTATACAATGTTAAAGAATAAATACACACGCATTGTTAAATAATGAAAGATTTTCTTTCTTTGAACACTACTTTTTACCAATTAGTTAATCAATAAAAAATAAAGTATTCATGATCATTAAAGCAATTTAATTTACGATAATCTAGTTGAAACTCGAAACGTTAATGTAAAAAGCAATTGGAACCTAATGTAATGTTTTCGTCCTAACGCTTCGAGCAAATGTGGAATTGCCTAAATTCCTAGCCCCCGGGTTAATAAAGGTAGAGCCGAACGTGTGTACAAAGTAATAAAGGTCGTTTTAACTTCACGTTAAGATAATTATAAGTACTATTGTTATTTCTTATTCATCATGAGCTCCTTACATGTAAGAGAAGTTACTAAACCTTTCTCTGCCGTCCTAAGCAAAAACGCGGTAACTAAGATAAACCTCCTGTAGTAACATTAACCTTATTATTAACGATAGAGAATTGAATCTGCTTTGGTGATTGAATTTAATATACTGCTTATTAGCTTAGCTGTAAGATAGAATTACTGATTTACTAGAGGAGATCCCAGTGTAGTTCCAGAAGATTACCATAGTTTCTTTTTACAAATGCCTGTCTATTTAGAATCAGAAAAAGAAAAGAAAAAGCAAACCCATAAGAAGACAACCACGCGTAGTATTTCTCGTATAAATTGTATAATTGTAAAAAGTCAATGAAGTCCAAAGTCAAAAAAATATATTTGCTTGCGTTATTACTATTTAAAAATAAATAAATTAATTAAAATTTTAATTACCAACACAAAACAAGATACAAATTTAGTTTCACAAAACGTACCTACATGGATAGATATTAAGTGCGGTAAAATGGACATGACACCCAGTATTATGTACTTAAGTGTTTTTTTAATATGGCATAGTCCAGTGAAGGGCACAATGGCAAAGAGGAGGACCACATGCTGTCAAAAAGAATAGGGCAGTATAATAAAAGTATAAAGTTCATTTGTACGAGTTTTAATTTTTCCGAAAGCTATAATATGGTATGCTAGAGAGGCTTAGGATTAAATTGCATAATTTAATTGCTATTACGTTAGGTTAGGTTTGATTTATAAGCGATATCAGAAAATAATCTATCATAACATTTCAGTGGGAATTATGAAGATTCGGAATTTTGATCAATTTGGAATTACCCTTCGGTCAGCATAGATGTTTGGAGTTATTATGCAAAGAACTATTAAATAACAGTAACAAGCTCGCTGGCAAACTTCTTAAACGTAACGTAATACTCTGCATCTCGATATCTCTGTGCGGCGTAAACGAGATAGCGAAGACCGACTGCAGCTTTGTTGTTAAATCGGAGTATCGTTAAGCTCAACGTCGAGTTTACCAGGAAACTGAGTATTATTCCCAATTTCGATGTACTTCTCCAGGAATAATGGGGATTGCTATGTAAAAATAACAGGTTCGTTAAAACAAGACTCTTGCAATTGTTATTATGTAAATTGGAGCATGATTCTGCCATAATATACGAGGCATTAGGGCGCTGGGATCCGCAGGAGGCAATTGATGGCAACTTGTTTGTCGTTAGGAAATCCCTTTCTACGTTGCCTGTGTTGATAGGGACGCGATAAGCGAAAAAATACAAGGTTTTCTAGGCATTCTGGTAAATCACTCAAAAAAGCTGAAATTTCACGAACGTTTGGATTTTCTAGAATAACAAAGGCACTAGGGTTTGTTTTGTCAGGGTCTCTACGTACCTCTCCGGGAAACAGGCATGAATTAATGTATGTATGTATGTATGTACTGCTGCCGTACATTAGGCTGCCGGAAAAAGTCAGAGATGCAGCTTCCACCACCATTTTTAAGCGCAACCTTCACAAGTGACTCTTACAGTTGACGTAGATGATTTTTTTAATCTACCTATGTTTTAAGTGTATAACATATCATGTGAAATTTTTAAATGATTTTTAACTTTGTGTTGGAATCTACGTCTCTGTCTTTCATTTATGTAAGTAAGTGCGCAACGATTGCTTAATTTTTATTGACATTTCTATAATAATTGATATTATTGTATCATGTGACCTTTAACTATGGAGTTATGAATAAACGATTTGTATTGTATTGTATTGTACAAAGACACATCAGTTTCTGTTAAAATGGTTAACAAGTAAACTTCAAAAACATCATAATTCATAGCAGCCACTTCCATTCCCAGTAAGTCTTCACGCGCCCGTAATGGTAAAGGCGGGAGACGTTTGAAAAAAATTAAAAAACACAGTTTTATTTCGTCAGCACGTAGCACCGAGTTTATTTTAATTCTGCTGTATCTTTGCGAAGAAAAAAATAGATGCGCGCATATTCGGGGAGTGGAAATGAGAATTGTAATTCGGTGCTCGCTGCAGACGCCAAAGTAGCGAACGAACATATTCATGAGAGCACATTTTAATTGGGGAAGATGTTTGTGGAGCAACCAAGATACCGCTTAATATGGTGTGAGCCTGTTAAAGGGATCATTATCACAATGTCCCTTAGCTTTATGAAAATATTAATACATATATATATTAAAAAAAAAACTGTTTATTTCAAAAATAAAAATAACGTTATTACTTCTAGTTGCAATCTTTACAATTTTAAAGATTATATTAACTAAGAAGGGGTTACCCTACTCCACAGCTTAATTTAAATAGGTATTACTTATTCCTATGCATTAATGTTTTCTTAATTGTATTTTAACAATGGCTGGTTCGGCATGTTTCGGAGATTGGTTAATCTCTTATACCTTTTCAAATTCCCTATTTTATTTTTTTTGTTTTACCTGTCTACGGCTGACTAAACAACACAACCATACTCGTATATGATGCAAATATAAAGTGAGTTTTAAAAAGGAAATTCCGTGAATTCTAAGTTTTAAATTGAATGTAGTACTTTACAATATCATTATCCTTCTATTTAATACGACTTTATATATTTGATTTTTGTATGCATTAAAACCAAAGACGCCAAAAGCTTTATTCAAGACAAAGATATTTGTAGAGAAAAGTACCCAAAAAATCTTCAAATTCTAAGCTATATTATGGATGATACGCAGTAAGTAACATCAAACAATTACCTGGTCCCTCTAATCATAGATCACGTAAAGTTAGTATGTGAAGTATTAAAAGTAATAAAGAAAGCAGCAGGGTGAAGTTAAAATATTTTTCGCAATATAAAAGCTAATAACAAAAATAATTTGAGAGAGAACACGTGTTCTAAGAAAAAGTAATAAAGTGAACGTCCACGTTTGTCGAGTCGTTTTGCTGAAGACTTCCAGCTGATTTCCGCTTTGTTGAAAATTCATGGACCTTCCGCGCAATTCATGGACGTAATGCATAATAACGTTAAAACGTGAATAATTTAGTTACACTGGTAGATAGAATTAAACGGAAATACATTTCCATCAGGCTTAATGAATTTCGCTCATTTCACTGTCAAAGTTAAATGAAGCTGAATTAAGATACAGCCGGACATTTTTGGTAACCTAAAGTTATTTTGACGCTTTTGGTTTTATATTTTTTATTAGTAGGTAAATATGAAACAAGGTAAGGATTTATTTTGGACGCAAATAAAGTATGAATTATATTTTAGTAAATTTTTGACGTATGTATTGTAAAACGGGGTGAGTGGGGATTAAGGGGTGAGTAGGGACACGACCTAAAATGAAGCATAATATGTAACTTATTATAAGACTGAAATTATTTCCAATAGACGTAACATTATTGTCGATTCAATACTTGTTCTTATTTGTAACAAGTTATGACTCATTTTAGGCTGTGTCCCTACTCACCCTTTAATCCCTGTTCACCCCGCTTTACGGTACATATTTAGTATAAATACATTTACCACACTTTACGGCTTTGAGTTAATGATTTCATTTCTGTGTATAATGTATTTTTTTTCCTTGATAATAGTTTCATTGACTGTATTTCTTTTAGAATAAAATTATCATGTCAATCTATTGCTCCGTTTGACGTAGTAACTACAAATAAACTAACGCACTTTTGCAATAGAAGCATTTCCATTTTCCTTTAAAACCTAACACTGTATACATAATTCACGACTGCAAAAAAACATAAGCGAATAAACTTGAAGACAGCCTATATTTAGGCATTGCTTATTCGAAATAAACGTACCGAGCTAAAATACGGCAACAAATGAAAATCGAGTAAGTACCCGAACTCTTACCCCGCCTTGTAAGTATATGAACCCGCTGTATATGCCCTGTGTACATATGTGTATGTATACAGGGTGTAGGCTCGGCGAGAGCTCTAATTTCCTTGCTTATTTAGGGATGCCTTAAGCTCATGGCTTGAACTTGAGTAATCTGTTGCGAACGTTATTGCTTCAAGTGTTTTGAGTTAAATATATTTTATGCTGACAGTTCTTTCGGCTCCCTTTAAGCCTCTTTCTTCTACAACCCTTTGTTTAACATGCTTAGATGATATTATAGATACTGTTTAGTACCTTTATAGTATTTATTAAAGTTGGTTTGTGTTTTTCCTTAATCTAACTTAGATTGATATTTTCTTTTGTATGAAAAATAATTGAATAATACGGGTCTTGTAGTTCAGTTAAATTGGAAACCAAAACCTAAAATCATGACTTTTAAAATAAAATCCTGACATTTTTGCTGCAAGCGCTCAACTCTATGTTCAAATAGGTTATTCGTTTTGTACAAGTCAGGAAAATTCCTTACGTGTAGAATCCGTATACTGCTTTGAAGGAATTATTGAGATGTATTGCAACTTATAGTATATAATAGAATTTTTTTTTAAACTGTCGTATAGAAAACCAGTCAAGTGCAAGTCGGACTCGCACACGAAGGGTTCCATACCTTCCTTGTAGGCTCCCTTTAATTTTAATTCTTTATTGTTAACAGAAATACAGACTTGTAAATAGTTCAACAGTTTGCCTATTACTGTTCATGAGATATAGCCCGCTGATTGACAGACGGATGACACGAAACGACGAACGGAGAGCGTAGGCTAAGTAATAAGGTCCAGTTGGCATCTTTTGGGTACGGACCCCTGAAAAAGAACAGTTTTAAATGATTTCACGTCATCTTTAAATCGTATGATATGATATGATCGACATGGGCCGATTGACAAGTGCTGCCACGAATGGGTTGAACGCGCGAATAAAAGTGTACAAAACATGTGTACAATAAATACAGGTTTTATACTTTGAACAACGGTTTAAAATAAAAAGTCAAGTGCGAGTCGGTACCGCCGAATCAGCGCGAACCCATGACCATTTTATTAGGGTTCCGTACCCAAATGGTAAAAGTCCTCTGTCCGTCTGTCTGTCTGTCACCAGGCTGTACCTATTAAACCGTGATAGCTAGACAGTTGAAATTTTCATATATGATATATTTCTCTTGCCGCTTTTTTTTTTTTTTTTTTTTTTTTATGGCATAGAGATGTTCAACGAGCACACAGGCCACCTGATGGTAAGTGGAAACTGTGACCCATAGACATTTGCATTCACAAGACTACAGAGCAATCCTAAGACTGCAAATGCGTTGCCAACCCTGAGGACTAAGATGGAATGCCTCTATCCTAGCAATATAACAATAAATAAGGTAAACGTCCGAGTGATCGTCGCTGTACTAGTATTTATTCCCATACTTTGAATTGCAACTAACAAAATAATATTAACTTTACTTTTGTTATATTAAGCGATGAGAATTTTTTGTGGCTTTGATATGTCACACGCCAAATTATAAATAAAGAAAAGGACTGCCAACAAAAGCACCAGACATTTACTCATACAATCAGATTGACTAACATTTCTTTTCATTTTGAAATATTTTCATATAGTAACCATATAAAACAAATTCCATTTAACAAAAGTAAAGCTTTCATCTCCCAAATCATGAACATGTTTTGTGTACAATGTATAAATGAACATAATATCACGACGCAAATAAATATTTTCTGTTGACATGTCGAGCACTCGGACGTTTACCTTACTAAAAACAGAATAAAATAAATATTAAAGAGGGGCTCCCATACAACAACATGTTTTTTTTGCCATTTTATGCTCGATATTAATAATGGCAACAGGTAGACGCTTGAAATATTCACAGAATATAAAGTTAATAATCAAATTAAAATATACCTAATAAATGTTTAAGAGTCCATACAGAGTCATGTATGTATGTAAAAAAAAGTTAATAAGTCCACCGTAATTGCAAATTTTCTGAATAAAAAACAACCCGCTATATATTCAGGGTTCAAAACATACAGTTCTTTAAAGTTAGGAAGGACGGACGCACAGTGAAGGCATATTAATAGGGTCCCATTTGGCTCCCTTTGGGTACGGAACCCTCAAAAACGGCACCCAGGTTATATTGCATTTGTTTTTATATGTGGCGGTTCTTGTGAATCAACCTGTAAGTATAGCTCTGCTCCAATGGATCGGCTAACGGCTTTATCTTATTAACAAAAGTTAAGTATCGTTAACTTTTATAACAAGATGACAATTACTAACTTAAATTTCCTGAAGAAATACCTCCTTATAGAGTACCAACTTGCAATAACCACAAACTGGAAAAAAAACATAAATTGTGATAGTTTTTGAGAAATAAAGGCAAAAATCTTACACATTTAGAGATGAAGACAGCAATATTGAATTATTCATCACGAATGCCATTATACCAAATGAATGAAAACAATTGAGAAAGGTAGAAGTCGGGCTACTACCGCTAATTTGTTTCGATAATCCGATGATTTCCAATGAGGTTTAATACGGTATCCTTTTGGATGGATGTCCCTTTGTTTCACCGACATATTTCGCAGAACGTATCATTTCGCAGAATTTTCGTAACATACGCAGGTATTTTCTGTTGAACCCGATCGATTTCAGGTCTTTAATGTGATTCACGTAGGTTAAGTTAGACTTTTAATCAACACGGGTTCAGCAGAAAATAGCCTCCTATGAAACAAAAAATCTGCGAAGTGATACGTTCTATAAAATGAGTGTCAGTGAAACAAGTTAAAATCTATATGGATGGCCCTGGAACCGAAATTCATCTTCTCTAACCTAATTCGACGTGGCGTCATTCTTTTTTCTTTTTTCAACGATAAAGTCGTTGTTTTTCTGCTACAGAAAGGGGTTTTGGTCGATCGTAAGCGGAATAAGTCCTTTTAATTTTGACTATCTTTCACTTTTTACTTTCTATATAGACATTTTGGCGTGACAGTTATTATTATTACTCTATCGTTTTGGCGTGACAGCTGTGTTTTTTTTTGAGATAAAATATAGACTAGACTTTAAAGTTATAAAAAATATTAAAACACAATTAAATAACCGCACAACGTACATTACCGCGTCAACTCCTAACACCTTAAACATAACCAAACTCACCAAGCAACAGTTACCAAACACCCTGTAATTCTCTTTTCAGGTTTGCGCATGGTCGCACTCGTTCCCCCGTTCGCCAGGGATCTCCAAAAACAGTTGGGTCCGAATCGTACGAGCGCACACTTGTGCCTCGCCCCGCAGTGCCGGTGCAAAGTTTCGTCAGTTCAGTTCGACCGCGGTTTGGAACAGACCCAGTGGTTTAATGGACTAGAAAAGTTTGGATGATAGTGCCGACCGACTTTTTTTGGTGAGTTTGTTGTTTGATGTTTATGGTTGTTTTTTGTGCGTCAAACATTAAAAAAAAACATTATATTAGATAAATAGAGTGAAATTGAAAACAAAAGGGTTACAAATTTATTACAATGCATTAATTGAAAAATTTCTTAAATAATTAATTAAATACTTTGCTTTGCGAAGTACCAGTAAATATCGTCAACCAATTTGAATCATAGGCCTCTAATCAACTGTGTCAAAGTGACGTAATGATTTAAATCGTAAGACGTTTCTTTCTTTATGTATATTTTAAAAATTTGTCTATTTACCAAAAACCATCCAGATTATTTTAAGAGGCGCGACAAAATGTTCGCAGGAGAGCTACGTGCGCAGTACAAAAATCTACTATATCAGCCACCTTGTAGATCTGATATCTATAGGAGAAACGCATATAACATGTGTATAGTTTTATATAATAACCTTCCTGATAAATTTAAACTGCTGCATGGTAAAGTGTTTAAGACGAATTTGACCGAATGGCTACAACATCATTGCTTTTATAGTGTAAAGGATTTTTTAAATTTTAATGGTACATGACAATTATGATTGCAACCTCAAGCCTGCTAGTCACTAATTATTTATTAAGTAGGTATCGAAAATACTGCATGTAATTTGTAATTTTAATTATTGGGTCTGATTTGAATTTTTAGATTATAAGCATACATAATATTTTGCATGTCGATTGCATGTCGACAGAATACTGATTCTACTATTAATCTTAAGACCTGATTGTAACGTATTCTAGCAAATAAAGATTTCATATTTCATATTTCATATTTCATATTTCATATTTAGATAGTTCCATAGTGGCCTATAAATCAAATTGGCTGTGTACTTACTATCCATACGTAATTACTATCCAAAGTCTTCAAGCCTGCAAAACAAGTCAATATTGCGTGAAGATTTTTTTATTTCTTATTCTTAACACGTAATGGGTCCGCTAACACAATTTTGACCCACTATCCAACTTAGGGGCTTTGGTTTAGGACCTATCACCGTGACAGGAGGCCTGTGCCCAACAGTAGGGCAGATATTAACTTATATTTTACATCTCACCAATCTTACTTAACAATATAATTGCAAAGTTTGGATATTCGTTACTCAATTACGCCAGAACGGCTTATTGGATTCGAATGAACCTTGCACAGAGATAGATTATCATCTGGGATAGTACATTGGCTAAATTTTATCCCTGAAAAATGTAGGGTTCGCGTGAAATTAACCCTTCTTGATGCTTTAGTCCGACTTGATGAACAATCTTAATCATATAACGTAAATTAATTATATTAATTTTTTGATACTGGTATTCAGATTGTCTTGCGTGTCCACATAAGCCTAGAGCTCGGCACACTTGTCAATTATTGTGTCATTCTTCTCCAAGTAACACCAACTAAGGATGTAACTGAATGATGTCTAGGGTGATAGCACCAGTGTCGGACACTTTTAGCTGACAGCACCAGTAATGGACACTTAACTCTTAATTTAAATTTCTTACGGTCCTAAATTGATTGCTGCAAAACAAATGAATCACCCTTATCTTCAGTAAAATAAGGATCAAGTGTCCATCTTTGGCCCTTGTCCATTACTGGTCACTCTACGACATTTTAAAAGAACGAAAGGAAGAAAGCGCCTTAAATGGAAGGAGGTTGTTCAGACTTGCACGTACCCGGCTTTAATCTATACTAATATTAATAAAGCTGAAGAGTTTGTTGGTTTGTTTGCTTGAACGCTCTAATCTCAGGAACTAATGGACCGATTTGAAAAATTCTTACAGTGTTAGATAACCCATTTATCGAGGAAAACTATAGATCATAATCACATAAACCAAAGCGAAGCGAGGGCGGGTCGCTAGTATTACTATAAAATTAAGGAACTACGTAACGACAAACATGCTTATATGGAGAAAGGCATTCTTAAATACAATTAAAACATCCAAGAATCGAGAATAAAATGTCATCTCTCAACGCACAAATATTTCCCCATACCAATATATTAAAAATTCCATACCGTACCATAATATATAATCTTATTATATTGGAATCGAAATCTGTGCATTACCAAGCAATTTATTCTCAAAGTTTTGTCCATTCATCAAGCTCTGAAGCAATATTCATTTTTCAGTCCAATATGATTTTTAGACAGCCCTACTGGGAATTTGAAATGAAAAATGTCTTTATCATCAGATAATTAACGCGGCGTGTATTAAAGCCGAATGCACGAGAACGTAAAAGATTGAATGTAAATGTATGATTAAAGATCATGTATTTTTTGTTTCATACGAGTATGTCCGATTGGAAATTTTCAAGGATTTTTTTTCCTTTGAGTTTTATTAAAAGTATTTTAATGTATGTTTGGTGTGTTTTTTCATTAACTTTTAAATTTACCGTACCGTTCTGTGTCATTCACGTGTATTAATAAGTAAATACAAAACAGTCACCACTTATTATAATGGAAAAACAGGGCTTCCACTTTATGCGGTAAAAGCCACACAGTTTGTGTGGCTTTTGAGTAAAGGAGTCATTATGACATAACTATGCAGTTCATTTTACGGTGTGGCTTTTTCCAAAAGATCCATTAATTCGAGAGCCGTACAAAACATCATTACTATTAGTAACTACTAATTTGTGGATCTATTGGGTTCCTTTTGAAAAAGTTACGAGTGTTACGACCTATAAGATGAACATTTGGTGTCCATTTTGGACCTAATTTAATAAGCAATAGGACACTACAATTAATAACAAAATTGGGTTTAAGAAGTTATTTGTAAGTAGTTGTAATAAAACCCCAGAGTGTTGGAACTGTATATGTATAGATAGGTGTGTAGGACATTGCATTACCACAGATCCAATGTCAATATTGACAGCACTCGGTCAATATTGACAGGAAAGGATTCCAGTGGTTCAGCACATCATACACAATACACTCAAGAGCCATTTAAACGGTGTACTCAACGTACTTTACGTGCACTTTTCATTGGCGTTCATTGTAACAATATTTTTCCAAAACTAGAAAACTGAAGATACTTGAATTACTCATACCGTATCAGAAAAGCGAATACGGTTGTTTTATTGAAACAAAAGCTAGCGAATTTTTGAAAGAA